>CAMXCT020003935.1:0-538298 GCA_947184155.2 Cladocopium goreaui
TTCTGACAGGGGAATGTCCAATATTAAAAAATGCCAAACGAACCCCAGGATTAGTATTACTGTTCTTCATGTTTATGTTTGAGGGCAAACTTAGGGTATTTATGTTTTTTTTTTTAATGGGTATTTCACATGAGGGGATGAGCTTCTTCAGCGGCATAAGCAGTTGGTAGCTGACCTGGCAGGTTGTACCGGCGCTTGGTGACTCTGTCAGAAGAGGAAGCCAATTGGTACCTGGAGCGCCCTGGGTTGAGCACAATGGAAGGGGTATGGCATGTGTTTGTTAAAACATGTTAAAACCATTGAACACCTTTTCTACGTTATGTTATGCTACCATATTTGGAAGGTATGAGTATGAACATCCATGTACCAGCTGTTTTCATGTTCACCAGGGCACCCCAGTTTTGATTTTTATTGATGTACCAACAGCAAATCGGAAACTGAACCCATCGGGGATTGTCCAACCATAGGCGCCCTCCAATTTAGGACAGATCCGGGCAAAAAGACAACCTGCTTAAAGGCAGTGATTTTCTACACAATGACTATTTTTCTCTGTTGACTTGTTCGTTCTGCTCACAAGTTGGTGCTATACATATACACATAGTGTTTGTATGTGTATATATATATACAGTTACACGAAAATAGTTGCTCAAAGATGCTTCACAGTAGGCAAGTCAGGGTCTCTCACAGTTTGTCTCGGTCATTTTCAGATAAATGCTGGTTTTAAGAAGGACACCTGCATGTAGTCAAGGTATGCCACGGCCTGTCATGGTCTACGACGGTCTGGGATGATTTTTATTTGTTGTGTCTCAACACATCAAATGGATATCAACTGTGTTTCCCTTCATAGATTTCCTTGCACATGGATCCAAACCTAGAGTGGTGGTACATTTGGGGTCTTGAAGGGCGCACTCAAGATCCCTCCTGTGACCCTAGTGGAGATTATTAACGGCGGCAGGGTGCATATGTTTGTGCGGCGCACCCAGCTCGAGATACATGCACATCAGAATAAGGGGCAAGATCACTCGGATTTCACTTTTGTATGTTGTCGGCTCATCAGTATATTTGCTCCTGGCTGGTCCGCCACCCCTTGAAAGTGATTGCTTCCAAGGGTAAAGGCGCAATTGATGAGTCAAGGAAAAGAAAACAGGCACGAGACATTTGGCCGGGGTAATTGCTTGGATGGGGAGAACGGAGGCTTCTTCTCACTGGTTTGGAGCTGAGCAGCGAAATTGCTCCCAAGAATTGACAGTGAGGTTCAGTGCCCCTTGATATTTGTTGAAATGTTTGTATGCGCCAAAATACCCCACAGATGTAATTTCATGTCATTCGTAGTCCTACGCCGTTACAACGCAGGGTGTCAATGTCAAAAAAACTACAGTAGGTGATCCATACCCAAAATGTTGTCTCTTCCACAGTAGGTGGATCCAACGTTTTCGCTGCATTGGTGCACCAGGGCCCGACAGTTGAGAAGTGAAACCATCCGATTGAAGACCTTCCTAGAGGAAGCATGTGCCAGGGACGGGAAAACCACCCGGGGGCTGAATTTTACCCACCAATAAGACTGATTTTTCATGGATTTTGATGTTTTATGGGATTTACTATGAGTTCAAAGGTAGTTAGCCTCTGGTTGTAATGGTTTGCAGACTGGAAAATCACAATTTTTCATAGGTAATTAATCACCAAAAATCATCTGATCATCTATGAATGGACCATTTGCCACAAATAACCAGACGGTAACGTGGAACCTGGAACCTCAAAAATATTAAGCAAGAATGATACTAGTTTACCATTAGGAAAAAAGTGGAAAAAAAAACACCGCTGACTAGCTGTGACGATCATATATCCAAGTTGCACCCATGAATGATGCAAATGGGTTTTTTGGCCTCTTTGTGAAGCCAAAACAGGAAACCGATGGAAACCGCTTACGTAAAGGTATCCATTTCTTCGGATGTTTTCCTTCGTTTTCTAAGATGATTGACCATGATTGCCCCACTACATCTAGCAGCAGGTCGGTGCCATTGCCGCCAACTTGTGCCTGGCTGCCTGGGCCCAGGTGATTTAAAACGCGGAGAGCGGAAGGAAGAGAAGTCGGGCCAGGATGCTCTTTTCCGGGTAAGGGGGGCTTACCATTCTCCAACATAGACATCGTAGACCCTGGAAATAGCATGCTTTTAGTGGAAGGTAATCTTCTTGGACCCTTTAAATAAGCCAGGATCTAAAAATAATTGCGGGAGGATAAGACTTTTTAGTTCAAAATTTCAAAGTCATTGTAAGTTCATTGTATCCCAATGCTAATCATATCATGTTGAATGATCCCCTGCCATTGCCATTAACATTGCCAATTGTCACCACCAACTAACCAGATTTTGTTTTGTGTTGTGATGAACAACTCATTGCCCTTGTTGATGGCAGCCAATGGTCCCGTGTTGAACTGTGCTGGTTTTCACGATATCATATTGATTGTGGAAGTCATCGCAAAAATGGATTTTGATATATCACAATTCATCTACCATTGATCCTACTTCTGGTTCATGATTGCTAGTAATTTGTCTAGACATTTGGTTCAACATGTTAATTTCCATCAGTTTTATGATGGTTTTTTCCAGGTCCTCTCTTGCTTTTCGTCCTCGCAGGACTCGCAGGAGGACGGCAAATGGCACAGCCTCCACAGTCGGGAGCTCTTTCAGGTCGTTACAGCGCGTTGGGATGCCCAGTAGTCGGGGACGACACGATGGGTTTATCCCCGGTGCCCCCTGGGGGATTCCCAGGGTCAAGATGGCTATTTAGCTGGGAAAGTCCCCAACTGCCCGAGATTTATGTGGGCAAATCATGTAAAAAAGAACAATAGATGGATCTAAATGGTGGATTTTCATCCATCTTCGATGAGCAGGTTAACCAATTTGGAAGGGGTTATTCCAGCGCTAAATCACTGGAATCATGCTCTAAATTAAATGCCTTGTGGTAACGTGGCAAAGATGGTGAAATTGCGGTTCCTGGGTTTGAAGTGGTTAGATAGCTTACTGGAGGGTAGATCCAGCCTGATCCAGTTAGCCAAAATGGTTGGAAGTGCCATTCCAGAAATTTTAGGCCATGTAGTGGCAAAGGTTTTGTTTGGTCATTTTGGTCAAGATTGTACGTACCAACACACACCAACCATCCAAAATCCATCAATCATGCAGTTCCAAGTTAATGGATCACCCAAGTGAATTGTACGCTTCCCAGGTTTTAGTGGCTTGTAATGGCTTGTATGAATAGAATAATATCTATAGTTAGTCCTTTCATTGGTTTATCCATGTATATGCCTACGGCTGCAAAACCGTACGTGCGTTTTGCTACTTTTTTGAGGATTGCTCTTTGTCTTGGGGTTGGGGTGGGATGGGGTATTAACGTCATGTGCAGAGTGCGTGGAACACGCTCTTGCCTAACATCACCTGCGTAGCACGCTCTGGATGTTACGCTCTGTCTTTTGCCTAGCAACTTCTAACACGCTCTGCACGTCACGCTCTGCATGTCACGCTCTGCATGTCACGCTCTGCATGTCACGCTCTGCATGTCACGCTCTGCACTGTTTCCATGTGACTTCTAACACGCTCTGTATGTTACGCTCTGCACTGTTTCCACTTCATTTCTAACACGCTCTGCATGTTACGCTCTGCACTGTTTCCATGTGACTTCTAACACGCTCTGCATGTCACGCTCTGCATGTCACGCTCTGCACTGTTTCCATGTGACTTCTAACACGCTCTGGATGTTACGCTCTGCACTGTTTCCACTTGACTTCTAACACGCTCTGTGGAATTTGGCTAACAAAATTGTGCCTTGCAATTTGCAGACAAAAGCAGGGCAGAACAAAGATGTCATGTTGTACCTGCGTTGCTGGCAACGGCGTTATGAGTGCCATAATGGCAACTTGCTGTCGAAGACAGCTTCCAAACTGATGGATCGCTGAGCCGACGATGGGTGTTAAAAAAACTCGTCGAATCTACGTCTGATGCACATGGTATTTGCAAGGATTTGTCAAAATTCAATAGATTTTGAAGCCACTTTTTTTCACCAAAATTAAGTTATCAAAAGAGTTCGGAACAGCATTTTACATTGAAAATTATAGGTGATTCTGACGGTCCTATTCAGCAAACCATCAAAACGCCCGCGCGGTTTCGCATCCGCCGGGATGTATATGTATAATATATATATGTATATATATGTCATACTCACACACACATAGATATATATACATACACTATACATACACATAGCATGTTCACTTAGCAACTCGCTGATTTCAAATTTCTTCCGATGATCCGCAGGCCGAGAGGTGGAGCAACACCGGCAGAAGGTCTCGGCCGCCGAGATCTCGTTGCACCGTGCAACACATCCCAAGTTGGCAGGGTCTCTCAGAGGCGGCAGATCAGCGATGCAGCTGATGCTAATTTTATAGAGAAATAATAGTTAGTCATCGACATCAGGATGGTTTATTAATGTTTATTATGTAATGGTCACCTAAATAGTCGTTTCCATGACTAATGATTGCTGATGTTAGTAATGGTCTTAATGGTCAGCCATTGATAATCATGGAAATCATGGAGACTCGGCCAGCCCCGACTATGCATGTTGGTAAAATTACCATAGTAAAACCATGTACCCTCTGGTTAGTTGTTACATAGCCATGGTATAGATGGCCCAGTTATAGATGGTTTACCTATTAAAAATGGTGATTTTCCATGGCTATGTTAGTCATAACCAGATGGTAAAACCCGTAGCCCATCACCCAACAGTTTTCCGGCCATCCTCATAGTCTGATTCGATCTGCTCATCTATTTGAAACTAAAATCGGTAGAAAACTTGATTCCCACGTCAGTGATCTGAGCCGCTTTTCGACCACTGAGGCAGTGGTGGAGAACGAGACCAGGGCCACTTGCTGAGATGGGGCGAGGTTAAAAAGACTTTAAGGGAATGAGTTATATATATATATAATATATATAATATATATAATATATATATAATATATATATATACAAATTTATAAATAGAAATTTATATAGCATTTACCAACATATATATATAGTATAAATGACTATCCATAACTTATTTATATTATTCACCATATTATATGATACTATATGTTCAGGAACCCCATAGTATTTCATTGATTCACTTGCATGCATCAAGAATGAATAGTACGTAAGCATTGATGTGAATATTTCATTCGCACTATGGAGCCTAAAGGAATACGTGTTGCGTGTTCACATGCGCCAAAGGCCTGACCTGTGAAAGTCTGCGCGTGAGTTTTGCAAGGAAGGGTTTCCCCAGCTAAAATGCCATTTTTGGCTGGTGGTGGTTTCATCGAAATTGACCTGCATCCACCTTTTCTGGATCCATGTTTGAAGAACATGTCACATCTATGGGTCTATGGGAAATAAACCCAACATTGAAGCTAATATGGCGCCATGGAACTATGAATGTCTTCAAAAATCTGTGGGGAATATTTGAAATTGTTAGATTTGTTAGGAACTCTTGGGTGAACTGGGAAAATCTTCGAAGTCTTTGAGAAAAACTATGGGAAATACTATGGATGCTCAACCCAGTGCCCCCGATGGGTGCCCACAGCTCAGATAGCTCAGTTGCAAGGCGATCTTAAAGGAGGTCAAGGAACAGGTACTGGGATGCAATGTGGGAAGCAGGTAGACTATGAGAATATACATGAATTATAGTACCAATATAGTACCATAATCATAGTTATGTATGTTTATTGCTGTATATATATATATGTATATTATACAGAATAAATTATGTATGTATATATATATTTATATCAAACCTACAACAAGAATGGGTAGTAAGTAGTATGAGCAGTTGGTGATTTTAATTTGTTGTTTTATGTTTGGCTGACTGGGATGATGATCCCAGCTCCATTTTGCAGGGGGTGAAACTACCAACCAGTACTGTTGATGGGTCTATAATTATTCAGGAAACCACAATGCTGGTTAGCTGATGGTCAGACCAAAGCCATGAAACAAAAACAGCCTGGGTGTGCTTCTTCTATGAATTTGTTTGTACATTGGGTATCCCCAAATTCCCCACCTGCCAGGTGAGGGTCTCTAGATTTTATCACAAACTTTCCCGCCTCTTCTCCTCTTCTCCTCCTCGTCCTCAACCGCGAGCGCCAGATCTCAGTGGGCACTGCTGGACCTCAACCACGAGCGCAAGATGTCAGTGGGCGGTGCCGGACCCGAACGGCGAGCGCCAGATCTCAGTGGGCATTGCCGGACCCCAACCGCGAGCGCAAGATGCCAGATAGAATGTCAGAATAGCTGCCAGATAGAAAGCCAGATAAAATATAGAAAGAATTTCGGAATAGATGCCAGATAGAATGCCAGAAAGAATGTCAGAATATATATGTCAGATAGAATGTCATGGTAGGGATGACTCGAAGAAAGGAATTCACTTTTCCGTGTCGTTTTTGTAAATGAATTTAAATGGATTCGAATGATAACCATAAACCAACCATCATTTAACTTGATTTAACTTATTCGACTTAACCTTTCAACCAGCAATGACTATCATCATGTAGGATAACTATCAATACCCTTTGGCAATTAAACGTTGCAAGTGGGGATCTCCCAGCAATCGTTCAATGATTTTCCTAGCTGTGAACCTCCATTTAGTTCGGGGATTGCCCAGCTTGCAGCGTTTGATTGCCAGAGGGTACGCCATCATTCATGTTTCAAGTGTCATTTCCATTATATACCATCATGTCCATTAGGAGTCCATTACCGTGATACATGATCATCACTGTTGTCCCATCATATCCCGATAATTATCTCATCGTATCACCATTAGATCCCCTTAAAATCCTTTGAAATCCCACTACATGCCAATAAATCCCATGTTGTATGCCATGAGACCCCATTGAATCCTTATAAACTTCCTATAAAATCCCCATCACATCCTTGGAAAATCCCATGAAATCCCCCAAAAAATCAGATCTGGCGGCCAAGGTGAAAGAAGCCCACCAGTTGCTGGAAAGTTTCGCCACCTGGGCCTCCAAAACGGAAGCTGCCTTGACCCTCTTCGTCCCCTGGCGGACCTGGCGGGATGCGATGAGTTGATAAATGATGGTTGGTTTCAACTATGATTAACTACACAGAATAGCATGGCTTAGCATAGTTTGAATTTCATCATTGCCTAATCACTATTGTTCAAAAAGAGGGAGGCTGATCAAAATTCAGATCTCCCCGGTAGAGGGGAACCGGACTTCTTCAAGGGGGGGGGGGCTTCTTCAAAAGGACAGGGGGGGCTCTTCAAGGGGGGGGGGGCTCTTCTAAACAAAGCAGGGGGGGGGCTTCTCTTAAGGGAGGGGGGGGCTTCTTCAAGGGTTGGGGGGGGCTTCTTTCAGGAGGGGGGGGGGACTTCTTCAAGGGGGGTGGGGGGGGGTTCTCTTCAGGACGGGCAGGTGGGACTTCTCAAGGGGGGGGTTCTTCTTCAACGGGGGGGAAGTAGTCGTAGTATAGGCTTTACTACTCTCGTCGGTAGCCCTTCGTCGTAGTAGTAGTGCTCGTCGTTGTCGTCATCGTCGTAGTAGTAGTTTTCGTCATCGTCGTAGTAGTCGTAGTCGTAGTCGTAGTCGTAGTCGTAGTAGTCGTCGTAGTCGTAGTCGTAGTAGTCGTAGTAGTAGTAGTACTAGTAGTAGTAGTAGTAGTAGTACTAGTAGTAGTAGTAGTAGTAGTAGTACTAGTAGTAGTAGTACTAGTAGTAGTAGTACTAGTAGTGTAGTAGTAGTAGTAGTAATAGTAGTAGTAGTAGTGGTTGTTGCTGTTGTTGCTGTTGTTGTTGTTGTTCTTCTTCTTCTTTTTCTTGTTCTTCTTGTTCTTCTTGTTCTTCTTGTTGCCGCCGTTCCGTGCCATTGCGCACATCCAATGCTGTTCTTTTTGTTTCGTGCCACTGCGCACTCGTCGTCCTTGTCGTCGTCGTCGTCGCCGGCGTCGGCGTCGTCGTCGTCATCGTCGTCGTCGTCGTCGTTGTTGTTGTTCTTGCTCTTGTTCTTGTTGTTGTTGTTGTTGTTGTTGCTGTTGTTCTTGTTGCCGCCGTTTCGTGCCATTGCGCACATCCAGGCACATGGTTTCGGGCGGTCCTGGTGCGCCAATGTGAGACGGTGTCGGATACACCCCTCGCAGCGGCAATCCTCGGCCGCTGTTCCATTGCGCACATCCAATGCTGTTCTTTTTGTTTCGTGCCACTGCGCACTCGTCGTCCTTGTCGTCGTCGTCGCCGGCGTCGGCGTCGGCATCGTCGTCGTCGTCGTCGTCGTCGTTGTTCTTGCTCTTGTTCTTGTTGTTGCTGTTGTTCTTGTTGCCGCCGTTTCGTGCCATTGCGCACATCCAGGCACATGGTTTCGGGCGGTCCTGGTGCGCCAATGTGAGACGGTGTCGGATAGACCCCTCGCAGCGGCAATCCTCGGCCGCTGTTCCACGCTGTTTTTCCTTCCGTGCCACAGCGCACTCGTCGTCGTTGTTGTCGTCATCGTTGTTGCTGCCGCTGCTGTTGTTGTTGTTGTTGTCGTCGTCGTCGTCGTGGTTGTTGTTGTTGTTGTTGTTGTTGTTGTTGTTGTTGTTGTTGTTGTTGTTGTTGTTGTTGTTGTTGTTGTTGTTCGTCCTTGTCGTCGTCGTCGCCAGCGTCGGCGTCGTCGTCGTCATCGTCGTCGTCGTCGTCGTCGTCGTTGTTGTTGTTGTTCTTGCTCTTGTTCTTGTTGTTGTTGTTGCTGTTGTTCTTGTTGCCGCCGTTTCGTGCCATTGCGCACATTGTTGTTGTTGTTGTTGTTGTTGTTGTTGTTCTTGTTGCCGCCGTTTCGTGCCATTGCGCACATCCAGGCACGTGGTTTCGGGCGGTCCTGGTGCGCCAATGTGAGACGGTGTCGGATACACCCCTCGCAGCGGCAATCCTCGGCCGGTGTTCCACGCTGTTCGACGCTGTTCGACGCTGTTCCACACTGTTCCACGCTCTCTGTTGTTGTTGTTGTTCTTCTTCTTCTTCTTCTTCTTCTTTGTTCTTGTTCTTGTTCTTGTTCTTGTTCTTCTTGTTGTTGTTGTTCTTGTTGTTGTTGTTGTTGTCGTCGTCGTCGTCGTCGTCGTTGTTGTTGTTGTTGTTCTTGTTCTTGTTCTTGTTGTTGTTGTTGTTGTTCTTCTTGTTGCCGCCGTTTCGTGCCATTGCGCACATCCAGGCACATGGTTTCGGGCGGTCCTGGTGCGCCAATGTGAGACGGTGTCGGATACACCCCTCACAGCGGCAATCCTCGGCCGCTGTTCCACGCTGTTTTTCCTTCCGTGCCACAGCGCGCTCGTCGTCGTTGTTGTCGTCATCGTTGTTGCTGCCGCTGCTGTTGTTGTTGTCGTCGTTGTTGCTGCTGTTGCTGCTGTTGTTGTTGTTGTTGTTCTTGTTGTTGTTGTTGTTGTTGCTGTTGTTGTTGTTGTTGTTGTTGCTCGCATCGGCGCTGTTCCACGCTGGCTCTGTCTCGCCATGCCTCCTCCTTTCCATGTTGGCACTTGTACCCCCGCAGCTTCGATCCATGTGATTACTTTTGCAGTTCTCAGTCTCAACCAGTCAGCTTCTTGATAGCCCCGCACGTCCGTGACACGTTCCTCATGCCTCCTACGACCCTTGCCATGATGCCAGCCGATGTGCTGCTGCGATTGCACATTCTCTTGGGTCTGCAGGTCGCGCCTGTCTTTGCCTGGACTGCTCCCTTCGTCACTCCTCTCGTGGTCGTGGCACATGCCCGAGCACAATTGGAGCTGCTCGAAGTCCTACTTGAAACAGAGGTGCCCTGCGGCTTCACCTTTTTCTCCCGTGTGCACATGTACTGCGCATTGTGCTCCGCCGCGGTGGCCGCTGTGGCTGCTCCACTGCTAGCAGTCGCTGAACTCGACCTCTTCTATCCCGGGATGAATGAGGCTGCTCAGGGGCACGTCTTTTGGGCGACCTACCGGGACACAACCGATGCTGTGGGAGGCCTTTCCATGTGGGTGCCTCCTGCGAACCAGCGCTTGGACTTGTCGGATTACTTGGCATTGGACTTGGGCCTTTCATCTGATCCTCTTGAGGCATGGCTGGAACTCAATGTTTCGGACAACCTCGCGCCCGTGCAGGATGCGATCACTTTGCTCCACCGCGGTGCCTACGCGTTTTCCTTCTACCCCCGAGATTGCGAGACAGATCGTGCGGCAAGATGCTTTCTGCAATTCAACGTCTTCGGCATTGCGGGGGCTCTGGCGAAGGGGGCTCTGGCGATTGAGGAGCCAGAGGTGGACCCCGCCGGGTTCTACATCTGAGTGCACAGGTGACTCACATGAGTTGTGCTGCACTTCTTCATCTGAGTGCACAGGTGACTCACATGAGTTGTGCTGCACTTATGAGATCTTCTGAGCGGCCTCCTATTCGCATCTGCCGTGGCTGCGACCTGTGGTTGCCAGCTTTCTTTGCTTTCTGATATTCCGTGGAATATCTCGTACCGATCAAAATGTCTCGGTGGAAAAAGGGGCTGCCAGATCTTCTGCCTGTGGCCCTGCACATGTTAATTCCAAAGTGACTCCTTTCTGGTTCTCACGTGGTTGCATGGGGTAAACTTCTAACGTTGGACCATCGCTGCCATTCCTTCTGTGTCATTTCCTTTGCTCGCTACCTGGGCTGGACCATTCACCTATTTCAAGTTGCGCAGTTGTGCTCAAACCGCGTTCGCCTTTTTTCCTGCTCCATCATGCCGCTTTCGTTGCTCGTCATCATCACTGCTGGGGATCTTTTGCCCAGCGTACGCGCGGCCACGCCGCTCCCGAGCTTCTTGCTCTTGCTCGGGGTTGCGCGCATGTAGTCGCTGGTGCAGCAAATCAACCTTCTGCGCCAGCACAATCGTCCCTACAATTTCGTCATGGACTGCGCCTCTGCGGCGCTACTGGGAGGCCTGCACTGCCCCGCCATTGGACACGTCCCAGGCGGCATATTTTGCGCTGATACGGCCGCCACTTCGTTGGTCGCAAAGGTGAGAACTCTGCTTGGCGCTGGACCTGGAGACCTTCGACCTCTGGATGCCATGCTGCTCAATGGTGCTGGCGGTCCCGTGGCTGCGTGGCATCTGTGCAACCACGACACCCCGCAATGGGTGTCTCTGTCAGGTCTTTTGACTGATGAACGCTTGCACCAACAGCGCCGCTTTGAGTTTTATCACTTGCGCACTGGCTCACGGTACTTCGTTGTCTACCTTTTGCTGGACACCTTCCGCTTTGCTCTAGTCTTTGAAGCTGCCCCAGCTGCTGTTGTGGCAGTTGACTCTGATTAATGCATCCGGAGTGCTCTTTGTGTCAAATCGACCTCGAAAACATGTCTCTACTTTGCTTCCGGATATTCCGTGGAATATCTTGCGCGGATCGAAGCTTTCTCTGGGCAAAAGTGTGCTGCCAGATCGTTTGCCTGTCATCCTGCGCGTTTCACCTTGCTCGCTTCGGCTCGGCTCTGGTAAGTACTTGCATGCAGGCATGCTTCCGGTCATTGCTGACTTTCCCTCCGATCATTTCTTTTGCTCGCTGTCCTGGCTCGAACCTCGGTTGCTTGTTGCCCATGCAGTTTTGCTCAAACCACGTGCGACAGCTGCATGGGTGCAAATGGACGCCATGGCTGCTGAGCTCGTATCGTCGCCCCTGCGCCATTGCCCGCTCTGCACGGCGGGATCGGCACTTCAACCACAAGGCGACACACCAGCTGTGTGGGGGCTGTCGTATGCTACAGGCTTCGTTCGTCTCCGGGCACAACGCCTGCGTTGCCCGTCTTGTCGCGCATGGTTTTTGGGCTGCTGGGCATACCCCCACGGTGGCCAAAGCCGCGTGGTGATAGCTTGCCATCCGACTGCGTGCAGTTGGTTCTTCTTTCGGGAGCGCCTGCATGCAGACAGTTTCGTGGCATTGCACACCGAATATCTGCGGTTCATGTCCACCGCCTTCCTCTTCTTGCGTGCTTCGTTTTCTGGCTTGGTGAAGACGGTTCAAGCCATGTTTCCTGGACCGGATCTAACTCATCACGACTGCCAGCGTTGTGTTGAGCATGGCTGGTTCCTGTACAACACACTTCAGCACACTTGGGCTGCGTCTCGGGTTGGCACCGTCTTTGATGTACGCCTCGATGCACTGGATCGGACTTTGGCGCAGCATGAGCCGTGGTTGCATGATCTGCTTCACCGCCACGCTTCTTCCCATACTTGCGTGCATTGCTCCAATCCGGTGCTTGCTGGCGACGGCGGCATGAAGCTTACCACCTCGCTCTGCAATGAACGCACCTCTGCTTCGTTCACCGACTCTCAGTTGGGGCTGCGCGTGACGCTGGGGTGCACAAAGCGGCCCCAAGCTAAGTCGGTGTTTTGCCGCGGCCACCAACTGCCGCCTTCCCCCCAGCTTCCGCCGGAGATTCGGGATCACAAACGCATCAGCGGCCACATCCATTTCCGCTACGTCGGCAGCGCCGACTTCCTGCCTCTGCAGCAGGTGGCTGCTGCTCGGTTGCGCCAGTATGACTCTAAGCTGGCGCTTCTGGACTATGCTACCGCAGATCCGGGCCGCTTTGGGGGAAGCGAGCGTGATGGAGCGCCTGCTGAGGCGATTTCGTTTTCACTGTTGATCCTGCGTTTTTTTCCCCCCTTACCCGGTCCTATAGCTTTTCCCTTCTGACTAAAGCCTCTCAACCATCATTGCCGTGGCCCGGGGCATGGGCACTGTTCTTCTGCCCTGCGCCTTCCACAGGAGCTGCTTCAGATGGACGCTACTGACTATGAGTTCATTCAGACATGCAATTGCATCAAGGACGAGCGAAAGCGGCTCGCCGTTCGTCGCTATGCTGGGGTCTTCGTCATCGTACTCCCTTGCGGGCACATCGTCCACGTACATCACCTGGTGGGGTCAGAGAGCTTGCCACAGGTTGCCCTCTGCTTCGCGCTGCGTCTCACCAACGGCAAGCGCTTCCTGTGCTATGACAATGCGTGTGCCCTGGCGCGCTTTTGTCGCAACCCAGTCCGTGCGCACCGGATGGGCATCTTTCAGGGTTGTCAATTCATCTTGCCAGAGTCACACGCACGGGGCCACACGGCGTGCCTGGACCCCACACACGTCCACTTTTTGCCAGAGGTGCGGAAAAGTCAGCACCCCGAACTTCAGGGCATCAACACTGAAGCACAGGAGCATGTTTTTGCTTGGGCTCGTTGGCTAGTCTATGTGGCCAACCCAATGGCCCCAGTGCGGCACCGACTCTTTTTCCTTCTTCTCTGCTTGGCGCGAAATCAGAACCGGGACATTGCCCGGCCCATGCCCCGGCGTCGACGCCCTCGTGCGTGGGGATTGTGGCGCGGTGCTGCACGCACTGCTGACGTGCATGAAGGGCCACTGGGCGACGCACCTGTGCCAGAGGTTGCTGCGGATCCTCCTCAGCAGGTCGCCCATGACGTACCTGTGGCGGCGGATCCTCCGGATGACCCCATGGTGCCGGCCAACCCGGTACCGCCGCTCCTGCTCAATCTTCGCGATCGCAAGCTGCACCGAGTGGCCTCCCGGAATCACGTTGCCTGTGGCGCCACCTTGCCGAAGCGCTGGCGCTTTCTGACTTCCCGAGATGAAGAGCCTCGTGCCAAGCTGTGCCTTCGCAATGGTTGCTTCTCCCCGGGCGCTTGCGTTTAATTCAGACGATCCAGTCTGCATTGCACCAATTCGTTTTCTGCCGCCATCCGAAGTGATGCGCCTATATGCTTCACCATGCCGTGTGCTGACTCCCCTGCTGCACCGTAAAAGTGCGCTTCTGTCGCGTTCGGGCCGGTTCGTGCTTGCAGCTGTTCCTGCCTTGCCTTGTCGTGCTTCCGTTGGTTCGACCTTCGTGTCTACACATGTGCCTTCTGTCAGTCGTGTTGGCTCTTTCCGGTGCATTCCGTCTGACGGCGTGTCTATCCTCTCGCTACCATGGCCTTCTTTGCTTGCAGCGCCTTGTTTTGGACAGCTGTTTGTGTGTTCTACTGGGGACTCCGCTCAATTCGCCGTGGCCGCCCCACGAGCGCCAAAACTCGTGCCTTGTTCCACCTCGGTCGGACCCGTGCCTTGGTCTGCACATGTTGTCGCGTATGCTTCGCGGATTCTTCAAAGCCTTGCTTTGTTGTTGCCTACTTTTTCGCTTATACTGTCTTCCTGGTTTCTGCTGCACGGTGCCCAGGTCCTGCCGCGCTTCAGCGACGGGAGCGCCTCTGTGCACACTGCCGCTGCGGATGGTTCTGGCTTGCGACCATTGGCGCTGCGATCCGCGATGCATTGCAGCTGCTCTTCGGCACCTTGCTCTCAGCATGTTCTCCTCGGCCTGTCCAGGCCTCCGGCCTCCCGTTGCTCGCTTTGTCCGACCGATCGGTCGGCGATGTGTCGACTGACGTCGACGTGGACTACTTCTTGGACGTCCTGCCGAGCGAGTTGCTGCCTCTGGTGTGTCTTGTTTGCAAACCCCACTGTTGTGGTTTCTCGCACGCTTGTATTACTTCTCCTTTGCTTTCAGCTTCATGTTCGTCTTGAGCTGCTGAATGTTTCCTTCCTCCAGGTCCTCTTCCTCCAACACCACGGGAAGTCTGCTGCGTGCATTGCATCTTGCGACGGCCCTGTGCCCGGAGCAATTCGTCCTAGTCCTTTGTCATGGCGCACGCTTCGACCCGCAGCTGCAACGCAGCCTTGCGCTCACCTTGAATGGTTGCAGCGCTGTGCCATTGGACCCTCTGCTCAGCGTTCTTCGATCTGTGCTTACAGAGCACCTGCACATTCTCGACCTGCCAACGGCCAGAGCCCGCACAGCATTTCCGACGGACGGTGCTCTGCATCCGGCAATGCCTCTTCCTGCATTGTGCCACCACGGCGGCTACTGGACGTTTGGGTGGCTCATGCCAACAAGAGCGGGGGTTGACTCCGCAGACTGCTCGCTAAGCGGGGCGGCAGAATCTGCCGAGGCAGCCTCTGCCGAGGCAGAGGGCACAGGAACAGCAAATTCAGCAGCAGAAGAGCTCGGCGTGGCATCGGCCGAGGCAGAGGGCACAGGAACAGCAAATGCAGCAGCAGAAGAGCTCGGCGTGGGCGGTGCACATGGCGCGCCACAGGGAGGCTGCAGTCCGCTTCCATCAGATCGACATGATGTCATGTCATTCCTCGCTGGCCTCTGCTGCCTGATGCCGCTCCGTGCAGATGTGCTGCAGGGGGCACTGCACGCGGCCGGATTGGATATGTCTGCTTCCGTGCCCTGCAGGCTTCAAGACTTGGCTGCTCTTGTCGCTGCGCTGGGTCAAGCTGCTTTTCCGGATGGGGTGGTCCTTCGATGCATGGAGCCTCCATCGGCATGGCTTCTGCCCCAGGGCTGTTGTCAACCCTGCCACATCACGCGCGACACCCCGCCGCATGGCTTTTTGCTGAGGTCTGCTGCGGGGCGCTTCTCTTCATGGCTGCAGCTGCCGCGAGCCTTCGCACCAGAGTGGCCGCGGCAGATCGCCTTGTCCTCCTGCTGTTTTGCGTTCTGGGATGCAAGTGCCCCATTTGCTGACAATGCCAACTGTTTCTTTGATGCTTTGGGCATCGACCGATGCGTGCTGTTGACCTATGCGCTCGCATCTGCCTACGCCTTGCCGCCTCGTCTGGGGCGACTGGTGGTGACCCGGCTCCTGCGACTGTTTTCCACGACCTGCCCTGTGTGTGGCCTCGATTGTCAGCTTTTCGTCAACCTGTTGCCTGCGTGGTTTCCACACGGCTTACTGCTTCTCCACTGCGAGGGAGCACTGCTCCACTTCCGATCCGGCTTTCCGCCTGCAAGTGTTCTTCCCGAGGTGGCTTGGCTCCATTGAACATTCATTACTTACGGTGCTTCACCGACTTGCTTGTTGGGACCTTCCAGTTTGTTTCCTGCTGTTGCGTTGCTTATCCCCGCATTTCCCAGGATATTTTCGAATTTCTCCCATCCTTACCCCTCATCTACTACGAGCACGCGCACTTCTACGCCGCGGTCCTGTTTCCGGACGCCTTGGCAGGAGCTACGATCTCCATGCAAAGACTGGTGCGAGTGCCTACCGCACTGGTTCCTTCTCTTGCGGCCCAGATCCTTGGTGCCGGTCGCAAGTTCACGGAGACGGAGATCCTGGCGGCTTTCGCAGCTGCAGAAGACATTCCGTTCCCGCTCGCCGACCTGGAGAAGCTGGTGCCTGCGATCTGCAAACACTGCTCTGCTGTGGCCGACTCCCTCAGTGTTCCATTATCCTGGGTGCTTCTCGCAGAGGTGTGCACAGCGGCATTCTTGGCCCCAACCTCGGTCCTCTTACCGACCAAAACCTTGCCATTGTACAGCATGCCCTGGGCACTCATTCTGCATCCTGGTGCCACCCAAACCAGCGGCCCCATGGCCGCCTACAATCGCACACTGCGCCAGATTGAGCTCTGGGAAGATGAGTTCCAGCTAGCGCAGGCCAAGCTTGCCTTCCGGCAGCAACAAGACGGGGCGCAGCCTGCTGCTGCGGGCAGCGATGAACAGGTGACAAAGAGACCCCGCTTTACCCCTCCGCCTCCCATGCACATGGGATTCACATCCGGCTCCATCGATGGTGTTGTGGGACGCATGGCCGAACCGCAGAACCTGAGTCGGGCTGCTGCGTTTTTGGCGGAGGGGCTCATCTTCTTGAGCTGGATCTCGGATCAATGTGCCAGTCATAAAGGCCTCATCACTCAGCTTACCGATCGGATTCTTTGGGACAAGGTCACCGTGAAGGCCTGCTTCTCGAACGTTTGTTTCCTTTTCTGATTCTGTCTTTTTCTCTGTTGTCGACTGGTCTTGCTGACTCTTAACGCATTCCGTCATCTTCTTTTATCCTTGCAATGTTCTGCCAGGATCGCACCACAGTCATGGTCGATGCTCCCTTCCTTGGGGTGTGTGCCGCTGTCCACATGGAAGAGGTGATGAATGCAATTGGCACTGAGGACCCCCTGGGTTTGCGGGAGCGCTTGCTTGTCATGTACGATAGACCGCGCTTTGCCCGTGCTGCTGCGCTGCGTGATGCCTGCGCAGCCATACCTGCGGCGACGTTGCATGGGTTCCTTGCAAACCATTTTTGGAACCTTCATGTGGTGCACCATCCCGCGCACCCGCCGAAGGAACGCTTCACGCGGGATCTCAACTACAATTGGCTGCACTACACCTTCGCCGCTGATGCAGCTACATTATTCTGGGACAACTTTGATGAGCGCGCTTCAGAGCAAGAGGCCGCCTATCGAGTTGATCAACAGGCTGCAAAGCGCGCAGGCAAGGGCAAGACGAGACATTTTCGTCTGGCGCTCCCTTTGCACAACCTCATGCAGGCTTGCAATGGCGTTGCCCCAGACAATTGGTCCTTTGAGATCTCCCTGCAAGCTGCCCAAGCAAGTCTCGCTTTTAGTACATGGATGGACAGCATCTTTGCTACCCTGGATCTCCTCCGCGCGGCACCGCCGCCTTCTGTCGCCGATCCCGCCGCAGCAGCGCGTCCAGCTGCGCCATCCGACCTTCGCAGCATTTTGGCCTGCACGACCATGCCGTCGCTCCTCGCAGCCGGCATCCATCCCGCACACCTGCGAACCATGATGCTTGCCGTCTTGGAATCGCAGAAGAAGCCCATTCTGCGCCACAATGATGTGCTGCATCTGCGCAGCGTGCTCGCCTTGAATCTTGAGGATCGTCTTGCCCTCGCACATGCCCTGCGAGCCTTGCGGGCTCTGGACTTGCTCGGCTTGGGGGTTTTGACGCACAGCACAAATGCAACCGGTACGAAGGTGCTGTGGTTCACCAAACGCCCTCCGGATGATTGGCGGCATGTGGCCCTGCAAGTGTCCCGCACTGCGCTGCAACTCCCGCCAGACTTCCCGTTCGCTTCGTGGACCCTGGAGCGCCTCCGAGAGGGTCGCATGAAGAGCCAGACAGAGATATCTTTCCCAGACCTCGACGGCGAAGATGTTCGTCGTACCATTGCGGGGCACGCGGAATCTTGGCGCCAGCTTCTGGGCGGACAACGCGTGGAGCAAGCAGCTGCGCCGTGAGAAAAGGTGCCGCTTGACACGCTGCTACCTCAGCTGCTCAGCTGCTGCGTTCGGCCTTGTCATGTTCTGCCCTTTCCGCTCACCTTGCATCCAGATGGTGTGTTATGCTGCCGTTCCTGCTGCTGTTGCTGCTGCTATTGCTCGTGTTGTTATTGTTCTGCTTCTTGTTCTTGTTCTTGTTGTTCTTCTTGTCGTTGTTGTTGGTGTTGGTGTTGGTGTTGTTGTTGTTGTTTGTTTGTTTGTTTGTTTGTTTGTTTGTTTGTTTGTTGTTGTTGTTTGTTGTTGTTTGTTGTTGTTTGTTGTTGTTTGTTGTTGTTGTTGTTGTTGTTGTTGTTGTGGTGGTGGTGGTGGTGGTCGTCGTCATCGCCGTCGTCGTCGTCGTCGTCGTTGTCGTCGTAATCGTACTCGTAGTAGTCGTAGTAGTCGTAGTCGTCGTAGTCGTAGTCGTAGTCGTCGTCGTAGTAGTCGTAGTCGTAGTAGTCGTAGTAGTCGTAGTAGTCGTAGTAGTGGTAGTCGTAGTCGTGGTCTTAGTAGACGTGGTAGTGGCAGTAGTGTTGGGTGTAGTCGTGCTAGTGGTAGTGGTCGTCGGCGGATGATGATGACGATGATGATGATGATGAGGATGAGGATGATGATGCTGATGATGATGGTGATGATGATCAGGATGAGGATGCTGATGATGATGAGGCGGATGAGGAACTAGCACGCCATATACTGACGCGTCAGTTCGGTCGGATACATTGAGATATCTGTATATATGCATAGGGAATCATAGGGATACATTGATCCCACCCTCCTCCGTCCCCCCTGCTCGTCCACTGCTGTGCGGCGTTCCCCTCGCGATGGTTGGGTCCGCTCCCCAGACCTGCGTATCTCGTATCCCGCGTATATATATATATATATACATATATATATATATTACGAGGTTCTACCGATCAATAGAACGATAGATGCATAGATAAATGTGTTGCACTTGCAATAAATACTATCCTAGGATCCTGTGTGCGTTTTCAGCACTATATATCATATATTGCTTGCTGCGCTTCGGCAAAGCTCCCGCAAACCCCCGCAAATCATGCTTTTCTTTTTCCGGTCGGACCGCAAATAGCTTGGTCGGACGCTCTGAGGCATGCAAATAGTCCATACTTTGGATCCTCGGGGTTTGGACCGATGTCACTCATTTTTTGGGCTGTGTGACCTCTGTTCTTAGAACGACCATTTTTTGCTCGGCAGTGGCGGGTCGAGGACACTTGCATGCAGGCCGATTCGTTGCAACTGCAAGTTTTGGCCCGAGCCCACCCCCTCAGCCGAGATGAATCACGGGTGCTCTGTGATGATCGCCTCATGATCGTATGCCCCGTCCGATTGGACGGATGTGACCAGGTGTTCCGTAGCAACTTGGGCTGAATATGTATGTATATATATATATATTTGTATATATATATATATTGTATATATGTATATATATATATATGTATATGTATACTATATGTTTGTATTATGTGTATGTATATATATATATATGTATATTTTTGATTATCACACGTACGTACATACATACATACATGCATGCATGCATGCATGCATGGCAAGTTTGGAGGAGTGTCGCAGCTGCATTTTGAAGCGTCCTGCGAAAGCTCCAATGGGCGAATTCGCAACCGAAACGGAGCTTCATGATGGTAGGGATCAACTTTGGGCTAAAAAATCCTTTGAAAAAAGCCACTTTGCCGGCCTTCTGACGGGCCTTCTGAATCTTTACGAGATGACACACTCTAAGGTTGGGCGTGGTTGTGGGAGACGTGACGCTCCGTTTCGTGCGAATGTATGTGGATGATTCAGGTGTGGAATTTGGTCTCGGAGGGGGAGGACAATGCAGCCACGGCTCTTTCTACATCGCTATGTGCTGTGAATTCGTTATTATATAGTTGATGGGATATTGGAGACTATGGCATCAACTTTGGCTACCTGTCTTGTGCGCAATTGACTGCCAGCCAAATGTTCCTTTTTGAATGTTTCGGACATTTTTTTTCACGAGGATTGGATAGAATTCGTTCATTGGAGTTCCACCTCACTTAAGACCGCCTGGGAGAATCTCTCACGTGTTCGAATACCATCCACTGGTTTATCGTCATTCCACCTGTATCCCAATTGTATCCCAACTAAATCACAATTATGGCCCAACATGGCTATAGACACATTACTCAACCAATATAACCAATGTAATAAAATGATAATGTACTTGATATAACTCCTCCAAATAATCAGATCCTAAAATGCGTGTGTCTTTCTTCGAACTGTCCAAGTCTTCCAGGTCACATTTTCATCTCGAGAGTTCATCGAGGGTCTCCTGAAGCTTCGCCAAGCGATGATTGTCCTGGAGACTTGGGTCACGATGTGGTCAACGTAACGAAGTAACTATGGAAAATCACCCTTTTTAATGGGAACACTCTGGAAAAATCACAATTTTTAGTGGGAAAACTATGGAAGAATCATCATTTGTCTATGGGAAAACCATGGTAAAGCGCCATTTCTATATAGAGAATCACCATTTTTTATATGGAAAATCACCTTTTTGAATGGAAAATCACCATCTTTACGTTCGGTAAATCAACGACCTTTCTATGGGCCATGGCTTCTATGTCGCAAACTGTAAACGTTGATTACCCGGTCAATTTCACCTGGCGAGTCGGCTGAGTCGCCTATGTTGAGAATGGACGAATGAACATACCATAAGCACCAATGGATATCACCAATGGACGAAAATATACGGCATTTCTGATGCTGAGTTCAGCAGAGTGGCGCTGGGCAACGATTAGGTGAAGTATCCTGGTGGTGCTTAGTAGGGACTGGGGGAATGGGATGACTGTCTATGGTTTTAATATCTATATATATATAACATTTTTATATATTTATATATATATATATATCTTTATTTATACGTATACATAATAGGTTATTATAGATCATTCCCCACTTCCTGCTACGGTGCCGCAGACTGGGCCCAGTGGGAGATGCCCGAATTTGCTCTAGGATATTGGGGTAGCCAATTTTCAGACAAACCTGGGGGTCAACCCCCAGATGTTGGTCCACTTTGAGCGGCCCATCCCACTTCGGCGCCAACTTACCCCACGGCTCGCTCCGACCTTGGTTTCGCTCAACGAGGCTTTCTGCAAGCTAGAGACCAAGTATGGAACGGGCCCAGTGACCAAGGAACATTTCCTGAATTATGCACCTTGTCTGACAGCGTGGGATCAACATGTTTGCGGTGTGGAATAATTGTGCAGTTTGAGAGATGATGGGATAGAAGAGGTGGGAAGACACGAGCGATGCAAATGGAATTTCTTTGAACATTAAACATCGGTAGAGGTACCTCAAAACAATCACGAGTCCTCTATCAGAAAGGGACGCAGTTTCGGATTGGCGACTCAGGTGAGGAATCCAATTCATGCTGACGAACTGAAGAAGAAGGGCATCAGTGACCGCCTGTGAAATCAAGTGATGCCACGGTTTCGCTGCTATAGCTCGTTTGACTGTTAGAACACGCAGGAACATGTTACAACATGTCAGAAGAGTGAAGTATCGTCTAAAGCTGAAGCACACCCGAGCAAAGGATGTGTTGATTGAAGAAGTTGCTCCGAGTCTTTGATACGTTGATTTTTTTTGCACTGGTGCTGCCGATGAGCCGATGAGCTCTATGCTCAGCCCGTACCCAAAAGGGTGTACCGAATAACCTTTTCTACTTGTTTGACATTGGCCGTGGCAGCCCGTCGCGTGCCAGTCTCCGGGCATCAAGAACCAAGTGTGTGAACAGCCATCTCCGTAGTTTCCTGCATGTCAAGTTTGCCGTGACACTGGATTTCACCTTTTTCATTGACTCCCATGTCTAACTTTTTCTCATATATAGGTCCGTATTCCAGGCGACTGGGTCCCCAAGAATCTCCAGTACTGCCTTGCCTGGACCGCTGCATGTGCTCCTCAGGCTAATGTTTCCAGCATGCTTGTCTTTACAGCCATGAGTGCTGCCGCGACGAGTGGTCAGTTCTGAGAAAACTTTGCCAGGAAAATCGGGCCAACGGTCGATGTTGTTAGGTGTGTGGGTGCTTGCCGAAAACGCGGGAACTGCAGTTAGAACTGCAGTGAGAACAGAGACAGACTTGACAAATTCAAAGAAGTCAAAGAACTGTGAGAACTGCGCGCCGGCGGAAGCTGTGCGTCTCCATTACTCATTACACTGTCGAGAAAACGGACAGCAAGATGGCAAGAAGCAACGGACAGTAGGTATTTCTTGTTTATAAAATCCATCGACTGGGAGGGAGCGACACGCTCTATGGTGCGGAAGTTTCAAAAGCACATCTCTCAGTTGATGGTGGCGGATTTCCAACGAAGCATTCCGGGTTCGTGGGTTCTATGGTTAAACAATCCTTATTGTCCGTTCTCCACTTTCTTTCCGTTCTCGCACTTGTGTAGTGAAGGGTTCATCAAAAGGTGGCAGTGGATGCTGAGGGGAGCGAAGGGCGAAATAAGCAGACCCTCACATTCACTGTCATCTTTGTAGATCTAGACTTCTTTACGGCACCGCATCAACCGCCAATTTCAACCATCAACGACGTGGTTGAAGTTCCCAGCACCAACAAGCGATGACAACACTGGCATCAAATTTACGAGACCAAAAGAAATATGCGACCCTCCCTCGCCTGACATAAATTCCCGGAGACCTTCAACCAACACCCCAAAAACAATCTTGCAGCAGAGGCTGCCACAGGCTTGTCGTCGTCGTCGTCGTAGTAGTAGCAGTAGTAGTCGTAGTAGTAGTAGTAGTAGTAGTAGTAGTAGTAGTCGTAGTAGTAGTCGTAGTAGTAGTCGTAGTAGTACTAGTAGTAGTAGTAGTAGTAGTAGTAGTAGTCGTAGTCGTCGTCGTAGTCGTAGTAGTCGCGAGGAGGCGGAGGCGGCGGCGGACGCGGAGCAGGAGGAGCAGGAGGAGCAGGAGGAGCAGGAGGAGCAGGAGGAGCAGGAGGAGCAGGAGGAGCAGGAGGAGCAGGAGAAGCAGGAGGAAGCGGAAGGATTCAGAGCAGGAGCTGTTTTCAAAAAGGGGGGGCGGGAGGGTGCAGCGCTCCCCTCCCAAAGCATTCCATGTTCCTTGTGACGGGGAGATGACCGCAGGGATGTGTTCGACACAAGACGACCTAGAGAGCAAGAGAGCAAGAGAGCAATTGACAGAAAGAGTGAGAGAGAGGGAGAGCGAGAGAGAGAGAGAGAGAGAGAGAGACAGAGAAAGAGAGAGAGGAGAAGGAGGCGAAGGCGTACTAACAAAGCGCGGGGGGTGCGCGGGGGGAGGGCGCAGCGTCTTCCCCCGCAAAGCCGTCCATGTCCCTGGACAGGAGGCAACGGGCATGAAAGAAGTAGAGAGAGAAAGAGCAGGAGGAGGAGGAAGAGGAGCAGGACGAGCCGGCAGGATGCAGAGAAGGAGGTCTGTTAAAAAAAGCGGGTGGGGGGCGCGGGGGGAGCGCGCAGCGCCTCCCCCCGCAAAGCGTTCCATGTTCAAGGAGAAGCCGCCCCCCCCGTCAAGAAGAAGCCCGAGAGGAGGAGGAGGAGGAGGAGGAGGAGGAGGAGGAGGTCGGAGCGAGCACGAGGAACGAGTGTGAGCGACGGCCGACGACGCCGACGACGACGACGACGACGACGACGAAGACGAAGACGAAGACGAGGAACGAAGACGAAGACGAAGTGATGATGATGTTGCAGATAATTGCTGCTGACGATGATGATGCGGATGATGATGATGATGGTGATGATGCTGCTGATGATGAGGATGAGGATGGTGCCGCGGAAGCTGATGGTGATGATGCTGATGATGAGGATGGAAGTGGATGATGCTGCTGATACTAAAATGCTGCTGCTGCTGCTGCTGCTGCTGCTCCTATTCATCCTGCTGACCATGATGGTGATGATGCTGCAGAAGCTGACGATGATGGTGCTGATGCTGATGCTGATGCTGATGATGATGATGATGATGACGATGATGATGATGATGATGACGATGATGATGATGATGATGCTGATGATGATGAAGATGATGATGATGATGATGGACGTGATGATGATGAATGTTTTGCTCGGCAAGTGGAGGGTCGAGGAAACTTGCATGCAGGCCGATTCGTTGCAACTGCAAGTTTTGGCCCGAGCCCACCCCTCCGCCGAGATGAATCTCGGGGCGCCCTTGCCCCCACTGGGCGCACGGGTGCTGTGCGATGATCGCCTCATGATCGTATACTCCGTCCGATTGGACGGATGTGTCCAGGTGTCCCGCAGCAACTTGGGCTGCATTAGCCTCGCGCTCTGCGATGCAGACCATCCCTCTGCACCTCCATATGAATTGCGGTATAAGCACATTCTGGGTGAAAGGCTTTGCTTTGGGTTGCGTTGGCTGGATCACTGCGATGTGGGTTGTCACCTCTATAGATGTTGTTTGCTGTTGGCTGTCTTGATCATGTCTACTTTGCGTATATATATATATGAGCGACTTTTCCGTTCGAACACGAAACTGTATTGACGTAGTACTGATGCGGCGGAGCAGCATCTGACTTGCACACCCATGCTGGGCGGATGTTAGTGGAAGCATACGCATCAGACCTTTCCTTTTTCAGTCTGGGCGTTTTGAGGCCCCCCAGATCTCAGGTCAATTCGACCGCCCCGAGCCAGGGGTTTGGACGCCTGTTGATCGTGTGCAGGCCAGTCCTGAACTGCTGGGTGGAGCACCCGATATGTCACATGGATAATTCTACCTGGGATCGCTTTTCCGGTTGACGCCAGGTTCCCATTAAATTGTGACCTTCCTCCTGTTTTTTCCATAGTCGCGGCGTTTGATCGCTTCTCTAATACTGGGTGAGCCGGTGTTGTGTTTTCATTGCGTACCTTCTTCCCAGAATTTGTGGCACTTGGGCGCCTTGCGACCACTAATTACCAGAGACCCTGCGTCAGGTGCTGGCGACTCCTGCCCTGACGGTGGTTCCTTGGCAGTGCTATCTCGTGGGACTTGGTTGCGTGGCAGTGTTGCCTTCGACGTACACCAGTGCAAAACCGCATTCCTGGGCCCCTGGAACAGGCCAAGGATACAAGGATAAAGATTCCATGGTGAGACCAACGACATTTTGACACATGTTTCTGTTTTCGATCTACACTGCGCGCATTCTAAGTTGTCAAAAGAAGTTGGAGACGTTGTGACTGCTTTCTTGCAAGAAACCAATGCCACATAATATCTTGGCACCACAGAATCGCCACCTACGCCCCACGTAGACCTTGTTACCACGTTTCAATTCTCAGATGAACCCCCGATAATCGTGGGATACTCCTCGGGTTCTTTTGCCACCGACATGTGTTTCTCAAGATCTAATTCCTTAGCATCACAGCTACATCCCATGTAAACGTTTTCACCGCTTTCCACTTGTACTGTACGACCAGCCCGGGATACTCTTGGGATCTTCCTCCGGTCAGCTTGCTCTAGGTAGGTGTTTGTCCATATCATTACATATGTCTATGTGTTCTCCTCGTATTGTTTCTACATGTCCTGGTGGCCGATTCTCGGGTCATGAGCCCCTGGGGTCGACTGAAACTGCCCTTGGATAGTTCTAGTGTTGCTTGTTGCCCACGGCACCTTCCATATGGTATGTGCCACTTCAACTGCATACACCATTGTCCATTAGTTGCGTTATAGCTGGATTCCTCTGGTGCTGTTACATATTCCCTACGCAGTGACGCACGCAGTGCGCCGAGGCAAACCTGCAGGCATTGCATCCGTCGAGTGCTCCTGTGTCTGCGGCCAGCCAGACTGTTCCTTGCCACGAAGGGTGCGGGTGTGTGTGTGACACATCTGAATAGATGTAAAACTTCTACGGACTGATGTAAAACTTCTACTAAAGTAAAGGGTCTCCATTTTATATATATATATATATATTCTTTTATGTAGGTTTCATCTCATCTACTCATGTTCATCTCAGGCTTAGGCTTTCATCTTTTCCCTTAGGTAGGCTCGTGAGGTCCAGGTTTTACTGTTCTCATTTATATATATATATATATCAAAGGCAGGGGGCTGCAGGGACTGTCATAGTTCTGCAGCCAACGAAGACGGCTATGACATTCTGCGATATCGATCCGGGACGCTGGATCGACGTACTACCTGCTTCATTTCATGTTCCTTTCCTGCAATGGGACGTGGCTAACCCAAGAACCACCTTGCCGCTTTGTATTTCACACTGTGTCAAACCAAACCAAACCTTCAGGTTCCGTGCCGTGTCATTTCAGTGCCTGCACGGTCTTCGCAATCTGTTCACAGGGAACATGTCGCTGTTTCTCGGGTGATGTCCATGACTCTCTCCTGTCAGGTTTACTTGGATTGTTTTTGCACGTACGATGCACTCCACATCAAAGTTCGCTAGGACAGTTCTGAGCAAGTATGTGTGTGTGTAACATCTAAATAGATGTCAAACTTCTCTCTTTTTCTTCCTTCTGTCTTCTCCCTTTTTAAACCTAATGCAGGGGGTGCCAGGGATGCACACTGGACTGGCACCAACGAAGACGCCAGTGTGTCATCTGTGATATCGATCCGGGACGCTGGATCGACGTACCTGCCGAGTTTTTCCGTGATGGGAAGGGGCTAAGCCAAGTACCCCAAACACAATGATTTATTTTTTTCTGTTCGGTTGCATCAGAACCTTCTTCATCTAATTTGCATGTTTCAGGATTCAGTTCCTGCCGGATCATATAATGATCCATTCTTGTCTAGTGTGATTCCTGTGGTGACTCCGACATGGTGCCATAGGGCCATTTGAGGCAACCCTGTTTAGGGTCAATGATGACTGACCTGAACTCCGAATTCACACATTTTAATCTAGTGATTCGTCTAAGTAAAGTGTAACAGCTGGCCTTACCGTTTGGCGCCTTTGATGATGTCCCGCGGTTCGTGTGGTCCCAGGGATCCCAGTGTTTCGTTCTTTCATGTGAAGCTGTGCCGAACTTCAGAAACCTCCGTTTTTGCAGCATTTTCGCAGCAGCACCATACCCGGACATGAATGAACAACCAGGCAGGTACACGACTTGCAGGTGTGGTTTCCTTTCTCTTGATGGTTGTCTGGTGAGGTCAATCATTTTGTGCATCTAATTCATTGGAACTTGAAAGCCGTTTCTATGCCATTGGGGCACGACTTGAACACGGGCCTGTTGTGGCACAATCGCACGACTCCTAGGTTTAGGAACTGAATCCTGCTGTTTAACTAATTGTTTTGGTTCTCTTTTCTGTCACCAACTAGTCCCCCATTTGGTCCCTAATTTTCCCCGCGTGCCTCTCCGTACTGTGTCGTGGGGTCTAGGTGTGTGCGCTGTTTTTGTCAGGTCCGTTTCGCCGTGTCGGTTGGTTCCGGAGGTCCGTCTGTTCCCCTCCCCCCCCTTCGCTGTTTTTGGCCGTCTGCCCGTCGTGTGTCCGCTTTTTTCTTCCTCTTGCCTTTCAGGGTTGACCCGGCTCCGGCCGGGTGTGTGTGTGTAACATCTAAATAGATGTCAAACTTCTCTCTTTTTCTTCCTTCTGTCTTCTCCCTTTTTAAACCTAATGCAGGGGGTGCCAGGGATGCACACTGGACTGGCACCAACGAAGACGCCAGTGTGTCATCTGTGATATCGATCCGGGACGCTGGATCGACGTACCTGCCGAGTTTTTCCGTGATGGGAAGGGGCTAAGCCAAGTACCCCAAACACAATGATTTATTTTTTCCTGTTCGGTTGCATCAGAACCTTCTTCATCTAATTTGCATGTTTCAGGATTCAGTTCCTGCCGGATCATATAATGATCCATTCTTGTCTAGTGTGTGGGTGTGTGTGAGTCAAGCCCGGTTTCTTCGGGTCTATTCGTGTTCGTGCGACTTCATCGAGCAGAGGGTACCGGCAGATCACTTGGGACCGCGACCAACGAAGGGAACCATTTGATCTGGTAAGACAGATTGGGACGCCAATCTGGGTACTGGTACCTGCTTTTTCCATGTCAACCGGCGAAGCTAGGACATGGCAAGTCAATTTTGGCGACATACGCTCTTCCGGGCATTTGGTCCCACAACTCTGAAGAGTTTACTGAAGAATCTTCGACGACATACGGTCTTGCAAGTGTGTGTCAATACGTGTCAATCAGGCGTTCATGATGCGTATGTCTGGTTCCCTAAAGACGAAAGAAGCATGAGACCAAAATCCCTGCATTCCTTCTTAAGTGTGCCTTTCGAACTATGGCCATGAAAACTTGCTGCATAGCTTCTTTCTTGTGAGCGCCAGGCTCCATCTTCCGTCCCGACTTTGACCAGTACCCGACGTGTGCCACGTCTGCAGTGAGTGATTTGCCACACTGCGTGTTTCCAACCCATGGGTTCCCTATTGCAGTTGACCCATGCACCTCGGCGACATTGCTTAGCATGTGGAGCACCCTAGTTATAAGTTGGTTTCAAAACCCTTCTAACCGTAGGTATTACTATAACTACCGTAAACCCCAGTTGTTGTAGTTGTACGCCCACTGAGCTATCTTGCTGCTCGGCGACGTGGTTCCTGTGTGTCACCGCTGTGAAGGCGGATCGGGGGCGTGAGCGATCGGAAAGGCGAGAACGGCGAGAGAGGGGAGAGAGGCAAGGGAGGCGAGAGAGGCGAACCCGTGTGACCATCGGGGGTGCCTCGCCGACACTGCGGTGATGCAGCGCCTTCGGTGCTTTGGTGCCTTGGCTTCGATTCTTCTCGCGCCTCCCACCCCTTGAGTCGTAGTTTGCACCATGACAGACACATCTGCATTTGGTGATTGTGGCGTTGGATATCCATGAAGACCCGACTGCCTCCCTCTAGAATCCAGTCCCAATGCACTTTGTCATGCTTACGATGTCTTCTTTTGGTATCAGTCGGGGCCTAGACAATCCGACCCAGTCGGTGCAACCTGCACCCACCGTACAGCCACCGCTGTGGTTCTTTCCCATCCAAGGTGACCTCGCTTCCTTCTACGATGGCCCGAACTGCCTCAATGTTCGGTTTTCCACCAGTGCCGCAGCTGCCGCTTGCGTGCATGCGATCCGAGATGCCAATTGGACGTGATGCCAAGGGGATCCAGAGGTAAACTCAGCTTACCGTATTTGCACAGTCTAGTCCACATTTCCACATTCCAAAATTGCCTTCTGCAGAATGCGTTGCTGTTCACGTCCGGCACTCTAGGACTATATATTAGCATGTCGCTCTACCACGTTTTCTTTAGGCCTTATTATCCCTAACTATCCCCTTAACTATCCCAGTATTATACCTAATATACCCTTAACTATCCACTTGACTATCCCCTTACCTAAACCATTATTATACCTAATCTCATGGCTAATATCCACTCAACTATCCACTTAACTGTCCCCTCAATTATACACAATATCCCCTTAACTATCCACTTAACTATCCCCTTATTCAACTAAATATCCCCTTGACTATCCCCTTGACTATCCACTTATTATACCGTACTATCCCCCTACCTATCCTCAAAATTGCTCCAACAATTGACCTCAAAACTGGTCCAAAATTGACCCCCAAAGGGTCCAGTTACGGGGCTAGTTAAGGGGATAGTTAAGTGGATAGTTGAGGGGATAGTTTCAGTGGATATTTTCGGTTTCTGCAAGCTAAATAGGGTGCTATCCACTTAACTATCCACTTAACTATCGACTTAATACGGGGATGGTTTTCGGCTTTTTGGGGGTCGATTTTCGGCAAGTCCGGAGGTGATTTTTTTTGGCATTCTGGAGACATGTTCTTGCCAGATGGAGGGATAGTTAAGTGGATAGTGACTCCAAAAAATAGCATTTTTAGGGTGGATAGTTTGCATTTTTAAGGGAATACTTAAGTGGATAGTTACTCCAAAAATAGCATTTTTAGGGGGAAAGTTAAGTGGATAGTTTGCATTGTGAAGGCGATACTTCAGTGGATACTTACTCCAAAATTAGCATCTTTACGGGGGAAAGTTAAGTGGATAGTTTGCATTTTTACGGGGATACTTAAGTGGATATTTACTCCAAAGATAGCATGTTTTAGGGGAAAAGTTAAGGGGATAGTTGCTAGCATGAAGCCCCTAAAGAGACCCCCTCAGAACGTGATACAGCACCATGCTTTAAAAAAATATATATTTATATGTAACTGTTTCATGCCTGGATCCTTTGGCCGCTGTTTCGACTGTGCTTCTTTTGCGGGCCATGAGGGCCAAGGCGAGAAGGAAGCATGCTCAGTGGTCCGTACCCAAAAAGGTGTACCGGATAACCTTCTCTACTTGTTTGACATTGGCCTTGGCAGCCTGTCGCCTGCCAGTCTTCGTGCATCACGAACCACGTGTGTGAACAGCCATGTCCGTAGTTTCCTGCATGTCAACTTTGCCGTGACACTGGATTTCACCTTTTTCATTGACTCCCATGTCTAACTTTTTCCCCTATATGGGTCCGTATTCCACGCGACTGGGTCCCCAAGAGTCGCTCCAGTACTGCCTTGCCTGGACAGTTGCATGTGCTCCCCAGGCCAATGTTTCCGGCATGCTTGTCTTTACAGCCATGAGTGCTGCAGCGACGAGTGGTCAGTACTGAGACCTTTGCCAGGAAAAACGGGCCAACGGTCCATGTTGTTAGGTGTGTGGGTGCTTGCCGCAGTCCCGTGTGATTGGATATCTTCTCCACTTGCGGTTCAGCTAGAGAGTTGTTTCAGAATCGGAAAGCTCCAAGCCCAGGGTCCCCCAAAGTCTTCATTTCAATTCTCGAGGATGTTGGAGATAAACCAGGTTAGGCCCCTTCAAATTCTTCTCGGCTTCTTTGCGTAGTGTTTATCTGGAGAAGCTCTGGGGGGAACTGTGCCAAACAGCGAAAGGGGAGAAGAAAACAAAAAAAAGCACCTTGTTTTCTTAGAAGAAGAAACCCACCATGTTGTGCTAGTTCCGGTTGGTTGGTCAATGATCCTTATTTGTCTTGAACGCTATGTCCGCGCTTCCTCTTCCTCTCCTTGTTGGCCTCCTGCTTTGTCTCTTTTCCTTCTCGTGTCCTGCTGGCGCCCCTCTCGTCCGCCCCTGTCCGTGTCTCGCCCTCCCCGTCTCCTCCTCGTATTCCCCCTCCACCGTCCTTCTTCGCCGCATCCTTCAACCTGTCTCTGTCTTCGCCTCCTCCGCCGACGCCACGGCAGCCTTCTTCCCTCACACCTTCCCTTTCCCCATTCTTCTTCCGAGGCTCCCCCCCGTCCCTTCATCAACCCACCTTCCCTGCTTCCAAACCCCTCATAAGGAGACCCCCCCCTTCAAGCAGAAGCCGCCCCCTTCGAGAAGAAGCCCCCCCCTCTTCAGAAGGTCCCCCCCCCTCAAGAATCCCCCCCCCCCCTTCAAGAAGAAGCCCCCCCCCCCTTCAAGAGCCCCCCCCCCTTCTTCTCTTCTTGGGGAGGGGGGCCCCGACACTTGAGAAGCCCCCCCCCCCCCCCCCCCCCCTTCAAGAAGCCCCCCCCCTTCTTCTTCTTCTTGGGGGGGGCCTGCCCCGCACTGAAGACCTCCCTTCAAAGAAGCTTTCCCTTGAAGAAGCCACCCCCCCCTTGAAGAAGTAGGAGACCCCTACCCTATCGGGGCGGTCTCCCGGCTGCTGACCACTTCCCTGTCCCCGCGCCGCCTTCCTTACGACAACAAGTTTTGTCCAAGGCGCTGGACCGTGTGGTGGTCACGCAGTTGGCTGCTCCTGCTGCTGGCAAGGAAGCTTACCGGGCCCATTTCCAACTTCTTCAGCAACCCGGCGCGGGGGCTTGGCTTCATGCTGTTCCCAGCCCAGCCCTGGGTCTGCATGTGGTGACACCGCTATTTCGGATCATGGTGCGCCTCCGCTTGCGCTTGCCCGTTGCTGATTCCGACCTCGCTTGCCCGCTGTGCGATGGCACCGCTGACAGATATGGGGACCATGCCCGGGTGTGCCCTTGTGGAGGCGACCGAGTCAAACGGCACAACCAGCTCCGGAACCTTCTGGCTGCTCGCGCCAAAACCGCGGGCCTCCAGCCCGAAGTTGAAAAGGCAAACCTGCTGCCACCGCGGCCTGAGCATCAGGGCGGCGCCGAGGATGGTTCTCCCCATGTTGTCCACCAGCCTGCGAGCCAGCGACGGCCGGCCGATGTCTGGGTACCTAACTGGAACCTGCACGGCCCTGCCGCGTTTGATCTCGCAGTCACCTCTGGCTTGCGACAAGGGCAGTTGGCGCATTCCATTGCCGATGGTGGGCGGGCTACCCTTGACTATGAGCAGCGCAAATGTCAACACCTCAACACATGGCAGGCCTGCGCAACCGAGGGCCTACAGTTCTTGCCTTTGGTTGTTGAAGGCTGTGCTGGTGGATGGGGCCCTACTGCTTCGAAAACTTGGCAGCTGCTGGCTGCGGCTTTGTCTTCTCGAAGTGGCGAAGGGGCCAGCGTTGAACTGCAGCGGATGTTGCAATCCTTTAGCATCGCGCTGCAGCGCGAAAATGCTCGGGCAGTCCTTCGTCGCATTGAGTAGCTGGCTGCTTCGGATCTCGTGCCGCTGTCCGCCTTTGGTGCTTTTGCAAGGGTGGCCCGTCACGTCTGCCCACAGCTTCCACCTGCGCGACCTTGCTGCATTTGCCTGAACATCCCAGTTTGTCGGTCCTACGCGAGCAGTTGCTGCAAATCGTTCGTTCGGAGAGAGGCTGTGACATGAGCTGAATGACACACGGGCTGCATTCCAGCAGTATCATGCAGCACCTTCACTCTCCATGGCAAACTTGTCGTGGACCGTGCAGGGTTTCGTTTCGGGTGTCTGTTTCACTCATCTTGTACCATAATGCGAGGACAACATCACCCAGATGTTGTCAAGATTCCCAGACTGATGGCTAACTAACCCATAGTCATAGGAAGTTCTTGTATGAACATCTTGTGAGTTCTTCTTTATAGATATGCATAGACGGTCCTGCTGCTGCAGCTGCAGTTGCGCTAGTGTCCAACCTCAGCCGTTACTGTTCCATAGTTTCTGTTGCTCGTATGTGGTACATTGACTTCCTACCGGTGTACTTGTTACACTCAGCTCTGGAGTTGATTTTTGGACTTGGGGGTTTCAGTTTTCTTTTCCATCATGCGTCCTTTCACGCCTCTGTTAATGTTCTCCTTGTTGCCTCGTTCTCCCTGCCTTGGGGTATTGTTTTGGTTTGTTCACTGCTTTTCTCAAGTTGCTTTCCGTTTCTATCATTGGCTCCTTTGTTGTTCCGTGTTCCTTCGCCTTGCTGTTGGATGCTGCAGCTGCCTTTATACGACCATGCTTCTGGTTGTATCCCTCGTCTTCTTTTTTGTTTCGCTTCTCGTTGCTTCTGCTGTTCCCCTTCTCATTTTGGACCCACAACCACGGCTACAGCTACAACCACAACTACCGCTACAACTACAGCTACAATTGCAATTGCACTACTTTACACCATGCTACAGTAGACTACACTACGCTACATTTTGCCACACTACAATACAAAACACTACGGTATACTACGCTAACAGTACATTACACTACGCTAATTACACCACACCACAACTAGAACTGCAACTGCGACCACAACTACACTACACTAATTACATTCCATTACAGCTACAACTCCACAATATTACGCTGCATTACAGCTACAAGTACAACTGCCCTACACCACACTACATCCAGCAATTGTGGGTGAGGTGACCATTGCAACCATTGCAGCTCCAACCGCCTTTCGGTCCATCAAGGGATTTGCTCTGCCATCCATGCATCACAACCACTCACCTCTCCTACAGTGTCTTATCTTTGAAACTTCTGCCCTCGCCTTGTGCGGTACTACTGGTATCCTATTTATTTGCCATCGCATCTCGTCTCCTCGTTTCCTCGTCTCCTTGTCTCCTCGTCTCCTTGTCTCCCCGTCTCCTCGTCTCCTCGTTTCCTGGTCTCATTTCATTTCATTCTCATTTTCATTCTCGCTCTCACTCTCATTCTCACTCTCAGGCTCACGCCCATTTTTCAGTTTCATTCATATCTCATCTCATCTCATCTCATCTCATCTCATCTCATCTCATCTCTTCCCATCGTGTGTTGTCATGGCTCATGGCTCGTGGCTCATGGCTCATGGCTCATCTCATCTCATCTTGTGTCATCATGTCTCATCTCAATGTACCCCGTCTCATCCTGTCTCATCTTATCTGATCATGTCTCATCTCAATGTACCTCGTCTCATCCTATCTCATCTTATCTGATCATGTCTCATCTCAATGTATCTCATGTCAGCGTCAACGTACCTCATTATATCATATCTCATGGTTTCGTTTCATAACATCCCTTCAAGCGCATCCCATCCACTCGCATCATATCATATCTTATCGCATTTCATCATCTCATACATCATTTTCCACCGTTTTCCACATCTCTCGTCATCCCGCTTCCTCAGCCCACCCAGTGAAAAATCACTACCCCATTGTGTACATAGCTCTCGCGCCCCCCCGGGCCTCAAGTTCTGTTGGTATCGCTGCCTCGGGATGCTGCATTTGCATTCTTCATTGCCTTGATGCCCAATGCTGCGTCAATTTCTTCACAACATGTCTCCGGTCCTGAAGATTACGATTCTTGTTCTACATCGGTTTCTTTCTAGTTTTCATTTTGGGACATGCAGAATAATTTTTTAAAACCTCTTTGATGATCTTTGATGTTGATTTCACAAAATGGTCAGAACGTGGCTGCGCAATTTTTCACCTAACAGCTGCCTGGGGCCTATGGCAGCATAATTAATGGTGTTCCCTTTGAGTGGTCTTTTAATGCACGAAGATATGTCCATGAGTCCAGGCACTTGTGGGCTAAAAACAGTCAAAATCTAAACTGTGTATTCGTTGTGATCCGACTTTGTGTTGTCACCCTTGCCCCTGTGATGCAGCCGTAATGGCTCGACAGTCATAAAGCGTTCAGTATGGTCTGCATATACACCTTGGATTGCATCAACGTGCCGTGCTCAAAATGTGCCAGCATGCGACAGAGTCTATTGTCCAAAAATGTGCTACATGTTTACGCTCAGGAACGACAAGATGAAGTTTCGCGGTGTTTTCACTATTCTTAGCTTCTTGTCAACAGGCCAGGGGGCTAGAATGAAACGCAGTGAATACGAGTTCATGCTGGTTTCATCCACATAATCCCTTGGCAAAATGTTTTGCCCAGTCTTGGACTTTAGAGCTGAACCACCAAAAAAAAACGTTTCTGTCACCAACCATTTTCAGTCCCAACTTGGAACCGAGAATGTAAAACTTTGGCCTTGGTGGCTGCTGTCCAGGTCATGCTCGCGATCAGGTGGAAGTGAGTGCTGTTGGAGCTGTACAACCGCACCTCCATGCAGCTCGCAAGAAATTTTGAATGCAACATCCGCTGTATCTCAGCAGAGACGAAACAAATTGTAGAGAGATTAAACAGAAACCAATTGTTTGCAGGAGTTAGTTCCATAATGTAACGGCGCGCTATTCAAAAAGGTTGCCATTCTGTGTTGAACCAACCAGATTCATTCAACCCCGAGTGTTACATCATCATGAAACCGAGTAAGAATTGTATTAGTATGGTAATGCGGCAGAGGCTTGTCAATGGTGATCAGCAAAATCATCAAACTGCAAGAGTTCGGTGCGTCAGTGACAGTCTCAGAAGGGGACCGAGCGGGTTTTCTGAGGCGCACGTGGTTATGCGATCGGAGGACGGTTTTGATGCCAAAACCTTGATGAACAGACCCATTTCGCACATCATTGATTGGAATTTGAAAGTGAATTGCACCAAGATTTCAAGCTGCGGTCAGCATGCTGCGACTAGTGCTTCCATATGGCCTGCAGGGCTTGCAGGGACATCCTAGCAGTCTGGTTGGCATTCGAGCTCATGAAAGGGTCGTTCCCCTAGCTGATTTCGATGCTGATCCATGAAGGTTCTCTATAGATGTCTCCTCTTAATCATTAATCTTTCACCTTGTTTGAGGAAAGGACGGTTAATCATGGTGAGCCCACGAATGTCCACGAATATGGAAGACATAGAAGGGACCCATCCACCGCCTATTTCTGAGGCCGAAAAGGAAGAACCAGAGACGGCCGAGACGACGGTCGCTGCGGAAACAACGGCAGCCGCCATTACCACCGGTGCCGAAACGACTGCAGGTGCCACCACGGCGGCCCCAACCACTGGGGCACCGACAACGGCAGCAACAACCACCACCACAACGACGGAGAAAGTGGAACTGGATTCAGATGGCTCTAGAAAACCAACAACCAGAACCATTGTCGTCACCAACATTGAGGTCCAGACTGCCACAGTGGTGTTTACAGAACAGCCTTCCACCACGACCTCAACCACTAGCACTTCCACCACCAACACCACTACGACGACGACAGAACCTGGGCTCCATTTGGAACATTGCAAAGTTCTTGCATGCATGTACGACATTACTGCTAAATCAATATTAGTTTAACAACTGTTAAATATTCATTTGAAACAAATGCAAATGAATTGTTCAATTTTCATTTCTTACTCTTCTTCACCTTCTGGGTTGCCATGGTCTTGTCTCTTCCCCACCCGTCCACTTCATCGCAAGGAGCTGAAAGCATCAAGCTCTCGGTGTGGCATGGGTGCAGTGGGACTCCTGATGGCATTGAAGCTGTTCGCCTAGCGAGCATGTCTTACCTTTTTGGAGCCATGCGAACCGTGGAGAGTGCGGTTGGAAAAATTACTTTACTTCGAGTGATCCCCACTGTGATTTATTTTGTCATAGTTTATGACATCTCATTTGGAAGTGTCTGTGGCCTATATATATATATATATGTATGTATGTATGTATGTATGTAATGTATGTATGTATGTATGTATGTATGTATGTATGTATGTATGTATGTATGTATGTATGTATGTATGTATGTATGTATGTATGTATGTATGTGACGGGATATAGGGTTCTCACTAGTTGCTACGCCAACCTTTGGCTCAAGAACACCGCTGCTAAAATAGCGAGTTGCATATTCTCCGTTCATGGTAGCGGAGCGATACGCTCCAGGGTCTTAGCAATGGACCAACAACAAGCGGCACAGGTCCTCCAGTCGCTCCAGGAACTACAGACCGAGGTCAATCGACTAAGAGGCCGAGAAGCTGAACTGACAGCACAGGTCGCTTCTTTTGGTGCCGGTTCGGCTGCTTCAGCTGGACCTGGCAGTGCACTGGCACAGTTGGTGCAGTCACAAAAGGAGCTTGTGGACGCCCTTAGATCGAAAGAACAAGTCCGGTTGGTCGACAACAAGGGCCTTGGCAAGCCCGACAAGTTTGATGGGACAGCCGAAAGATTCTTGTCATGGAAAATCAAGACGTCCTCCTATCTTGCAAGTGTTCGCAAAGACCTTCGTGAGATTCTGGTTTGGGCCGAAGATTGCGATCATGCAATCACTGCAGATGACATCGACAAGGCTTTTGGGAGTCAAGCAGATGCCATTGACCAGGTGTCGAACATCAGTGAATTGAGACGCGAGCTTTGGGACGCGCTGCTAATGCTGACAGAGCGTGAGCCCTTTGACATCGTGCTGAACACCGGGGAATGCGGCATCGAAAGCTGGAGAAAGCTCACGCGGAGGTACGACCCATCCACTGGTGGTCGCAAACGCGCTCTCCTCAATGCAATCTTGTCACCGGCTCGATCCAAGATGGAAGATTTGCCGTCCAACCTGGAGAAGCTTCTTGACAGCATCAGACTTTATGAACGTCGCAAAGACGCATCTGGCAACCGAACGATGTTGGCAGAAGACATCAAGATCAACGTGATTGAACGATTGGTGCCGGCAGAGCTCGAGCGTCATCTCGTTCTCAATCGAGATCGCTTCAAGACGTTCGAGTCCATGCTGTCCGAGATCCAGTCCTATGTGGAACATGCCACCGGCAACAAGATCAAGGTGGTGAACAGCCAGCCCTACGACGCACATGGCCGTGGGGACGATCCTATGGATGTCGGAAGCTTTGGAAAAGATGCAAAGGGAAAAGGTAAGGGCAAGAAGGGAGCTGGAGGAAAACCTGGAAAGGGAAATGCAACAGCTGAGAAGAGAACATGTCACAACTGCGGACGCCCAGGACATCTGCGGGCAGATTGCTGGGCACCTGGAGGCCCCAAACATAAGGGGACGGGTGGCAAAGGCAACAGCAATCAGAATAAGGACAAGGGCAAGGGCAAAGGCAGCCCCGGAAAGCACAAGCAGAAGCCCAAAGGAGGCAAATCTGTGAACAATGTCGAACAAGGTGAACCAGAAGCAGAAGACTGGGACGCAGCTGATGGCGACGATGGTCAACAAGCAGCAAATGGTTTAACGCTCTATGGTGTTGATGGGCCACCACATGACGAGGATGACGACGAAAGTTTCCAGGTCGATCCCGAGTCCGAGGAGTCGGAAGCCTCGACAAGTCGCAGAAGGTGGTTTTCTTTGCCTCACCCACGTGCGTCATGGCCTGAAGAGTGGGACGACCCCGACTATGATGGACCGAGTGGATCGAGTGGCTCAAGACCCCTTCGGTCGCTTCGACTGGAGGAGGTCACCGAGCACGAGACCACTACATCCAAGTCCGCGTCTTCCAAGGCACCTCGAACGCCACAGGGAAGACCCAAGAGGGGCAGAAGTCCAAAGAGCTCAGCACCAAAGAGAGGCAAAGCAAGCAGATCAGGGCCAGTCACTCCGGAGTCAGCACTCCGACGCTTTCGAATGACTTCGATGACACCACCACCAAGGAGAAGGTTGAGGCATGGGCCACAGACTCCAGAAGAACTTCTTCGTAGCTCTACACCTTTGCCAAAGACACCACCGACACCTATAGCATGGCCTGCATCACCTCCACAACAGCCGATAGCCTCGCCCAAGACTCCACCAGGACCACCACCAGGATGGCAAAGCCAAGTAGCTTCACCCAAGACTCCGCCATGTCCACCACCGGGATGGCAAAGCTCTCAGGTGAAGCCACCACCACCTGTCAAGGCATCATCGGCAGCTTCGACTTCAGGTTCTCGACTTGTCCAGATGCTGAAGGCTGCGCTGAGTTCACAAATCCGCAAAGTCCAAGAAGAAGATCCTGGTTCAGGAGATGGCCAGGCAGATGCGATGTTAGCGGCTTTGAGGACTAGATCTGTCAAGGCACCGCACATCACAAAGCAGAACATCAGCGATCCTTCTTTCCACGACTCGAGATACCATGCCGAGATTGCCAAAGGTGTTGCACACAATGTGGCCTGGAGAAATGAACGTTTGAGAAGACGTGCAATCGTCCACCGACGAGGAGGAGTCAAGGCACGTGCGGCTGAAAGGATTCGACTTGACAAAGAATGGCATGAACGCTTTGACAACCCAGAAAATCCAGAAGGCATAGTGAGAATCGAGGATGAAGACAACTTGGATGCGGGCATCGAGACGGTGGTTGTGGGCAAAGCTGGTCAGAGCACAGTGATAGAGTTTTCAGCGGAAGAGCGGGAAACCTTGAGGCAGTTCCCGGACGACGAGGCCAAGTTGCTGCAGAAGGACCCCAAGAAGAAACCCATGACCAAGCGTGTTCGAAGCGTTGGGTACAGGGTGAAGAAGAATCGCAACCGCAATGTGGCGCGCAAGATGGCGAGGAAGAACCGACCAGCCTTGGTTCTGAAGGAAAACACTGAAGTGAACGCAGATGAAGATGATGATGAAATGGAAGAGGTCTACATCGAAGAGCCTGATGAGCCTCGAGACCGACCAGGCAGAGGAGACCCCGATGGTGGAGCTGGATCGGCTCCTGCTGCAGTCTACAGCTTGGGGGCCTCTGACGACTGGCGAAAATGGGAACGAGCAGAGTTGAACATCGACACCGGTGCTGCCATCACTGCAGTACCACTTGACTTCGCCAAGGACTACCCGAGGAGCGAGTCCAATGGAGCAAGCTACAAGGCAGCCAATGCGGAACCCATCGAAGATCAGGGAAGTGTGAAGCTGGTGGGATACGACGAATCTGGCAACAAGATCCCAATCGATTGCCGAGTTGCAGATGTGCATCGGCCACTTCTTTCAGGTTCCGAGATCGCCAAGAACTACCACATCGCCCTTGGACCATCTTCGGGGAGATTGATCCCAAGAAACACTCCTGCGGGACGGGCCTATTCGAAGGCCATGAAAGATCTGATCCGAGATTATGGCGATTCAATGCCCATTGTGCACAATCGCCGAGGCATCTATGTGTTGGACTATTGGGTGTCACCTTTTCAGGGGCATCCTCAAGAGGAGTAAGACCACAAATCAACGCTGTTGGCGAGGATCCAGCTGTTTCAGCCGGAGCCGATGCCATGGAAGATGGAGGCGATGTTTCAGCCGCTTCGGCCGGAGCAGGGTCCTCAGGCGATGTTCCAGCTGCTTCAGCCGGAGCAGATGCCTTTGAAGATGAAGTTGATTTGGAAATCGGTGAAGAACAGAGGAAAGCCATTGTGAAGAAAGAACCACATCAACCATCCCAAGCTGAAGTTGACGAACATGAAAGCACTGGACATGTTGTCCATCGGAGCTGGTGCTTGCACTGCAAAAGGGCACGTGTGACTGCTGATCGCCATGTGCCTAAGGAACTTGATGAGCCAGAAACGCAGTTGCCCACGCTGAGCCTGGACTACTTCTATATGAACCAGGACCAGGTTGCGGATGAGGCGACCCTTCCGAGCATTGTGGTGAAGTGCCACAAGACCAAGAGATTTTGGGCGAGCGTTCTCCCGGGAAAAGGGGCGGATGCGTTCGCAATCGCGTGGCTTGGGGGAGTTTTGGATGATGCTGGTTTTAATAAGGTAATCCTTAAGTCTGACGGTGAACCCTCCTTGGTATCCCTTAAACAGAAGGTTAAGGAGATAAAGACCCACATCGAAGTGCACTTGGTGGAAACCCCAGTAGAAGACCATCAAGCCAATGGGTTTATCGAAGTGGGAGTGCGAGAGATAAAACGACAATGTCGTGCTCTCCTCAGCGACCTGGAGTTCAAGCTGGAAAGGAAGGTAGATCCGGGCCATCCACTTTTGGTTTGGCTCCCGCGGCATGCTGCCTTTCTCTTGACGAGATACCGAGTAGGTACTGATGGAAAGACCGCTTTTGAGCGGACCTATGGACGAAAATGGCGGATTCCGCTTGTGAGGTTCGGTGAAAGCATCCTGTATAGGCCGAGGGCCAATCGTGGGGGCAAGAGAAATGACCTTGCTCCAAGGGTATCCATTGGGATGTACGTTGGAACTGGAAACAGAAATTCAGACGTCTTTGTCATGACGGAACGTGGAATCATGAAGGGGAACTCGATCCATCGACGCCCACCTGACGATCAGTTCAAACATGATCAGTTTGACTCGCTACGTGGCCTTCCTTGGAGGTTGCAAGAACGAGAACATGGTGGACTGAGGATCGCCCTTCCCGATGTTGCAGCGCCTCGTGAAAGGCCTGCAGTGCAAGAAGTGATCCCAAGGAACCTCTATGTCACCAAGAATGACTTGGAAAAGCATGGGCACACACCTTTGTGTCCTGGATGTGAAGCAGCAATACTTGAGATGCCAAGCCGAGCTCACAATGCTGAGTGCAGACAAAGAATCCAGATCGAACTTGACAAGACTCCAGAAGGTCAAGAAAGGATCAAAAGAGCGAGAGAGAGAGAGTTGCACAAGGCAGGCGCCCAAGAGGCGCGGCTGCACCGCCTGAGGGTGGTGGGGCAGAAGGTGGTGAAGCTGCACCACCAGTTGTCCCAGGAGGGGAAGTTGAACAACCAGTCTTGCAAGACCGTGTTCCTTTGGATGCGGAAATGGATGCAAGTGAGGCTGTTGGTGAACCACTGGTCGACACCGATTTTCGTGGAGAACTCAGACAGAGAGAACAAGAAAGAGAAGGAAGCCCAAAGAGGCAGAAACAAGAACAATCCCGAGGAGAGAAAAGGAGTTCACAAGTCGACGTTGAAGATCTTTACAATGAATCTTCAGCTCAGGCTTCAGGGTCAGCCGGACCACCGGCACCGGATGCTTCATCTGGTGTTCCGGAAGGTGCTGCCGCTGCACCAACAAGTCCTGAGACAAACCAGGAGATGCTACATCTGTGTTCCTTGCTCAAAGATGTGATCGCAAAAGGGAAGGTTGCTGAGATCTTCTCTCCACCGCGTGTGGCTGCACAAGCCCAAGTGGTCGGGCTAGCACCTGGCTTCTCGATTGACTTGGAGACAAAGCGTGGTGATGGAACTCACTGGGACTTGAGTAAAGATGAACACATTCGTGATCTGTTTCAACTGCTTGACTATGAGAAACCAGAGTTCCTCGGCGGCTCACCTCCCTGTGGGCCATTCTCGAAGCTGCAAAACATTGTGGATGCGAAGGGCAATGTTTCACCTGAAGTTCGAGCGCAGAGACTAAAAGATGGTCGCAAACATCTGCGCACGGCAGTTTCAGCGTATGAGCATCAAATGAATGCTGGAAGGTACTTCTACCATGAGCACCCTAAAGGGGCCGCTTCGTGGGAAGAGAGAGCTGTGAAGAGACTGAGGGCAGATGAACGGGTGTATGAGGTCACTGGACCAATGTGCCGTTGGGGAATGAAGGCCGCCGATGGCCAAGGTGAAGGGTTAGTGAAGAAAGAAACTACCTGGCTCACGAACTCTCCAATCCTGGCACAGACCCTACAAGGGTGCTGTTCAAACAAAGAAGGCAAAGTTTGGCACCGCCATGTACATCTTGTTGATGGACGAGCCCGAGCTGCCCAGAAATACCCACCAAAGCTTGTCCACGCAATTCTCAAGGCCATTAGGCGCCAACTGGAATGTGATGGAGAACTACACTCACTTTCACATGGCCCAGTACCCGATGCTGGACCTGTGATCAATGAAGAGGAGGAGTTTTGGAAGCAGCTGCCCGACAGCGATGACACCATCGTGGAGCCAGTGCTTGACGCACACTCCGGTGCTGTCTTGGATGTTGACAAGGTCAGAGCTGCTCGACAAGAAGAACTAGCATGGGTACACAAACAGGGTATCTATATCAAAGTTCCACTCACAGAAGCCCAACAGTCTGGAAAACCGGTCATCACCATGAAATGGATTGACAGAAACAAAGGGGATGCAACACACCCCAACTACAGGTCACGTCTGGTCTGTAGAGAGATCAAACGGGCCAGCAATGCTGACTTCATTCCGGACTATGCGTCCTTCAGTTCGATGCCGCCTTTGGAATCGCTGAAATTGCTTCTATCGCTTATGGTGACTTTGAGACGATCCAAGTCTGGCAATGCACTGAAAGTTCGTCTTCTTGACATATCACGCGCTCACTTCTATGGAGAGGCAGAGCGTGATATCTTCGTGCAGTTACCTGAAGGAGATCGACAAGAAGGGTTTTGTGGCAAGCTCGTTAAGAGCATGTATGGAACACGCGATGCATCAGCGATCTGGCAAAGATCATATACAGAACTTCTCATCCGAGCTGGTTTTGCCAAGAATCAAGCTTGGCCATCCTGCTTTTACCATGAAGGTTACGGTGGTATTCGAGTTCTTGTACACGGAGATGACTTCGTGGTGCTTGCTGATGATGCTGGACAGAAATACCTTGAGGACACCTTGAGGTCCAAATATGATCTGCGGGTCGATGGATCGATCGGTCCTGGAGAACGGCATCAGCAGTTCGCAGTGCTCAATCGAATCGTGACCTACAACGAGCAGGAAGGCTCTGTATCCTATGAGGCGGATCCCCGCCACGTTGACCAGATGGTACGAGATCTAGAAATGGAAAACTGTAAGCCAGTCAAGACACCATCTGAGAAAATGTCAGCCACGGAGGCCAACTTGAAGTTGACCACCCCGACCATCACACCGGACCGTGTAAGTTTCTTCCGGTCTCTGGTGATGAGAGCGTCGTATGTGGCACAGGACAGACCTGACATCGCGGAGGCAGTGAAATGCCTATCAAGAAGAATGCATGAGCCCAAAGAATCTGACTTTCAGGATCTGAAACGCTTGGTGAGATTTCTGAAAGGGAAACCACGTGTACTTTTGAAGTTTGGTCGCCAGAAGTTTGCTGACACGATCCACATGTACGTGGACTCCGACTTCGCTGGGTGTCTTCTTACAAGGCGCTCAACAAGTGGACTTGTGGCAACCTTTGGCCGCCACACGGTGCAGGCCTCGAGCACTCTTCAGAGCACGATCAGCTTGAGTTCCGGTGAAGCGGAATACTACTCGATCGTTCGAGGAGTTTCCATCGGAATGTCGCTACAGGAGATCTTGCGAGGATGGGGCCTACAACCAAAACTTAAAGTGCACACAGATTCATCCGCTGCGCTGGGAACATGTAACCGTCAGGGCTTAGGCCGCTCACGGCATGTTCAAACTCGCTTTCTGTGGGTGCAAGAAAAGCTTGCACTACATGAATTCGAACTGGTGAAGATCCCGACAAAGCAGAACGTAGCTGATTTGTGCACCAAAGGTTTACCTGCGAATGAGATGGAAAGACACATGCAAAGCATGGGGTTCGAGTACTCTCATGGTAGAGCCGAAGCTGCAAAGGCTTTGGAATGAGTGTACATCAGCTTAGGAAAATCCCAGCCTCTGTACAGGAGGGGTGACGGGATATAGGGTTCTCACTAGTTGCTACGCCAACCTTTGGCTCAAGAACACCGCTGCTAAAATAGCGAGTTGCATATTCTCCGTTCAGTATGTATGTATGTATGTATGTATGCATGTATGTATGTATGTATGTATATATGTTCTGACATTCTATTTTGACACTATATCTGACATCTATTCCAACATCCTATCTGGCATCTATTCTGACATTTTCTTTGGCATTCTGTCTGGCATTCTTGCTGATATGCTAGCTGGCATCTATTCCGACATGCTTGGTGGGATCTATTCTGGCATTCTGTCTGGCATTGTGTGTTTGACATTCTATTCAGGCATTCTATCTGGCTTCTGACATTTGACGTGACATTCTCTCTGACATGGGCACTGCGGGACCTCAACTGGGAGCGCCAGATCTCAGTGGGCAGTGCCCGGCAGTTGAGGTCTGGCAGTCCCCAATGAGATCTGGAGCTCGCACTTGAGGAAGGAAGAGGAGGACGAGAAGGAGAAGGAGAAGGAGAAGAAGGAGGAGGAGAAGGAGGAGAAGGAGGAGAAGGAGGAGAAGGAGGAGAAGGAGGCGAAGGAGGAGAAGGAGGAGAAGGAGGAGAAGGAGGAGAAGGCGGAGAAGGAGGAAAAGGAGGAGAAGGAGGCGGAGGAAATTGAGGAGAAGGAGAAGGAGGAGAAGGAGGAGAAGGAGGAGAAGGAGGAGAAGGAGGAGAAGGAGGAGAAGGAGGAGAAGGAGGAGAAGGAGAAAGTAACTCTGATAAAATCTAAAGACCCTCACCTGGCAGCTGGAGAAAAGGTGAAATCAGCAACGCCAGCAGCTGAGACGTTTACACTTTCGGATTGTTCTTCTGATTGATTGCATAGTACATGATGTATATTATATTGCACATTGAGCCACCGCGAACAAAAAACAAAACATGTGAAAGCTTAAGGGCAACAGACGCGAACGGGTTGCACTGCTCCATCTCCTGCAGTCATTTTTGGCCTAGCTAATCGCGTGGCCTAGCTGGGCCTAGCTAATGAGTCTGCTATTTACAGCATCCGCAGGTCTGAGCCTCAAATGTTTGATGCAATGCCTTGCAACTGCTGCGCGCTGAAATTTCCGAGGTCTATGCAGCGGGCTGTGTTGTTCTCACTGCTGTTGAATTGTCGGAATCTCAGATGTTCAGCAATTTTCCATTGAAACCAACAGGCCTAAAGGATCCAATGGCCAGTTCCGTTAACTTGTATGTATATTATCTATTTATTCATCTGTAACGGCGGCGTATTTATATTAATCTAGCTTAAATGCAAGTCAAACCAAACCAGTCTAAGCCATTCTAAGCCTAAATTTAAATCAAGTCTAGTTTGATCGATCCATGTAATCGATAATCAAGCTAGTAAGTTAGCTTATTTCATCCTCCAAATCAAATCAAATTAAATTAAATAAAACATAAGTCAAACACAATCTAGTCTCGAGTCTAGAGTATATAACTTTGTCATTTTCCAGATTTACATGTATATCCAAATCTTTATCTACTTTTTTCTGTCCACCGATCCACCTTTCCATCTATCTATCCTATCCTCTTCTATCCTATCTAGCCTAGCCTGACTAGCCGAGCCTACACTTTCTATCTATTTAAGCTGAATCTAAATCGAATGTATCCATCATAGATGCCACACGTGGAGACATACACCCTACATTCCGCCAGGTGCAGCTGAGCAGCCCCGCAGCCGGTCACATCTTCTTGAGGCCACCTAGTTGTTTCCAATGAACAGGGCTATCAGGGGTTACCAGCTGTGAGGTGGGGCCCACTGGAGATCTTCGACGCCCGTTCTTGCGGTCTCAGGTGCCCGCAAAAACAGCCCCTAAGCCACAAAATTCAGTTGTTTCTAAGTTCTACTCAGTTGTTTGTGTCGTAAAATGGGGGAGCGTCAGAAACAGACAGATTTGATTTCAGACGCTTCATCACGCTGCCGCGGGAGAAAAAACAACACATCCCGCAGGTGACCAACGACCAGTCCCAGAAATTGCTGATACAGTCTTCCAAGAGGTTCGGCGCTGGCTGGCACCAAAGCTGGATGTGAAGACCCAGCATTTTTCGATGCAACAAAAATCAACGACATGGATTTGATTGAACATGGAGCACCGCAAAATCTGATGGTTTATCAGTATCATCATTGTGCCTACAATGCCTAATCAAATGGCAATGATACATGGCTATCTATTTATCTATCTATCTATCTATCTCTATCTATCTCTCTCTATCTCTCTCTCTATCTCTCTCTATCTCTATCTCTATCTATCTCTATCTATCCCTATCTATCTTTATCTATCTCTATCTATCTCTCTCTATCTCTCTCTATCTCTCTCTATCTCTCTCTATCTCTCTCTATCTCTCTCTATCTATCTCTATCTCTATCTATCTCTATCTATCTCTATCTATCTCTATCTATCTCTATCTATCTCTATCTATCTCTATCTATCTCTATCTTTCTCTATCTATCTCTATCTATCTCTATCTATCTCTATCTATCTCTATCTATCTCTATCTATCTCTATCTATCTCTATCTATCTCTATCTATCTCTATCTATCTCTATCTATCTCTATCTATCTCTATCTATCTCTATCTATCTCTACCTATCTCTATCTATCTCTACCTATCTCTATCTATCTCTATCTATCTCTATCTATCTCTATCTATCTCTATCTATCTCTATCTATCTCTATCTATCTCTATCTATCTCTATCTATCTCTATCTATCTCTATCTATCTCTATCTATCTATCTCTCTCTATCTCTATCTCTATCTCTATCTCTAACTCTATCTCTATCTCTATCTCTATCTCTATCTCTATCTCTATCTCTATCTATCTCTATCTCTATCTCTCTCTCTCTATCTCTCTATCTCTATCTCTATCTATATCTATATCTATATCTTTATCCACATACACACATAATGTATATATATATATATATGTATATTGTATATATATATATATGGAGTTATTCGTACCAAAGTATCGGACCAAAACCATTTGATATATATGTGAGTCATTGCCATGGGATGAAGGGTACTTGGCAGGTGCCTCGCTGGGCTGCAGTCAAGAAGTGTTTGCTGCCCCAGCAGATGCCAGACTTGCGGCGGTCCCATCTGCTCCCTATTAGCTGGAGGTAGTCGCTGGGCACCGATGGGGCACAGCCAGGGATATTGGGCGGTTGAGAGCCAGGGTTGGCACAGGGGAAACCAAGGGAGCCGAGGACGTTTATCCCGAAAGACAAATAGGTACAGTAGTATGGTAGAAGCAAGAAGTCAAGTTGATCGCTGGCTTCTGTAAGATCTGGCGCAGACTCCTTCCTGGCTAAGGTGAGAACTGTTGCTTTGCAAACATTCTCCAGTCAAATCGCGAGTGTTGCAAGCTCAGTTTCGTACCTGATCCTTCATGTGCTGTCTGGCAATTGACTTACCAATGGTGCCAACACATTGGCACCCTCTCAGATGAGTCAGGAGGATCAGCACGATTTCAGCACGATTTCTCGGCAGGTTCCGCAGATGTTGGGGCACCTTGCGTGGTTCCAGAAGGCAAAGATCCAAAATCCGAGAAACTTGGCGGTGATGTGGTCTCCTGAGACCTGAACCCCAAATGACGTAGTGACGGGTTCCACACTTTGGGAAGTTGGGAACTGTTGCATCTATTGCCGGGAAAAATAAGACTATGGGGGATATTGGCGGAGTTTGTATCATGCCGGCATATGCTGACCAGTTATATAATTGCCATTTACTGGATTTGGGTCACTTCAGGTGTGATGGCATACCATCGATTCCGGCTTGTTGTCCAGATAGCTGCGAAGTGTGTGGAGGGCCTGCTTGCAGCAATCGTCCTGGTGGTAGTCCCTTGGCCTGTGAGGGAACATTCCTTTAGGATTTTGGATGATTTTGGGTCATGGCAATGGGAAAGCACAGTCTCTGATAGCAAAATGATCTGCAAATACGTCGTGGCCATTATGCCATTGTCAGGTCGGATTGCTAGAGAGGGTCTTGTCTCATTCATCACTAGGCGCTTAGATACAGGCCAACAGAAGACTTGGCACTCTGGTGATGCATTGCGCAAGCAGCTGAGGCGAGAGTTGTTGTCATAGAGCCATTGTTGGATCTGGACGAAGTTGTTCTGACGATGTCGGACCGCCTTGCGCTATGTTTGACGATAGCCTCCTCCACCCACCTCCTACAATGGTTGCTACCACAGCTACCACAACAAGCACCACCACAACGACCACCACTGTGACCACAACAAGAACGACGGTGACCACAAGCACCGTGACAGTAACGACAACAACAAGCACTGAAACCTCCAGCACATCAAGCACAGCAACTAGCACCAGCACAACAACCAGGACTTTGCCCACGACGACCACAACGACTTTACTGACGAGTTCATGGACTCCGTGGGTTTTGCAGGTTCCCATCACGGAAGCACCCACCAAAAATGAGACTGAGGTTAGCCCACTGGCCGCAAACATGACAAATTCGAGTTCGTCTAGATGAGAGGCCACGTTTAGCTTCACAGAATAGACTCAATAGGGCACAATTGTTTGAGCCAAAGGCTTTAAAGCTGCAGGAATCTTCAGTTTCCAGGGTCAAAACGAGGTGGAGAGTGGAAGTGTTTGAGCATAGGCATGACTAGAGCTTTTTAGGCACCAATCCACCATATTTGGGGTTTTGTTACCTTGTATGCCGAATGCTTGAACTTCCGGAATAAGCTAATTGGCTGGAAACAGTATGCGTTCTCACACGGTCCCTTGTTGACGGCTTGACTGCCGGCATGCGATGCGCCTGTTGCTCTGGCTCAAACCTATTTCAGCTGGGAGGTGCAGATCGGATACCATGAGGCACGGTTTCAGGTGGTTTATATATATATATATATATCCACATATGGGAACTTGATGGCAATGATTTGGTTGGCCAAGTGTTTGGCAGCTGCTTTTGGGCCGGGTCTTGGGGCTGTCCGTTGAACTCCCTGGCGAGGTGATGAACAGCTGGCGCTTCACTTTGGCTCTTTGTTGCATCAGGGCTTTAGGCCAGACCCTGGAAGTTCCACCGGCCGATTATGGCAGCTATGGCAGCTATGGCGATGATGTGGGGCTGACGGCTGCTTCCGAAACGCCAGGGGTAGTGCACAGCAGTCATAGCTATGGCAGGTATGTTGCGGATGTCGGGGTGCCACATAGCATTCACCACAGGCACACAGTGGTGATGGGGGATTTGGATCCCACAGTTGGAATGCCGCATGCAATGCATGATAGCCATACGGTGACAGTGCCAGATGCGACTTATCTGAGGGGTCCTTCTGAGATTGGAGTGCCAGGGACCATTCACCATAGACATGCGAGGGAAGCTGTTTACTATGCAGATGCCACAGCAGGGCAGGTGGTTCTCAGCTATGGCTTTTCAGCTGAATCCTTGAGCCCTTCTGGCAGTCCTGGCAGTTTTGATGAGATCTACCATGACCATCAGTCCCATGAATGCCAAGGACATGAGGAGCAGCTTTCCGCTTGTGATGACCTCCCAGAGTGTGAGCAGTGCGTGCCAGTGGATTGTATGTTCACCCAATGGGGTGAATGGGGGCTCCATGGCCTTGGGGGTCATGATTGTCTTGGCCTGAAGACCCGTCACAGGGCAATCAATGTTGCCAGCAACTCCTGTGGCTTGCCATGCTTTGGAGACAACACAGAGACCAAAGAGTCTTTGTCCAAGGAGTGCGAGATTCCACCCCAGGACTGTGTCTTGTCTTTCTGGAGTGAATGGAGTACCTGTAAAAACGAGTTGGACCAGTCCATTCGCACTCGGAAAGTGGAAACGCCCTCGCAAGGAGCTGGAGAAGCTTGCATGGGTGCCCTTTCTGAAACGAAAGCCTGTGGGGGACCACACCCACATCCATGTACCCTCAGTGAATGGCAGCATTGGACCACTTGTAGTGCATCCTGTGGCCCCGGTCGGCATACCCGGCTCCGGAAGGTGGTCAGTGAGGGCCATTTGAATGGTGACACCTGTGATGACTCGCTCCTGGAGACAGATACCTGTCGCGTGGCGGCGTGTCCCATCCGCGACTGCCAGATCTCCGCGTGGTCCCAGTGGAGCCTCTGTAGCCAAGGGGTGCAGCGCATGAGACATCGGCATGTGCTTCAAAGTCCCCAAGGTTATGGCAGCATTTGCAACGTGAGTTTGGTGGAGACCGCGGGCTGTTCAACCAAGGCGCAAGGTGAGCACTGCGAAGTGTCGGACTGGTCTGGCTGGACCACCTGTGACCGCACCTGTCATGGAGGGCAAACCTTTCGACAGCGGGAGCTGCTGCACGACAGTTCTGGGTGCCAGGATGTGAAGCTAAAGGAGACCGCGCCCTGTGTGGCTTGGAACCAGATTATCCATGAATATATATATATATATATTAACGCATATTATATTTCCTAGGGAAATTTCAGTTGGCATCGGGATATCAACTCCATGGGTATCACTTCACCATTGTTTTTTGGGTTGTGTGAAACTCCTGCTCACAGCTTTCGTTGATTTTCTTTATTATGGCGGGCCAATTGTGGGGTAGCAAAAAAGCGAATGCATCAATTGAAACGTGTGAAATGTGGAGGGTTTCCCATTCAAATTGCAACATGCCTATATGCACGCACGCACTTACATCCAAATCCACCGGTTCTACCTTCTCTAGAGATTGAACAAAAATGCATAAAAATGCATCAGGCAGAGTTTCCTTGCTTCCCTCATTCTCACGACTGCAAGTTGAGCCAGTGGACATCTTGGTCGACCTGCTCCAGTACAGTTGGCTACGGTGTCTCCTATCGGAAACGCGAGGTGGAGTCACCTGCTGGGCCACAGGGAAATGGATGTGTTGGGGTCATGAAGGAGATCTTTCCTTGCAGCTTGGCAGAACCTGAGGCCATCGATTGTTTATGGGGCGAGTGGAGTCAATGGAGTGGATGCTCCTGCTCCTGTGGAGGAGGCTCCAAACGGCGAAGTCGAGCCATTGCGATGTCGCCACAGAATGGTGGACAGCCATGCAATCCACAGGACAAGGAGGTGATTGCAGAGTGCAACACTCAGAAGTGCAGTGAGAATTGCGAAGATGGCTACTGGAGTGCTTGGCTCGACTGGAGCAAATGCTCTGCCACCTGCTCCAATGGCTATCGATCGCGCCGAAGGACTTTGGATGTCTTGCCCAATGCCTGTGGATCTTTGCCCTCGGGAGAGCACAAGGACAGAGATGATCCCGCTGGTGTAGAATGCTCTCATTAAAGGAGTGTTTGAGAATTTTCAATGTATATGTGGTATTTAATGGTATTTAGTATAAGCATATAAATATATAATTAGATATCATATAAAATGCAATATATATATATAATAACAACAATTTTGTTTTTTATGATCTTGTGTAGATTGTACATATATATATATAGATGCACATGTAGAATATTACCCACCATCGCCAGGAGTTTGAACTCTGCGATAGCATGCCATCTTGTGCCGAAGATTCGGATTGTATGGTTTCCACCTGGGACCCTTGGTCTCACTGCAGTTGCAGCTGCAATGGCATCCGAGAGCGCAACCGCCACATCACCGCCTATGCGAGAGGTCAAGGGCAACCCTGTGACAACATGCCCCTGAAGGCCATTGAGCATTGCAATCCGATTGAGGGCGAAAAGCCTCCTTATGGTTGCAACCAGAGGCCATCAGACTGCATCATTGGAGATTGGACTGAATGGAGTGATTGTTCATCTACGTGTGGAGTTGGACAGCAGGAGCGGAAACGAGATATTCTGCAGCAGGCGCAAGCTGGAGGTAAAGCGTGTGATGGCAATCTCATGGTCACACAGCAGTGCAATTTGAAGCCTTGTGTGGAAGAAGGCACCAAAGATTGCCATGTGGGCCCATGGTCTATGTGGGGCAGTTGCAGCCATTGCGGGGGTCAGCGCTGGCGGCACCGTGAAATCACCAGCCTTCCAAACTACAAGGGTCACTTGTGCGAGAGCTACACTTTGAAGGAGGTGTCCAATTGCACTTCTATTTGCCATGACACGCATGCATGTGCCTGGTCCGAATGGTCCCATGTGCAGTGCCCCAATCAGTGTGGCGACTCCTCAACTTTGCGAACGCGAACTCTGCAACGCTTGCCTCAGGGGACCCTTTCAGTAGATCGTTTCTTCGTGGGGGGTCAGCACACAGCGTGCTTCGGTTCGCAAATCAATCTTACACACTGTCCATCTATGCCCAGCTGTGACGGTTCCTGCACCCCGGTCCACTGCACATTCAATGCTTGGAGTGATTGGACAGAGCCAACTTGCGTTGGGCTCTGTGAGAGGCAACGCGTCATTGCTCAGATGAACAATGAGTGTGGAGTTCCATGCCGGGGGCCTCTGCTTCAAACCAAGCATTGTCATACGACCTGCGGTCATGCAGTTGATTGCAAATTGTCGGAATGGTCCACATGGAGCAATTGTACTAACTTGACCTCTGCCGCCATTCGAGGACAACGTTATAGAAGTCGACACATTGTCAGCAAGCCAGAGCGTGGAGGGTTTGCTTGCAGTGGCGACTTGTTGCAGACCAGAGCTTGTGAGAGTGAAATGCCAGAGCCCTGCACTTTCTCAGTGTGGGAGAGCTGGTCCATTTGCTCAGCCCGATGTGGCGAGGGAACCCAGTGGCGTAGCCGCAGCATCCATCAAATGTCAGAGGATGGAGGCCGACAATGCCATGGCAATCTCCACGAAATCCAGGCGTGTCGTGTGTGGCACGATGACTGCGACCCTCACGTCAAACATGACTGTGAACTCGGCGAATGGCATCCATGGAGCCATTGCGACTACGAGGAGAAGCGGGAACGTCGACGAGACATGGTGGCTGCTCAAGCCGGAGGCAAGGCTTGCGAGGGCTCCCTGCTGGAGATCGAAAGCTGCATCGAGGTGACGGATTGTGTGGTCACTGAATGGACTGCGTGGGACTCCTGTTCCAAAAGCTGCGGGGCAGGACACACCAAACGTCAGCGACAAATTTCCAAGTTCCCCGGCGTTGGTGGAAAGCTGTGCCCTGAAGATTTGTTGCAGATCAAGTCGTGTGTCCTGGACCCTTGCCATGCAGATGACTGTCGGGTCTCTGAATCCTGGATTTGCCAGTTATTTTCCCGCTGTGAGTTCCACCACACACAGGGAATCTGAATCTTTTTTAATCATTTTTTTTGGGGAGGTGGGGATCCTTGAAGCAAATCAGGACTGGTTTGAATGGGGAAGTTGCTCAGCAAAATGCGGTGGTGGGCATCAGTCCCGCATGCGTGTGGTGGCAAACCTTCGTGATCCGGGGGGCGAGGGCTGTTATTTCTCTCTGGCGGAAGACAGGGCCTGCATCGAACAGCAGTGCGAAGAAGCGTGTGAGTGGGGTGACTGGCAGGAATGGACCGAATGTTCAAAAACCTGTGGTGGAGGAACCGCCAGGAGGAACAGGGTCTTGATATCCATACCCACAGCTGGAGGGAAAGTTTGTGATGACAACTCCTTGTCTGAAGCAGCTCTGACTTCTCGTGGTCAGTTTTCAGTTTGCGTATTTGACAAGCTTAGGACAATATCACCTTTGTTATCCTTTGTTGATCTTGCTGTTTTGACGCTCTGCATACCGGATGTTCGGAACATTCCACCTTCCCACCTCCAACATCAAACTATCAATCCGACCTCTCCAAATGTTTTCCCCATTCCATTCTGAAGTCACCGCGGGGGGACGCCCGCAGGTAAAGCCTTGTGGTGTGGATAGTTGTGGTGCGCTGTGCATCGATGGACTCTGGGGACCTTGGGAAGATTGGTCTCAATGTTCCACTTCCTGCGACGGTGGCGCATCTTTGATGCATGGGGCCATAGGGGGCTCCATGACATGGGGATATGACGGCACCGTATCCCACGTGCCTAATACGAAATACCAAAGAGAGAGGGGCCCAAAATGAATAAATAGATCTTGCACCAAGGGTTCTAAGCGCTGTATTTTGATATGAGGCGGAAGGGATTGCGGAACGGACTGTTTTTTTTGGGGGGGATTGTGGGTGTTGTACCCACACTTTGCTTGTTCTCAATGGTGTTCTCAATTGTGTGTTGGATGGTGCCGAGTGTTCGAAGATGATGTGCAGATTTGTGATGAATTTTTCATCTTGGAGTCTTGTGTCGTATTTAGAATTTACAATTCCGTCCTCACTAACATCCCATTGGAAAGATCTGCTAATCATCCTTTCCCAATCGGTTGCAACCATGAACCTACGGTGCACATGAAGTAGATGGCCATTATTCTCCCCTGATCAGAGGGCCAAGGGGCGCCCAGCTGGTGTCAAACAAGGAGATGTTCCGGCACCGCGACGTGATCCGCATGGCCAATGACTGTGGCAGCCCTGCGACGGGAGACAGCAAGGAGACGCGTTTCTGCAATCTGCACATCCCGTGCGAAGGGTCCAAGGACTGTAGTTTTGGCCCTTGGAGCTCATGGCAGCCATGCTCCAGCACCTGCGATGCTTGGAGTTGTTTGGAACCTTTTTGGGTACGGAAGATCTCTATATTGTTCTGGCTCCATCAAACATGGGCATTTCAATTTTGCCCTCATTTTATTCTAAGGATGGGGCGTCGTCACGTCAACGGGCCGTCTCTCGTTTTGGCTCGGGCTCCGGGTCCTTTTGCACTGGCGGCTTGAAAGAAGTGGCCCCCTGCAATCCTGCCTTCGACGAAGGTATGGAGGATCAGTGTGTGAAAGGTCCGCCAGTGGATTGTGAACTCACCACTTGGAGCGAATGGACAGCTTGTTCTTCTTCCTGTGGCGGTGGGGAGAGCAAAAGGAGCAGAGCCTTGGCACAAGAAGCCTTCAATGGAGGTTTTGGTTGCCAAGAGCCTTTGGAAGAGGTCGTGGAATGCGCCCGAGAAGCTTGCCATGCTGTGCATCTTCCGGTCGATTGCGTTCTGGGCCCCTAGCTTAAACGGTTGCAAGAATGCAGAACACGTTGACAAATGACGGAAATGATTACGTGTTCCACATGCCATGTGGTTTCAGATTCAACATGTCAAGACTTGGAATGCTTTGTCAGCCAATGTTTAGCATCAGCGCATCAACCTTGCAAAACTCAGGAGATTGGCATTCCTGGGGTGCTTGCAATGCCTGCGGCGGTGAACGCAGCCGTCGAAGACAGATCTTGATCTACGCTAAGAATGGTGGCAGACCATGTCCTCAAGCTGATATGGCAGAAGTCAAGGCATGCCCCCATGCGTGTGATACTCAGTTCACTTGCTCTTGGGCCTCCTGGGAACAATGGGGAAAATGTTCCATGTCCTGTGGAGTTGGAAGCCAGCGGAAGCGCGTTCGTCACATGGTTCGCCTACCTTCTCCTGCAGAATACAACCAAATCAGCCAGTATGGGCTGAGTCCTAGTGACTACAATGCCCTCACCAACGGTTACGGCCACCGTGACAAGGCCCCACATGGAGCTCCTTTGGCCCAGGTGCATCACTCTAACCTGCTGGAAAAGTATAACCGCCTGGCACGGAAGTCGGAACTGTTGGAAGGTCAGCATGGCCAGGAAGTCGCGGTGGCATTTGTGGCCGGCTCCATGAGCATGTTGGCTCTGCTGGGCCTGGTTGCCCGCCTCAGCTATGGTCGCTTTGGCCGCTACGAGTCCAGTCAAGTCAGAACCAGCTTCCTGTCGCGCAACAGTCGGGAAGAATTGCCGCAGTCGGATGCCGAGGCTCCCTTCATGTCTCAATGAAGGCAGTTGGGGCTCAGGCTTTTTCCTTATCCATCAGAAAGTTCAGAAAACCCATTTGCCAAAGTTGCAACTGGCGATTAGAAACCACAGTTTCACCAGCACCAAGGGGAGGAAGGCATGGTCCATGGTGGTAGTTTTGCCAGCCCAAAGTTGCTGGACAATTAGATTTAGAATGCGGCTGACAGAAGGTGCAAGGAGCTTGGCCCAAGGCGTTTGCAGAAAGTCGTAACGAGCCAGACTGAGTAGGAACCATTTCAACATCCAGAGCCAAGACTTCAATCAATACAAGGCGATTTCTGATGAACAGGTAAGATTCAGTAAATGTTTTGGGGTCCTGCAGCATGCAGTAGCAAAGGCCGCAAAGGATCCCGCTCGCTTCACTTCCTCTGGCTGCCATGGTATCAAATGAAACCTCTCCACATCAAATTGCAAAGAGATCACCTGGAGATCACACACAGATACGACTGGAAACAAGACCATCCAGCCGCTCACCAAATTTACAGCCCACTGATATAGAAAAGATGTTGAGGACTTGTGAGCCGCTCTCCACTGCAGTTGGACAACTTTGCCACATTTCAACTGACACTCTCTAACTGACGCTTTGTGCTTTCTTTTTTTGCGGCCCTGACGCATGGGTCGATGGGTCAAGTTGCTTGGGCCTTACTGGTGCCGGACAGTCATTGGGAGTGAGTTGCTGCGACATGCTGCGACTCAGGGGTTGCCTGGGCAGTGCACTTCGATGGAGGTGGGGACATGTGGGGACATGTGGGGACCAACGGCAACGACTCTGCGAAGCGTTCGCAGTTTTGAAATGCAAGAGCATGACTGCAACACCGCCATGGTGTTTTACATGATATATTTCAATCTATTTCAATCTATTTCAATCTATTTCAATCTATTTCAATCTATTTCAATCTATTTCAATCTATTTCAATCTATTTCAATCTATTTCAATCTATTTCAATTGTTTCATTTAAATATTTATCTATTTCAATTATATTCACTATTTGCAAATATAATGGTTGTTTCTTCACGCTTCCTGGGACGAGTAATGACGAGTTGAAACAAGTCCTCAAGACGCACCGTGCTGCCGCATCCAGAGGTCAGTTCGTCAGCGGCAAGCGGGGGCAAAGAACAAATCAACGCTTCTCCTGCGCTGCCCTCAAGCAAAACAACCCCAGAAAGGATGCTCAAATTCAGAGTGCACAATTTTCCAACCAGTTCATTCAAGAGTTGATTGCTGTCAGAGAGTGAACATGAGACGCGTTTCAATACCTCTTTCTTACATTTTTCCCGCTTGCCGTTTGGAGTTGTTGGGACAAACGGGGGCTTCTGGCTGAGGCATGCCCAGAAGAGAGGCGTTCTTTTTTGTGCTGAGGAAAGGTTCATTGCAACAGTCAGAACAGTCAGCCATTGTCATTGCATAATATATATATATATATATGTATACATCTACATATATGTATGACATCTATATGTATGACATCCACACACACACATACACACACATACATACATGGCATGCATGCATGCATGCATACATACATACAGTACATACAGTACATACATACATACGTGCGTGCATACATACGTACGTGCGTACATACACACACACACATACACACACACATACATACATACGTACGTACGTACATACATACATACATACATACATACATACATACACACATACACACATACACACATACACACATACACACATACACACAGACACACAGACACATACACATACACATACACATACAGATACATATACATACATGCATGCATGCATGCATACATACATACATACATACAGACACACACACACACATACATACATACATACATACATACATACATACATACATACATACATACATACATACATACATACATACATACATACATACATACACGCAGACATACATACATACATACATTACATTACATTACAGTACATTACATTACATTACATAACATACATACATACATACATACATACATACATACATACATACATACATACATACATACATACATACACGCAGACATACACACACATACACACACACACATACATACATACATACCTACCTACCTACCTACATACATACATACATACATACAGACATTCAGCAGAACTAATTCGTGGGTCGACATGCAAGTGGTTTAGATTGGTAATGGTTTTTTCAAGAGAGAAAAAAAGCAGGAAATGAAAAAACATGAAAAGAAATGAAAATAAATAAGAAGAAATGAGAATAAATGAAAATACATGAAAATAACTGAAAATAAATGAAAATAAATGAAATAATGAAAATAGATGAAAATAAATGAACATATATGAAAATAAATAACATTAAAAGGCACCAGGAAATGAAATAAACCATGCATGAAAACAGTAAAACACACAACGCATGATAAAGAGATGTGAACATTGGAGGCCACCATATTCCAAACATGAACTGGGTAGCGGTGATTGAGTAGAAACCCCTACAAAAAAATGGCAAAACCGTTCCAGACCGTTCAACATGAACCATAAACATGTGAAAACGACATGAACCATAAACATGTGAAACAAATGTGACTACAGATCACTACAGCATGATTTCTGGGAACAATTTTCCAAACATGAATTGCATAGCGGTGATTGGGTACAAATTGCAAAACGGTGACATGTTTTTTTCTTTTCTTTTTTTTTATTTTTTTTCTCCTGGGTTTCGCGCCAGTGGGATAACCTGCATTTGGTTTTCAATTGAGAAAATGTTTCTTGAGGTCAATTTTTTTTTCTTTTTTTTCTCTTTTTTTCTTTTGTTTGATCTTTTTTGACGAAAAAGTGTAAAAAAGGAAATCATATACGTGCTGCAAGGGTGTTCCTGGCGCGATGTGCTGCGGAAAACTCTACGATTCTTTGCGCTTTGGTTGGTGGCATTTTGGATCCCAGAGTCTTGTGTGGTCAGTTGTGCGCTTTCATTTCAATTTCAGCGCTCACCCATGTCGTCTTCAGCCAATGGTCCTTTGGCCCGTACGGCCAAGCGTCATCGAGAAGTCGACCCAATGATGGCAGGAATGAATCCTTTCCTTGCGTCCATGTTTGGTCCGGCCTTTGCATTGCTTGTCCCTACCTGTGCTGAATCGTGCTGATTTTGTTTTGATGGATCGATGAGGTACGTTGCTACACGTGACCAAAAACGACATTGGTTCCTGATGTGCCTTTTTTGTCAGTTGTTGTCAGACCGCGTGACAAACGTTGTCAAAACAAAATCAGTTTTGATAGGCTTCAGCCTGAACTGATTAAACAGGATGAAGTAAAATCATTTGAATTCTATATTTTTTTATGTATACTTATTTCTTGTTATGTATATTTGTTTCTTTTTATGTGTATTTATTTCTTTTTATGTGTATTTATGTCTTTTTATTTCCTTTTATTTCTATTTAGTTCTTTTTATTTCTGTTTATTGCTGTTTATTTCGTTTTATTTCTTTTCAATTTCTTTTTATTTCTCTTTTCTGGCGAGAAAAGGAATATATGATTTTAAATGTGTTTTTTTGATTTTCGGATCATCCAAATCATGTTGTAACTAACCTTCTGCAACCTGCACCACCACTTAGTCTTGCTGAGACATACAGACATACAGACATACAGACATGCAGACATGCAGACACACAGACATACAGACATACAAACATACAGGCATACTGATATACAGGCAGAGAGACATACAGACATACAGACATACAGGCATACAGACATAGAGACATAGAGACATAGAGACATACAAACACACAGACATGCAGACATACAGACATACAGGCATACACATACACACATACACACACACATACATGCATACATACATACATACATCCATACATACATACATACAGACAGAGACAGACAGACAGGCAGACAGACAGACATACAGACAGACATACATACAAACATACATACAGTTACACACACACACACATACATACATACACATATACATACATACATACATGCATGCATTCATAGATGCATAGTTGCATAGATGCATAGATGCATAGATGCACATGTCACTTAACAATACCTAATGGACACAGACACGCACACACACACATATATATATATATATCTAGTTATTTATCGGTGTGTGTGTGTGTGCATACACATTTTAATCCCATGAATTTTTGTAGGTTTGAGGACCACAGCAACTCTCCAGCTGGGGTTTCTCACTTTGAGGAACACCAACGTTGTGTCTTTCAATTTGATTCCGATGTGCAGATGGCTCAGGGAAGAGCGGACCTATGTCACAACTCGCCCCGGTAAAAGCACAGCTTTGCCAATTTCGGTGCGCTCGTCGCAGTCTCAGGAGACAGCCGGGGCGTTCATTCCTTTGAACACATGACATGTCACACCAAGTCACGATTTCTGACTCAGAAATATTGTCCAAAATTTCTCGGCCCTTTCCTGGATTGCTTTGAAACGCGGTAAAACCAACAATAAACTATATAACTATCCACACTATCCCCAATTTTGCCCTAAATGGGTTGCATGAACCATCTGCAAATTGGAGATTCATTTTTTTTGGTTTGCCACATTGGAATTCAATGAGATTGGAAGCCAAGGCAAGCACCGACTGAGAGAGAGACCCCGCGCTTTCAAGTTGCCTTGCAACGCTGAAGGCATCAGCTGTTACGGGCCGCCGCCCCTCAACCGCCCCGCATCTGCGGAGAAAGAGATTGGGACTTTGGATTGGGCTTTCAACCATATGGGGATGGGGTTGAAACTTATCTGTTGATGTGAAACCAGGGGCACTGTGGTTTTGACCCATAGCCATGTCCTGTAATTAGTCATTGGAAAGTAGAGCAATCACATCTGACGGAAAAGTGACACATGTGAAAACGTTGTTTGACACGGTGCGGGCGCAACATTTTGCACAAGATCCGCAATTTGTGCTTCGCAGGCGCGTGTGTCTTTGAGTGAGCTTTGGGCTTTGAAATCTTGAGACAAACGCCCTGTGAGCTTCCACCGCTTAACTCTGATTGGATGTGGGGTGGGTGCCTTGTGTTTGGCTCAGCTATGCTCAGCACCATCGTTGTAACTGTTTGATTGGGACCTGCGACTCTGGAACGTTGCTGCAAGACGGCTGGGCAGCCTAGGGGCTAGGCTTGGGCAGATGTGTTGCCATCAGTGTACTGTACTGGTTGCTGGTTCGCTTGTTTTCTATTTCAATTTGCTGTGGTGATAGTCACCACCTGGACAACCCCAGAAAAGATAGAACGGTAACATCCTACTACGATAGTGACAAATGATTTTCGCATCATTTTTGGGGCTACCATGTGCATATATATATATATATATAGATAGGCTCTTTGGGATAAGAAATGCATCCTGACATAGGCTTGTATCTGGAAGCCGCCAGTGGATCTGGAAGCGCACCCCTTGCAGAACCAAATGTCGCCCACTTGGCTAAGGCATTCCAGCACCATGTCTTCGAAGGGAGACGTCATGGCCTTAGGACTCATTCACACAAACACATACACGCACACACACACAGACACACACACATACACATATATATATATATAAAATAAATACAATTATACTATATATATATAAAATGTATTATATTCTATATGTATATATACATGTATTATACCGCTTATATTCTTATATGTAGACACAAACATATGTACACACACATACATATATATACATATCTATATATATGTATATGTACACATATATATGTATATGTATGTGTATATGTATATGTATGTATATGTATATATGTATATATGTATATATATATATGTATATATATGTATATATGTATATATGTATATATGTATATATGTATATATGTATATATGTATTCATGTATATATGTATATATGTATATATGTATATATGTATATATGTATATATGTATATATGTATCTATGTATATATGTATATATGTATATATGTATATATGTATATATGTATATATGTATATATGTATATATGTATATATGTATATATGTATATATGTATATATGTATATATGTATATATCTGTATATATGTATATATGTATATATGTATATATATATATATATGTATATATGTATATATATGTATATATGTATATATATATGTATATATGTATATATGTATATATGTATATATGTATATATATATATATGTATATATGTATATATGTATATATGTGACGGGATATAGGGTTCTCACTAGTTGCTACGCCAACCTTTGGCTCAAGAACACCGCTGCTAAAATAGCGAGTTGCATATTCTCCGTTCATGGTAGCGGAGCGATACGCTCCAGGGTCTTAGCAATGGACCAACAACAAGCGGCACAGGTCCTCCAGTCGCTCCAGGAACTACAGACCGAGGTCAATCGACTAAGAGGCCGAGAGGCTGAACTGACAGCACAGGTCGCTTCTTTTGGTGCCGGTTCGGCTGCTTCAGCTGGACCTGGCAGTGCACTGGCACAGTTGGTGCAGTCACAAAAGGAGCTTGTGGACGCCCTTAGATCGAAAGAACAAGTCCGGTTGGTCGACAACAAGGGCCTTGGCAAGCCCGACAAGTTTGATGGGACAGCCGAAAGATTCTTGTCATGGAAAATCAAGACGTCCTCCTATCTTGCAAGTGTTCGCAAAGACCTTCGTGAGATTCTGGTTTGGGCCGAAGATTGCGATCATGCAATCACTGCAGATGACATCGACAAGGCTTTTGGGAGTCAAGCAGATGCCATTGACCAGGTGTCGAACATCAGTGAATTGAGACGCGAGCTTTGGGACGCGCTGCTAATGCTGACAGAGCGTGAGCCCTTTGACATCGTGCTGAACACCGGGGAATGCGGCATCGAAAGCTGGAGAAAGCTCACGCGGAGGTACGACCCATCCACTGGTGGTCGCAAACGCGCTCTCCTCAATGCAATCTTGTCACCGGCTCGATCCAAGATGGAAGATTTGCCGTCCAACCTGGAGAAGCTTCTTGACAGCACCAGACTTTATGAACGTCGCAAAGACGCATCTGGCAACCGAACGATGTTGGCAGAAGACATCAAGATCAACGTGATTGAACGATTGGTGCCGGCAGAGCTCGAGCGTCATCTCGTTCTCAATCGAGATCGCTTCAAGACGTTCGAGTCCATGCTGTCCGAGATCCAGTCCTATGTGGAACATGCCACCGGCAACAAGATCAAGGTGGTGAACAGCCAGCCCTACGACGCACATGGCCGTGGGGACGATCCTATGGATGTCGGAAGCTTTGGAAAAGATGCGAAGGGAAAAGGTAAGGGCAAGAAGGGAGCTGGAGGAAAACCTGGAAAGGGAAATGCAACAGCTGAGAAGAGAACATGTCACAATTGCGGACGCCCAGGACATCTGCGGGCAGATTGCTGGGCACCTGGAGGCCCCAAACATAAGGGGACGGGTGGCAAAGGCAACAGCAATCAGAATAAGGACAAGGGCAAGGGCAAAGGCAGCCCCGGAAAGCACAAGCAGAAGCCCAAAGGAGGCAAATCTGTGAACAATGTCGAACAAGGTGAACCAGAAGCAGAAGACTGGGACGCAGCTGATGGCGACGATGGTCAACAAGCAGCAAATGGTTTAACGCTCTATGGTGTTGATGGGCCACCACATGACGAGGATGACGACGAAAGTTTCCAGGTCGATCCCGAGTCCGAGGAGTCGGAAGCCTCGACAAGTCGCAGAAGGTGGTTTTCTTTGCCTCACCCACGTGCGTCATGGCCTGAAGAGTGGGACGACCCCGACTATGATGGACCGAGTGGATCGAGTGGCTCAAGACCCCTTCGGTCGCTTCGACTGGAGGAGGTCACCGAGCACGAGACCACTACATCCAAGTCCGCGTCTTCCAAGGCACCTCGAACGCCACAGGGAAGACCCAAGAGGGGCAGAAGTCCAAAGAGCTCAACACCAAAGAGAGGCAAAGCAAGCAGATCAGGGCCAGTCACTCCGGAGTCAGCACTCCGACGCTTTCGAATGACTTCGATGACACCACCACCAAGGAGAAGGTTGAGGCATGGGCCACAGACTCCAGAAGAACTTCTTCGTAGCTCTACACCTTTGCCAAAGACACCACCGACACCTATAGCATGGCCTGCATCACCTCCACAACAGCCGATAGCCTCGCCCAAGACTCCACCAGGACCACCACCAGGATGGCAAAGCCAAGTAGCTTCACCCAAGACTCCGCCATGTCCACCACCGGGATGGCAAAGCTCTCAGGTGAAGCCACCACCACCTGTCAAGGCATCATCGGCAGCTTCGACTTCAGGTTCTCGACTTGTCCAGATGCTGAAGGCTGCGCTGAGTTCACAAATCCGCAAAGTCCAAGAAGAAGATCCTGGTTCAGGAGATGGCCAGGCAGATGCGATGTTAGCGGCTTTGAGGACTAGATCTGTCAAGGCACCGCACATCACAAAGCAGAACATCAGCGATCCTTCTTTCCACGACTCGAGATACCATGCCGAGATTGCCAAAGGTGTTGCACACAATGTGGCCTGGAGAAATGAACGTTTGAGAAGACGTGCAATCGTCCACCGACGAGGAGGAGTCAAGGCACGTGCGGCTGAAAGGATTCGACTTGACAAAGAATGGCATGAACGCTTTGACAACCCAGAAAATCCAGAAGGCATAGTGAGAATCGAGGATGAAGACAACTTGGATGCGGGCATCGAGACGGTGGTTGTGGGCAAAGCTGGTCAGAGCACAGTGATAGAGTTTTCAGCGGAAGAGCGGAAAACCTTGAGGCAGTTCCCGGACGACGAGGCCAAGTTGCTGCAGAAGGACCCCAAGAAGAAACCCATGACCAAGCGTGTTCGAAGCGTTGGGTACAGGGTGAAGAAGAATCGCAACCGCAATGTGGCGCGCAAGATGGCGAGGAAGAACCGACCAGCCTTGGTTCTGAAGGAAAACACTGAAGTGAACGCAGATGAAGATGATGATGAAATGGAAGAGGTCTACATCGAAGAGCCTGATGAGCCTCGAGACCGACCAGGCAGAGGAGACCCCGATGGTGGAGCTGGATCGGCTCCTGCTGCAGTCTACAGCTTGGGGGCCTCTGACGACTGGCGAAAATGGGAACGAGCAGAGTTGAACATCGACACCGGTGCTGCCATCACTGCAGTACCACTTGACTTCGCCAAGGACTACCCGAGGAGCGAGTCCAATGGAGCAAGCTACAAGGCAGCCAATGCGGAACCCATCGAAGATCAGGGAAGTGTGAAGCTGGTGGGATACGACGAATCTGGCAACAAGATCCCAATCGATTGCCGAGTTGCAGATGTGCATCGGCCACTTCTTTCAGGTTCCGAGATCGCCAAGAACTACCACATCGCCCTTGGACCATCTTCGGGGAGATTGATCCCAAGAAACACTCCTGCGGGACGGGCCTATTCGAAGGCCATGAAAGATCTGATCCGAGATTATGGCGATTCAATGCCCATTGTGCACAATCGCCGAGGCATCTATGTGTTGGACTATTGGGTGTCACCTTTTCAGGGGCATCCTCAAGAGGAGTAAGACCACAAATCAACGCTGTTGGCGAGGATCCAGCTGTTTCAGCCGGAGCCGATGCCATGGAAGATGGAGGCGATGTTTCAGCCGCTTCGGCCGGAGCAGGGTCCTCAGGCGATGTTCCAGCTGCTTCAGCCGGAGCAGATGCCTTTGAAGATGAAGTTGATTTGGAAATCGGTGAAGAACAGAGGAAAGCCATTGTGAAGAAAGAACCACATCAACCATCCCAAGCTGAAGTTGACGAACATGAAAGCACTGGACATGTTGTCCATCGGAGCTGGTGCTTGCACTGCAAAAGGGCACGTGTGACTGCTGATCGCCATGTGCCTAAGGAACTTGATGAGCCAGAAACGCAGTTGCCCACGCTGAGCCTGGACTACTTCTATATGAACCAGGACCAGGTTGCGGATGAGGCGACCCTTCCGAGCATTGTGGTGAAGTGCCACAAGACCAAGAGATTTTGGGCGAGCGTTCTCCCGGGAAAAGGGGCGGATGCGTTCGCAATCGCGTGGCTTGGGGGAGTTTTGGATGATGCTGGTTTTAATAAGGTAATCCTTAAGTCTGACGGTGAACCCTCCTTGGTATCCCTTAAACAGAAGGTTAAGGAGATAAAGACCCACATCGAAGTGCACTTGGTGGAAACCCCAGTAGAAGACCATCAAGCCAATGGGTTTATCGAAGTGGGAGTGCGAGAGATAAAACGACAATGTCGTGCTCTCCTCAGCGACCTGGAGTTCAAGCTGGAAAGGAAGGTAGATCCGGGCCATCCACTTTTGGTTTGGCTCCCGCGGCATGCTGCCTTTCTCTTGACGAGATACCGAGTAGGTACTGATGGAAAGACCGCTTTTGAGCGGACCTATGGACGAAAATGGCGGATTCCGCTTGTGAGGTTCGGTGAAAGCATCCTGTATAGGCCGAGGGCCAATCGTGGGGGCAAGAGAAATGACCTTGCTCCAAGGGTATCCATTGGGATGTACGTTGGAACTGGAAACAGAAATTCAGACGTCTTTGTCATGACGGAACGTGGAATCATGAAGGGGAACTCGATCCATCGACGCCCACCTGACGATCAGTTCAAACATGATCAGTTTGACTCGCTACGTGGCCTTCCTTGGAGGTTGCAAGAACGAGAACATGGTGGACTGAGGATCGCCCTTCCCGATGTTGCAGCGCCTCGTGAAAGGCCTGCAGTGCAAGAAGTGATCCCAAGGAACCTCTATGTCACCAAGAATGACTTGGAAAAGCATGGGCACACACCTTTGTGTCCTGGATGTGAAGCAGCAATACTTGAGATGCCAAGCCGAGCTCACAATGCTGAGTGCAGACAAAGAATCCAGATCGAACTTGACAAGACTCCAGAAGGTCAAGAAAGGATCAAAAGAGCGAGAGAGAGAGAGTTGCACAAGGCAGGCGCCCAAGAGGCGCGGCTGCACCGCCTGAGGGTGGTGGGGCAGAAGGTGGTGAAGCTGCACCACCAGTTGTCCCAGGAGGGGAAGTTGAACAACCAGTCTTGCAAGACCGTGTTCCTTTGGATGCGGAAATGGATGCAAGTGAGGCTGTTGGTGAACCACTGGTCGACACCGATTTTCGTGGAGAACTCAGACAGAGAGAACAAGAAAGAGAAGGAAGCCCAAAGAGGCAGAAACAAGAACAATCCCGAGGAGAGAAAAGGAGTTCACAAGTCGACGTTGAAGATCTTTACAATGAATCTTCAGCTCAGGCTTCAGGGTCAGCCGGACCACCGGCACCGGATGCTTCATCTGGTGTTCCGGAAGGTGCTGCCGCTGCACCAACAAGTCCTGAGACAAACCAGGAGATGCTACATCTGTGTTCCTTGCTCAAAGATGTGATCGCAAAAGGGAAGGTTGCTGAGATCTTCTCTCCACCGCGTGTGGCTGCACAAGCCCAAGTGGTCGGGCTAGCACCTGGCTTCTCGATTGACTTGGAGACAAAGCGTGGTGATGGAACTCACTGGGACTTGAGTAAAGATGAACACATTCGTGATCTGTTTCAACTGCTTGACTATGAGAAACCAGAGTTCCTCGGCGGCTCACCTCCCTGTGGGCCATTCTCGAAGCTGCAAAACATTGTGGATGCGAAGGGCAATGTTTCACCTGAAGTTCGAGCGCAGAGACTAAAAGATGGTCGCAAACATCTGCGCACGGCAGTTTCAGCGTATGAGCATCAAATGAATGCTGGAAGGTACTTCTACCATGAGCACCCTAAAGGGGCCGCTTCGTGGGAAGAGAGAGCTGTGAAGAGACTGAGGGCAGATGAACGGGTGTATGAGGTCACTGGACCAATGTGCCGTTGGGGAATGAAGGCCGCCGATGGCCAAGGTGAAGGGTCAGTGAAGAAAGAAACTACCTGGCTCACGAACTCTCCAATCCTGGCACAGACCCTACAAGGGTGCTGTTCAAACAAAGAAGGCAAAGTTTGGCACCGCCATGTACATCTTGTTGATGGACGAGCCCGAGCTGCCCAGAAATACCCACCAAAGCTTGTCCACGCAATTCTCAAGGCCATTAGGCGCCAACTGGAATGTGATGGAGAACTACACTCACTTTCACATGGCCCAGTACCCGATGCTGGACCTGTGATCAATGAAGAGGAGGAGTTTTGGAAGCAGCTGCCCGACAGCGATGACACCATCGTGGAGCCAGTGCTTGACGCACACTCCGGTGCTGTCTTGGATGTTGACAAGGTCAGAGCTGCTCGACAAGAAGAACTAGCATGGGTACACAAACAGGGTATCTATATCAAAGTTCCACTCACAGAAGCCCAACAGTCTGGAAAACCGGTCATCACCATGAAATGGATTGACAGAAACAAAGGGGATGCAACACACCCCAACTACAGGTCACGTCTGGTCTGTAGAGAGATCAAACGGGCCAGCAATGCTGACTTCATTCCGGACTATGCGTCCTTCAGTTCGATGCCGCCTTTGGAATCGCTGAAATTGCTTCTATCGCTTATGGTGACTTTGAGACGATCCAAGTCTGGCAATGCACTGAAAGTTCGTCTTCTTGACATATCACGCGCTCACTTCTATGGAGAGGCAGAGCGTGATATCTTCGTGCAGTTACCTGAAGGAGATCGACAAGAAGGGTTTTGTGGCAAGCTCGTTAAGAGCATGTATGGAACACGCGATGCATCAGCGATCTGGCAAAGATCATATACAGAACTTCTCATCCGAGCTGGTTTTGCCAAGAATCAAGCTTGGCCATCCTGCTTTTACCATGAAGGTTACGGTGGTATTCGAGTTCTTGTACACGGAGATGACTTCGTGGTGCTTGCTGATGATGCTGGACAGAAATACCTTGAGGACACCTTGAGGTCCAAATATGATCTGCGGGTCGATGGATCGATCGGTCCTGGAGAACGGCATCAGCAGTTCGCAGTGCTCAATCGAATCGTGACCTACAACGAGCAGGAAGGCTCTGTATCCTATGAGGCGGATCCCCGCCACGTTGACCAGATGGTACGAGATCTAGAAATGGAAAACTGTAAGCCAGTCAAGACACCATCTGAGAAAATGTCAGCCACGGAGGCCAACTTGAAGTTGACCACCCCGACCATCACACCGGACCGTGTAAGTTTCTTCCGGTCTCTGGTGATGAGAGCGTCGTATGTGGCACAGGACAGACCTGACATCGCGGAGGCAGTGAAATGCCTATCAAGAAGAATGCATGAGCCCAAAGAATCTGACTTTCAGGATCTGAAACGCTTGGTGAGATTTCTGAAAGGGAAACCACGTGTACTTTTGAAGTTTGGTCGCCAGAAGTTTTCTGACACGATCCACATGTACGTGGACTCCGACTTCGCTGGGTGTCTTCTTACAAGGCGCTCAACAAGTGGACTTGTGGCAACCTTTGGCCGCCACACGGTGAAGGCCTCGAGCACTCTTCAGAGCACGATCAGCTTGAGTTCCGGTGAAGCGGAATACTACTCGATCGTTCGAGGAGTTTCCATCGGAATGTCGCTACAGGAGATCTTGCGAGGATGGGGCCTACAACCAAAACTTAAAGTGCACACAGATTCATCCGCTGCGCTGGGAACATGTAACCGTCAGGGCTTAGGCCGCTCACGGCATGTTCAAACTCGCTTTCTGTGGGTGCAAGAAAAGCTTGCACTACATGAATTCGAACTGGTGAAGATCCCGACAAAGCAGAACGTAGCTGATTTGTGCACCAAAGGTTTACCTGCGAATGAGATGGAAAGACACATGCAAAGCATGGGGTTCGAGTACTCTCATGGTAGAGCCGAAGCTGCAAAGGCTTTGGAATGAGTGTACATCAGCTTAGGAAAATCCCAGCCTCTGTACAGGAGGGGTGACGGGATATAGGGTTCTCACTAGTTGCTACGCCAACCTTTGGCTCAAGAACACCGCTGCTAAAATAGCGAGTTGCATATTCTCCGTTCAATATGTATATATGTTTATATGTTTATATGTATATATGTATATATGTATATATGTATATATGTGTATATGTATATGTATGTGTCTAGAATATCCGCAGGATGGGGAAACGGATGGGTAGGTTTGCCTCGACCGAAAACATTTGACTATTAAGAATCAAAACTAGAATCTAGAATTTAGGCTGGCACTGTGAATTTACTGTAACCACGAAGCATGTGCATAGTGCCGACATGAGTATATACTGGGATTGGCAAACAACACCACTGTGGTTTCTAGCCTTAAGGAACACATCAACAAAAGAATTTGGTTGGGCACATCCACCAAGTGCCGAGTTGGAGTTGTCACAGATCCTGTCTCGACACAGTGGCACGGTGGAGGCGTCAAGTGACTTGCGAGCATTGCAAAACTCCTTCCAGAGCATGAAGATGGATTCTGGCCTGCTTCCTAGCAGGCCCCAGCAATGCAATATGCGAGTTTTGGCATTTTCTTGGCTGATGCACCTGGCAGTTTCACCCACTATTCACAATAATGAACCCAAACATGGGCAGCAGGGTATTCTTTTTATGGTGACACTGGCTGAGGAAAGAGCGAGGATGGCTCCAAGAAGGCTCCTGAATTGGGCCTGTGGATGAATGCTGGCCTTTTGTGTATTGCAACTTGTTGGTGAATGGACTTAACATCTCTCATGTTTTTTCCCCTTAATTTTGTCAGAAATTGGTAGCCGATCCCCTATTGTTGTTAAATCAATTGGTACCATCAATTTTATCAAAACTTGGTGGTTGATCTAAATGTCCTTGTAAAGAAGTAAAGAATTACGATTTTCTCCGTGCAAACCGATGAAAGAATTGACCATCTCGTACTCAAACGTGGCAGGCAATTGAACATCCTCCATCTATCGATGAGATTTCCCCATTAAGAGCCCGCATTTTTTGGGGAAATTTCCCAGCTAGCCATGTTTGGTTACCGGAGGGTAGATCAACCACCAATTCCACCCACAGCCACGCGCTTCAGACATCATTCACCTACAACGCGGAGCGGGTCCTTGGGAGCGGCTCCTTCGGGGTTGTCTACCAGGCCCAGGCAGGCGCTGGCGAAAGCCGCAATAATGCCAGAAGTGCACCAGTTATAGCAATCCAATAAGGATAGTTTTCTTTTTAGATTAGTGTTAGATTAGAACCAATCCTGTAAATCTATGGGAGAAGATAATAAGATTAGTTAGATTTACAGATTTACATAGATTTCATCTCCCATAAACAGCGTCGCGGTTGTGTTTGCCAGGTCGTGGAGACGGGTGAATCTGTGGCCATCAAGAAGGTCTTCCAGGAGGGCTCCCGGTCCCGTTTGAACCCTTCCGGAAGTGACCGATCTCGCCATGGTTTGAACAGCCAAAACTGATCAAAACTGGGGGTTCTGAAAAGTTCTGAAGTTCAAAATATTCAACTTGGATATGGATCTTTTGGTACCCGGCTCACGAGCTGGCCTCACTTTCCTGTGTATTCAATGTATTCCTTGGATATACTGTCACATAGCACAGTGGAAAATGGGGGCAACGTGCACAGGACAAGCGTTACAAGAACAGAGAGTTGCAGATCATGAAGGACCTGAGCTGCAAAGCACAAGTTGATTTGAGCGTATATACTATATATACTGTGATGAAGCCTGCGTTGAAAACCTTCCATCATTGGGGACATCCAATTTCAAAGTATTTCACCACCATTTGAACACCATTCCACCAGGAATTGCGCCATCCCAACGTTGTGGAGCACGAGCCTCGGGAAGTCGAATCGCTTTTTTTTGAACCCAGCCAGCCACAGCGGTCACGGCAGGTTGAAGCATGCCTTCTACACCTCAGGGGAAAAGCCCGGGGAGACGTACCTGAATGCCCCTGAGATGCGATCGAGTTTTTTTTCTCCCGGATAGCTGAGATAGGATGGAGAATTTCAGATGGCAAATGGAGAATCGCAACTAGAAATGGACAAAGATGAGATAAACATAGATAAACAATGAATAAACAATGAATAATCTAAAGATGAGGGTAATTTGTGGTAGGCTCTCATTCGGGCAACAGGAAAGGGAAAAACCTGGTAAGCTCAGGTTGTGATGGAGTACTGCTCTGTAAGAGCCTTAGCACAGCCACCGTTTGCCATAGCCCTGTTTCGATGCCAAAGCCGTACTGCAGAACCGAAACGAAAAAAAATGGAAGGACACGATCTACCGCGTCATGAAGCACTACAGCAAGATGAAGCAACCAGTGCCGCACATTTTCGTCCAGCTGTACTCGTACCAGGTGTGGATGTCAGTCATTTTCATTGTGCACAGGTGAAGAGAGAAAGAGAGAGGGAGATAGAGGGAGAGAGGGAGAGTGGCTTCCTGGAAACGCACAGATGGGCCGTGCTTGTGCCTACATCCACGCTGTGGGGTCAGGTGCTTAGGAGTGATTGGTTGGTTACAGGGGACCTTGTCTTTTCCTATGCAAAATGTATGTTTCCCAGCAATTGATGGGAAATCTCAGGATTTGTCATCGAGACATCAAGCCTCAAAACCTCCTGGTGGAAGGGCATACGCACGCTTTGAAGCCATGGACTTAGGCTTTCTATGACTTTCTGGCTGGTCATTTCGAAGTTTTTTGGAATGGTGACCCAGAATTGACTAATGTCGTTCTGGGGGGTTGAAACCGCCCAAGAGCGATCAGGTTGTGCGACTTTGGATCCGCCAAGCCTCTAGTGAGAGGAGAACCCAACGTTGCCTACATTTGCCCGGGCCCTTGGTGCAGCAGTTGGTGAACAACTTTGAGACCAAAGACCTTCAAATGGAAAACCCTGGAAACGAGACAGAAGATCCAAAATGGATCATTCATATATGTATATGCATATATATATATATTCATAGATATATACATAGAAGTTCATCTATTTATGTGTATAGCCTATAGATTCATGTATAAACTGTTGATGTATATACATGTGTATAGCCTATAGATGTTCATACAACAGTTTATACATGTATAGCCACATCGTTAGGCTCGCGCTACTACCGCGCTCCAGAGCTCATTTTCGGCGCCACTGACTATGGCTTTGCGGTGGCCTTAGTTCACCAGGCCAGTGATCTGAATTTCGGGGTACCCCATTCCATCCATTGGTCAATCATCATTTTCACAGCAAAAAGATTGGATTTACAAAGTAATTACACATAATGAGCATAATGTATACATAATCAATTTTTGTTTGAACACGTCCAAATTATCATTTACAGTATGTATATATATAATGTACCCCGCCCACATAGAATATGCGTTTTTCCAATTATGCAGTTGAACTCGAACGCAACTCCACTTAGAATATACCCCCATTTCGTGCTCATGTGTTTTCTCCCCATTTGAATTATCAACATATCACCCATACTGCAGCATAAATGGACATAAATGGACATTTTTCAATTTTTCACCCCACTAATTTTCGTTTGAATTATCAAAATATCACCCATATTGCAGCATAAATGGACATAAATGGACATTTTTCAAATTGTAATCCCACTAAAATCCTTTGAATTATCAACATATCACCCATACTGCAGCATAAATAGACATATATGGACATGTTTCAAATTTTCACCCCACCAAAATCCTTTGAATTATCAAAATATAATCCGTACTGCAGCATACAAGAACATTTTTCAAGTTTTCACCCCACTATTTTGTTTTGAATTATCAACATATCACCCATACTGCATTATAAATGGACATAAATGGTCATGTTTCAATTTTTTCACCCCACTAAAATCCACCAAAATACCATCAAAATCCTTTTTGAAATTGTTCAAGCTCACCTAAAGGTACCCACCTTGACCGGTGTCGAGGAACTATGAAAGAAAAAAAAAAAATGCAATGAAAACTAATGGAATTAGGTGGTGTTCCTGAAAAAATGGATGAATATTTTCACTGGGGACCTATTTTCTATGTATGTAGTTCTGCAAGGAATCTGATTTTTTCCATGTATAAGGTCATATAATTATCATATACATAATTCCCTTTGGGGAGCAGCAATCCTGGATGTCTGAAGTTCCTAAACTGGAACGTTTCAACAAAAAAACAGGTCCCCCGAAATGATCAATTTCTTTTCATATTGGATTAAAAAAATGAGTTTTTCAGGCTCATCGAAGGGTACCCCCCACGACCGGTGTCGGAGAACTATGAAAAAAAAACTATTTTGCAATGAAAACCAATGGACTTAGGTGGCATTCCTTAAAAAATTGATGAATATTTTCACTGGGGACCTATATTCTATGTATGTAGTCCTGCAAGGAATAGGGTGCCCTTCATGTATTAATTGTTAAATACGTAATTCCCTTTGGGGAGTAGCAACCCTGGATGTCTGAAGTCCGTGAACTTTTTTTCAAGCTCACCGAAGGGTACCTACCCTCTACACCTACCCTCTACGACCGGTGTCCGCGAACTATGAGAAAAGAACTATTTTGCAATGAAAACTAATGGAATTAGGTGGCATTCCTTCAAAAATTGATGAATATTTTCACTGGGGACCTATAGTCTATGTATGTAGTTCTGCAAGGAATAGGGTCCCCTTCATGTATAATTATTAAATACGTAATTCCCTTTGGGGAGTAGCAACCCTGGATGTCTGAAGTCCGTAAACTAGAACGTTTCAACAAAAAAACAGGTCCCCCGAAATGATCAATTTCTTTTTATATTGTATTAAAAAAATGAGTTTTTCAAGCTCACCGAAGGGTACCCCCCACGACCGGTGTCGGAGAACTATCAAAAAATTATTTTGCAATGAAAGCCAATGGAATTAGGTGGCATTCCTTAAAAAATGATGAATATTTTCACTGGGGACCTATATTCTATGTATGTAGTTTTGGAAAAAATAGGGTCCCCTTCATGTATAATTATTATATACGTAATTCTCTTTGGGTAAAACAATCCTGGATATCTGAAGTTCCTAAACTGGAACGTTTCAACAAAAAAACGGGTCGCCCGAAATGATCAAGTTCTTTTCATATTGCATTAAAAAAAGAGTTTTTCAAGCTCACCGAAGGGTACCCCCCACGAACGGTGTCGGAGAACTATGAAAAAAAACTATTTTGCAATGAAAACTAATGGACTTAGGTGGCATTCCTTAAAAAATTGATGAATATTTTCACTGGGGACCTATATTCTATGTATGTAGTTTTGCAAGCAATAGGGTCCCCTTCATGTATAATCATTATATACGTAATTCCCTTTGGGTAGCAGCAATCCTGGATATCTGAAGTTCCCAAACTGGAACGTTTCAACAAAACAAAGGTCCCCGAAATGATCTTTTTTTTTTATATTGAATTAGACAAATGAGTTTTTCAAGCTCACCGAAGGGTACCCCCCACGAACGGTGTCGGAGAACTATGGAGAAAAAATAGTTTGCAATGAAAACTACTGGAATTAGTTGGTGTTCCCAAAAGAATGGTTAACGGTTAACTATTTTCATTGGGAACCTATATTCTATGTATGTAGTTCTGCAAGGAATTGGGTCTCTTCCATGTAAAAGTATAAGGATTATATATCAATATATATCATATACGTAATTCCCTTTGGGGAGTAGCACCCCTGGATGTCTGAAGTTCCTAAACTAGAACGTTTCAACAAGAAACAGGTCCTCCGAAATGTTTAATTTCTGTTCATATTGTATAAAAAAAATTAGTTTTTCAAGCTCACCGAAGGGTATCCCCCACGACCGGTGTCGGGGAACTATGACAAGAAAGCATATTTTTGCAATGAAAACCAATAAAATGAATGAATATTTTCACTGGGGACCTATATTCTATGTATGTAGTTCTGAAAGGAATTTGGTCTCTTCCATACAAAAGGGTGTATATGATATACGTAATTCCCTTTGGGGAGTAGCAACCCTGGATGTCTGAAGTTCCTAAACTGGAACGTTTCAACAAAAAAACAGGTCCCCCGAAATGATCAATTTCTTTTCATATTGTATTAAAAAAAAAGAGTTTTTCAGGCTCATCGAAGGGTACCCCCCACGACCGGTGTCGGAGAACTATGAAAAAAAACTATTTTGCAATGAAAACCAATGGACTTAGGTGGCATTCCTTAAAAAATTGATGAATATTTTCACTGGGGACCTATATTCTATGTATGTAGTTCTGCAAGGAATAGGGTCCTCTTCATGTATTAACTATTAAATACGTAATTCCCTTTGGGGAGTAGCAACCCTGGATGTCTGAAGTCCGTGAACTAGTAACTAGAACGTTTCAACAAACGAAAAAAAGGTCCCCCGAAATGATCAATTTCTTTTCATATTGTATTAAACAAAATGAGTTTTTCAGGCTCACCGAAGGGTACCCCCCACGACCGGTGTCGGAGAACTATGAAAAAAAAATATTTTGCAATGAAAACCTATGGACTTAGGTGGCATTCCTTTAAAAATTGATGAATATTTTCACTGGGGACCTATATTCTATGTATGTAGTTCTGCAAGGAATAGGGTCCCCTTCATGTATAATTATTATATACGTAATTCCCTTTGGGGAGCAGCAATCCTGGATGTCTGAAGTTCCTAAACTGGAACGTTTCAACAAAAAAACGGGTCGCCCGAAATGATCAATTTCTTTTCATATTGCAAAAAAACATGAGTTTTTCAAGCTCACCGAGGGGTACCCCCCACGACCGGCGTCGTAGAACTATGAAAAAAACTAGTTTACAATGAAAACTAATGGAATTAGTTGGTGTTCCTAAAAAGATGGTTAACTATTTTCGCTGGAAACGTGCAGAATTGTTATAGGACAGTGAAGAATTTATATGGAAAAATAATGAATTTGTCTGGAAACATGAAAGAATTTATATGGAAAACATATGGAAAAGTGAAGAATTTGTATAGAAATGTGAAGGATTTATTAAGATATATATATATATATGGAAAAATGATGAATTTGACTGAACAAGTGAAAGAATTTGTGTGGCAAAAATATGGAAAAGTGAAGAATTTGTATGGAAACGTGAAGGATTTATAAAGAAAAGTGAAGAATTTCTATGGAAAAATGACGAATTCGTCTGGAAAAGTGAAAGAATTTATATGGCCCAACGATATTCTAAGTATAGGTTTTTTGACGTCAACTGTATTCTAAGTATCCTGTTTCAAGTTCAATTATGGGGATGCCCTGGGAAGCCAAAATTTCAATTCCATATTCTATGTGGGCGGGGTAGATTATATATATACATATATATATGGATGTACTCAATCCACTATTAAAGTCGCAATTCTGTCTATCCCATTTTCAAACAGACTCAAGTATTTGTGGAAGCACCAGGGTCGGCATCACACCCGGACTTCATGATTGGACTGGACCTGATGAGAAAAAAAACACAAACACCATAATATCAAACCACCAACCAAGATGAAACCTATATGAATTGTAGTTTACTAGTTTACTCATGTGGTTGGTGGCATTTTTTCAAGCCCCGAAAGATCTGCAAAATCATTGGGATCCCATGTAAAACCATCCTTTTCTGAACATCAACCAGTTGAAACCACCAGATCTGCGGCCGGCGCTGCTACTGCCCCGTTCGATGTTGTTTTTCACGTAGGGCGGAGATGGGATCCTGAGGCGTTCCGATGTCGACTGTATACAGAATTATAGATATTCATAGTAGTCATAGTAGTCAAATAGGATATTCATAGATATTCATAGTAGTCAAATATAGAAATCTATGACATTCTATGATTGTGATGACTATGATCATCTATGATTCGTCGTTTGGTACGGATTCATTCGTAGAAGTCAAAAAGATGTGCTAGGGAATTACCTTCTGGATCTTTTTAGGGACCCTATTTTTCAGCCATTGCTTCAGCAATATACAATGTGGATCTATGTGGCTCCTAAAATTGGGCCACCCCAAAAAATCCAAGGGTCCCAATGGGACCCATGGGAATTCCAGGATCCTAAACTGGAGGTACTGTACCATATAAGGCCATATGTTGTAGGGATATTCCATTTTAGGATCCTGGAATGGCCATTGACAATGGGACCCATTGGCAACTGGAGCTTCGAATCCTCAAAATGCTCGGAGATTGTGAGGGTCGCAATACCTGGATCTGTTGCAAGCGGACCAAGCGTCACAAACCACATCCAACAGGAGGATTTCCTGACAGCGACGATGTTGAAGTAAAACTGGATGGTGGTCAGCAGTGCATTGAGCATGAAATCACTCGCTGGACTACTTACCTTGCTGTCAACCCATGTTTAAACGCATCGGGAGGTACCATAAGGCATGATAGGGCCAGCTTCAAACAACATTGAGGAATCACACTCAGGATTGTCCAGGGGCGGTTCTAGTCTTAAGCCTCGCTTTTTGAGAAGCCATTTTCCATAGCAACTTGTTACATTACCAGAGGTTAAATCCCATATTATATCATATTATATCCCAATTATCATCTCAATGAGTATCCCAATTATTATCCCAGTGGCATTCCTATACAATAATATTTTGTCTGGTATCCCAGCAGGCAAAGTGATCAAAAAATATCGTGTAGAATCCAAAGCTTGGACAAAGTGAAAATGTGGTGCCAATAAAGTCATCATTTATAAGTTTATCTTTAAAGCGATCCACAACTTATAGTCATCATGTATTAGGTTATCAATTTATAAAATCATCATTTAACGTTGAAGGTAGTCATCAACTATAAATCATCTATAAATGGGCCATCATATCAATAGCTATGTTAAATTACCAGAGGGTAAATTTCTATCCAAGAAGGTTATCATCGTAGCCATAAAGTACCATGCCTTAAAAATAAGATAACATTTAAGGTTACCCTCTGGTAAACTAACATTTTGCTATGGAAAATAATTTTTAATGGGAAACCTCACTATTTCTATGGCCAGTTTCAATAGCTATGTAACAAATTACCAGAGGGTAATATCCCATATCATCCCATGAAATTCACCATTGTTAACCATAGAAAATCACCATTTTCCTAGTGGTGAAAAATCACCATTTTCCTATGGTTTTCCTATGGTATACCACATTCTATCAAGTGATCTGGGTAAATTATAATAATTCACTAACCTGAAATAAGGCCTTCTTCGGAAGATGATTTCCCTTGCTAACCATGAATTCCAGTGAGGGAGAACAGTGAGGTCGTTATAATTTACCCAGATAAATTGGTTATAAACCCATTAACATCCATTAACTATAGATATATCACCTATAAACCATAGTTATTGACCATAAAATCCCATAAAATCACCAGTTCTATCAAGTGATCCAATGCTTAAGACACTTGCTCCGAAAAAATCGGTGTCCTTCCGCTTTGGATCTCGCCCAAAGCTCGATGAAAGGTGCCATTCCTAGGGAACACCGCACGCGGAGTCACGTCACGCGTTGCGTGAGGCTGAAAAAACAGGGCCACCGCATTTCTTGGAAACAGGGTGGATGGGATGTAGTGGGATGTCATCAGCGTGATATTATGTGAGTTAATTGATGGGATTTAATGGGATTCACAGCATCAAAAATTGATGGTGAGGCGCACACACCCTTTACGGCTCACCGTCTGAGTTGAACCTGGCTTGACTGCTCTCCATCTTTCACCATCACTCCAGCAGCTGAGTACAAACATCCTCTTACAACAACTTTCTGAAGGAACTTTTGCATTAGCAAAAGAGGTATATGATATATATATATATTATATTACATATTATATATATATATATATATATTGTATATACTATATATATATTATTATACTATATTATATATGATAGTGTATGATATTATATTGTGTCATATTATATTATATCATATTATATTATATCATATTATATTATACTATATTAAATTAAATTATATATTAAATAATATTTTTTTTTCTTATGTATTAATATATAATATGTAATATGTAATATATAATATTCAATATATAATAAATAATATATAATATGTAATATGTAATTATATGTTACATGTCATATATTATATGTTATATATTAAATACACGCATATACACTCAGTATGAAGATTTCCAACCAGCATAACCCCACATTCAAAACAGGACCATCCGGAATTTAATGGCCTGTTGGACTTCTGGACAGCATCACAAGTACATCCTGAACTGGCTACTGTAGTGCTTTAAAATCATTCCAAACAGATTGTATGGTCAACTGGCACCATGATTTGGCATCATCATCATCATCATCATGATCATCATGATCATCATCATCATCATCATCACCATCGCTATCATCATCACAATCTAACATATATATATATAAAACATACACATATAATGATATATGCATACAATGATGTGTATATATATATGCACATTATATGTGGCTGTTGCTCCTTTGCTAAATGTGTACTGTAACTTTTGGTAGGATATCCATCTAATCCCAAAAACACGTTTAAACCATGGTTGAGTATGATTCACAACCACCAATCAGTGAAGATCAGTCGTCCAAGACTCTCCTTTTGCGCCTCCGCAAAGCGTTCAATGTTGAAAGGATCCAGTGGATTCTTCCGGAGCAACGTGCTTCGACCGGAGCCGTGCCCAGCATCTGCCTGAACTTCGGCAATGGGCCAGAATGGTTCCTTGTAGGTTTTCCTTAAACCAATCAATTGATATTTTACCCAAACAGTTTTGCGGCTTCATCATTTTAACCAACTCATGAAATGCGTGTTTTTTTGGTTGCAGCCTGCCAAGTGGCGTTGGTCGGTACATGGTTAATACATGTTAATACCAATTCCGAGTCAATCCCAAATCATGAAATACTGCACCCTCTATGTTGGAATGTCAGAATGCTGATGCAGGGCTACAATGGCTGGGGCAGGTTCAAACTAGCTCCGAAAAAACAATCTGATCTCCGGGGTGCAAGTAAGTGGATGGACACACCACCTGGTCCACCTTTCAAGTGTAAAGCACCTTTCTCGGAACATACCCAGTCATCATCCTGAGTCTCCTCACCACCACGCACCCCTTTCTCCACATGGCTATTTTCGTCAAAACCCCGGCACCCTAGGTACCCGTATAGCTGCTGAATGGATGCTTACTCCCCAAGTCAGAGGTAACTTAACTTGACCCATCCCCTCGCCATGGTACAGGCACACATCCTTCCGAAAACGTCTTGAAGCTCCTGCTGTTCCTTTCCTTCGGCTCCTTCGGCTCCTTCGGCTCCTTCGGCTCCTCCGGCGCCAACGCGCCGGGCGCGCTGGGCTGCCGCTGGTCGCTGCGCTGCAGCATCGCGCGGCCTGCGCTGGCCACGGTGGCGGCACCGGGACGTGGGGAGCTTTGCTGGCCGGGCCTGGGGCCTGGATGGCCTGTGCCGGGGATGCTAGGGCAGGGCGGTATGGGTTGAGAAATGGAAGAAATCAATGGAAAGATGTGTCGAGATGTTGGCTGTTACAAATATATATAATATATATATGCGTGTGTATCACATCATACTTGAATGGTGGAACAGGTCTCAAGTTGGGACTGGGACTTGAGGCCACTACCTCAACGGGTCCAAAGGGGAATGGCGGTGGACTTACGCTTATCCTCATATATCCAAAGTATCCACCACTCTTTCAACTGAGCAGATTGTGAACTTGAAAGTTGCTCATTTATAGATTGTTATTTAAGGCATTAAAAAATGTTGATTTTCCATAACAATGTTAAATTATGTTAAATTATAGTAATCAAAAGAGTGCCATCTGTAGGTGTTAGCCAGCGATTGCATGTGCATCTGTCTGTATTGTGCGAATCTTCGTCAGTCCATGCCTTTCGAAACAAGAACCACCTAGAAAGATGCAGAAGCCAATCAAGTGACTTGGAATATGCCAAATTTGCAAATGTGTGCTGCAACTCTAGCACATCTAGATGATCTTGAACATTCCCTTTCCAATCAACAAGGTGACGGTTGGTCCAGAAACGTGATTCCATTCAATCCAGCTTTAATCTTTGGTACGACAAACAACAAATCAAGTTTAGAGATAAGAAACTTCTTTGAGGAACACCCATAAATGCCAAGGACGTGCATGAGTTTCACGCACAGACAGCTGCCGCCAAGTCTCTGTTTGACAGCGTCTTTGACGCGAATGCGGCACCCCGGCGGGGTGCAGCCATCTGAAGCGTGGAGGCTGCAGCCACTGGGTCTGCAGATTTTCTGAATTCTTCATCCATAGCCACAACTGATGTATGTAATAATATATATATATACATACATACACGATATTGTTGCTTCATACATGTCCCATTATATCCCCATCATATCCCCACTATATCCCTATTATCTTTGTCTACAACCCAAGTTTGTCCAGGATTGCACCCCAAGTTTTGATCATCATGGGCATCTCACAGCAAAGGATCCAATACTAAACCAGGCTTTCATTTGGGGGGGCCGTTTTTCATATCATATTGGCTGTATATTCCCAGTTTAAGGATCGTAAAAAAAAAACACATTTTAAACCACCATGTTTCATAGTTGCATCACCAGTTCAGTCCAATATTTAGATCTTAACCATTTGCTTGGTTACATCCCCATCTGATGGATCTCGCATAGCCCATAATGGAGACAATCCCCAGTGTGTATATATAATGTAACGACACACACACAGATATATATATATATAATAACATATATATATCATTATATATATATAAATCATTATATATATATATATTGATATCTTTTGATGAGTACAATCCCCCGAATATGGAGCTTTAGGTCACACTGTTCAGGTGAAAGGCACCAGTCGGCTCCAGACCCAATCGCCTGGCCCAAGGGGGGTCGACTGCGTCGGCTAGGCGTCGGCAGGGCGTCCAGATTTTTCGCAGCAGGTTTGGCCGAGGACTCCAGCAATGCCATGTTTATGGAATGCCTAGGATGTCGGATTTCACAGCTAATCTTAAGGTTCTATGGGAATTTATGGGGTCTGAATCTGTCTGAATGGGATTTAACATGATCTAAGAAGCTTTTATCGGGTTTTATTATGTTTTACGGGGTCTTAATGGGATGTTGTGTTTTGAGAAGGGTTTAAACTATGTCAAACACATGGAAGTATAGTCTTCGAAACTCCCCTGTTGATGGGTTAATGTACAGGACAATGAACTGAAGGCTTAGTGTAGGAGATTATGAAAGATTATGAACTAAGCGTAACTAACCCATAGGACAATTAATAGGATACCTATTTACCAACAATCTTTTCTGCTACGGGAGAGGGGCACCACTTTCATGACAAAAAAATGATGTTGATGGAAGCAGCGTGGGCGCAGTTTTTGATAAATGGTGTAAAAACGTCATGTGATGTATAGCGTCATATTCTGCGGTATCAGTAAATGGTACTGTCATCTTAAGTTCTGTAAGGTATGTATATATTATATTATTGTACATTAATGTTTTTTTGATCTGATGCAGTATGAAATATCTGCGGGGTTCTGAAGGTGATGTTACTCAACCTCAAAAGGCATCGTGTCAAGTTGCCAAACAAATTTTGGGAGATCATGGGATGATGTGTCCAATCGTCCATACATAAAGTGTAGAATGCCTATGAACAATTATGAATATCTATAAGCGTTCGGAAGAAGGTATGTTATACGTATATATATATGTATATATATATGTATACATAAGTTGATCAGTGCTATTCGGACAGCGATTTTTCTTCAATGACATTTCTTGACACCGATAACCATGCATACACCTAGGATACCTACGATATGCAAGTCAAGGTGTCACACTCTTGTGTGGTGTTCCTGTTTTAATCATCAATTTCCCTGGTTTGTCAGTCTTCACTACGGATAAAGATGTTTTTCAAGAGCCAATAATTCTAAACGGCTTCCTCCTGGCTCAAAAAGATTGTAGATGGTATGCGATGCTGGAGTGTAGCTCATGAGCATTTTTGTAATGAAATCATCACGAACAATGGATGCGGTACACACTTAAATGGGGAAATGTACCCAACAAATATCAGGACCACAGTCATGGGGATTGTATGGAGCCATGAAAATATCCCCGTTTCTGAAACGCCTACTGTACTGTACCAGGGATATACAATAAACCAAAAAAACACTTCAAAAATGGTACGTGGCGTGTGCAGTAGAGGCAAGCAACAATTGGGATATCAGTAGCTCATGGAAAGATGAATCTAATCATTTAAGAGAAAACATTTTCAAACCCAGAGAATGGATTTGGGAGACGATGCTGCATATTCCATTATGGGAAATGGAATCACATCTTGACAGGAGCATCCTCTGGAACTGAACCCAGAGATTGCAGTGAGAAATCTCTTCCAAATCAAGGCTGAACTTGCCCACAGCGAGAATTTGAATATCTGATATTTTTGTACAGGTTCAACTATTGCTGGTATTCAAGAGTATATACTGTACCTTGAAATCAAGTCCAAATGATCGGGACAACAAAGAGAATTTGCAAGACACCTTTACTGGTTGGTGGTTTCAACCCCTCTGAAAAATATTCGTCAATTGGGATGATTATTCCTAGTATATGGAAAGTCATAAAAGCCATGTTCCAAACCACCAACCAGTGCCTCACTTTTTCAATACTTTTTCTGCTCGCTGGCTTCACCGATTCACCCATGGCCCCTTGGTACCAAGCCACTGGTACCTCTCAAGCCAACCTGTTGCAGCCCCTGTGGCCAGCGCGTTGCTCAACGCGCGGCCGGTGCTTGAACAGCCGGCCGGTTGCAACATGTTTGCCAACAGGTGATCAAACATGATCAAACTGGCAATGCTATGTGCCAATTTCAAGTGGCGCGATGAATGTGGTGCTTGGAACAAAAGGGCCATTCTATTCATATTCTGGCGTTATGGCGTACAAAATGTTGGTGTGGAAACTTCAGTGGTCAACATAGCGGTGAACGAAAGTCTATCTTATGAAGTGGCTACTGCCCACCCGCTAACCCTGTTAAAAATGATCATCCCGGAAGGGATGGTTTTTGCAGGAACACACAGAACTAAACAAAGAGATCTGGAGAAAATTCCCTTGGAATTTCAACTCCCAAAATTTGAGTGTACCAAAATTTGGGGATGTTCCCCCATAGATCTTCTTCCGTCCCGTGACCACGGCTGAGTCTTTTTGCCTACGTCGATTGGAGGAAAATGATGGGCTAAAGCTTGGATGCGCTTCCAGCCACAGCTAGGTGCAAGTTGGTTCACCACCAAAGATCCCAGGTCTATGCAGATCTCATACCTTGGATCATCAGCATTGGTCTCAAGATTTCCCAAAATCTCCAGTTGATCCAGATAGCTTCCAACTGAGCAGCTCAGCCATGCCAGCCATGGGTGAACCAACCGCATCTGCGACTGTTCTTGGAGCCTAAGGCTGCCAAGCCCGACCCTGCAGCCGGGAGGTCGCCGGAAATCCTTCAAGGAACTCTTGGCCGAGGGACTGCTTTTGTGTGAACGCCAAGATTTTGGGACAATAACAGCCAAGGTAAACGGATCAACTTCATTAAACTTCTATCTGGCAGATTTTGAACTCTCCGGGAACATGATCTTCCCAGTCTGTGTCTCAGTGGTTCACGGTTGTTCCGAGATTCCATGAGCTGGCCCCTGGTTTGTCACTAATGCTTTTGGAAGTTGCTGCACAAGTAACTACTTGTAGTTAACTTGTTCAATCAATCTATTTAATGGGATGCAAAAACAATATGTTCTAAATAATGTTAAAGAAACTTATATATCTATATATATATTCAGTTCTGGCAATTGCTTCGGTGGGAATAACTAACAACAAGTTATATCCCTCCAAAACCAGATCAACAATTATCTTGAGCAAACTCTGCATGCATTTGTAAAAACACATGGGCCAATCAAATTCGTTCTGAATTTCTCCAAACGGTTAGAAGATTCGCATCTTCTGTATCGAAATCACCAGGAATCAATGAAAGAATGTGCATACACAGCGAGGGTTTGAAACAATATAAAGGGTTGTCACCCTTGTCACCTCTGGGACTGGCACCGGTGCAAAAAAAACTTCCAAAAGTAAACAAATATATTGATGAAACATGAGAAATGTAAAACTCATTCAAAAGTTTAGAGAAACATATTATTCCAAACCTCCCAATGGGTTGAATGAGCGGGGGAAGGCCCCGCCGGGCGCTGATCAAGATCAACATCAAGAATGTTCGAGAGTCAATAAGTAAGTACACTATACACTAATATACACTATACAAGATATGCACGAAACCAATGCATTTTTGAATTGCTCGCATGCACAGTTTCTGCAAAACCACTTAGAAAGCTGTTTGGATGTGAGTCTCTACCGAAGTTTTGAGGATGTGTCCAGAAACTTGAAAAATACTACGATGTAACCGACAATGAAACACAGCAGTGGACGGGGAAGTTTTGATGTGGTCATCAATCTTTGAAATGCAGGTCCCCAGACAAATTGTCAAAAGTTCCAATGCCTCTTCCATGATTGAAAGACTAGAACGGGCGTCCATGCTTGTGTGGACACCAGCAAGGATGTTCAAGGATAGACTGGCTAGCGCCTTTTGCGCGGAAAAACGCTTGAGGGCTTTGTCTGCCTCGAGCGTAACGGCAGCATTCTCCACGATCTGTTCCAATGAGATCTGCTCCATGTTCAAACAAATTTGAAGGCAAAAAGGCAGCCTCAATGTCAGCATAACCAACCCTTTAAAAAGCTGCTGCAAACATCTTCGAATGACAGGGTTTGCAGGTGTGCATTGCTGCTCAAACTTTTTGCATCCGATCTGATCGAAACTCACCGCGGAAAAATCGAATCGCGATTTCATTTCATGAAGTGCGGACGCCGCCTGAGCGTAGCGTTGGCCTCTTCAAAATGTCACGTTGGCTGATGTCAGCAAGTTTGGGAAGCCATTCCCAGCCTCGTTGCCAGCAAAGCAAGTCATGGTCATGTGGGCTCCAAACAGAAACACTGAGGATTGAGGGGAGCCCCTATGGCACCCTCAGAATCGATTGAGATGGTGGAAGATGCCCAGAACTTAAGCAACTTTGATTGTTTGTGCAATGACTGCGGATTGTATCCCGCCCTGTTCTTAGTAAATGGACATAAGTAGTCCTTAGTCATGACCTTCTGTCATCCACATGCTGTAAGCATATCTATTGATCGAGTCACACGCTTTGGTGGCAAACCACTATATTGGGGGGCAAACTCCCATCTTGGCTGGTCACACATTCCCATGTTTGGATATGTTTGGTTCATTTGTTCCCCGCATGTCCCAAGACATGAGCAGGTTAAAGAAGGATGGCATCGCATGGTTCCTCTTCAATGGTTGGCTCGCTTCATAACCAGTTTAAGTCAAGCCACTAATCATGTGGGTGTACTCCATTCAATATCAATGTATCTCAACGAATATAACTATACTGACTACGCACATGGCTGTTCATTTCAGATCCCTGGTTTTCACCCAATTCCCATCGAATTCCCATCTCAATCCATTTTCCTGAACACCCAAATACAGTATGCATATATATATATATACATACCTACAGCTTCCAAAACCTACTTTTTTTTGGGTTGCCATAAAGACTAGTTGTTTTTTCAAAATAACATGTTTTTTGCAGCAAGCCATTTGGTTACGGGAAATCACAAGTAAATTACAGGAAATTACGGGTAAATTACGATCAAATTACGGGTAGACATTTGGAAAACCAGGTTTTTCAATCTTCAAAAGCCAGGTTTTTAGATTTCAACCGAACAAAAGTGGGTTAAGGGTGCCATAGGTATACACGTGTTTCTACATATAGTGTGCGCAATCACTCACACTCTTCAGTAGATAGAATATGGAAACTCCAGGTCCATGTTCCATTTTTGGTGCTTTTTGGAAGCCTGAAATTCTACGCCAGGATGCCATTGGGATACCTACACTGACCACCATGTCATTTTTGTTACGTTCCGAGGCGAGGTTTTGGTAATAAAAATCCTTGGGTACAAAAACACGTTTTAAGTTATATAAGCTTATTCCTATCATTTCCATGTTGTAGAAACATATTTGCAAATTATGTATACATTCAATCCATTCATGTAATATGTATGTATAATGTCAATAATTGTATATATATATATATTCTGGCTGAAAGAAAAACCATGTCGGGATGATTCCACTTACAAACCAGCTTGGAAAGTCTCCGAACCTCCTGGAAGTTTACTAAACCAACTTCTGTGCCCTCGAAACGCTCCAGCGCTGAGTTCGAGAAACAAACAACCAAACAACCAATCATCATTTCCAATTATCAATTGTATATACTGGTCGTTGATCTTAGTATATAACCACCATGAACAAAATATGAAAAATCATCCGCTATCCCACTATATTGATCCACTTACCCTTTGGTAAATTAACATAGACCCTGGCAAATAGGACTTGGAAGATTAGTTTCCATTAAACATGTGAAAATGGGTTATTTTCAGGGTCTATGTTAATTTACCAGAGGGTAAGTGGATCACATATATATATATATATAATTGAGGTCTATATTGATCCACTTATATCACACACACATATATATATATATATATCCCTATAAATATACATAAAGATATAACATATATATATATATATAAATGGATACAAGATGTGTCTATATTGATCATCCCTATTGATCCACAGAATATGATGCAATATCACATATAAATCATACATCCCTATAAATCCACTGAAATTTCTACCGAGTCGCTGTGGCCGCTTGCGGTGGATGTTTCGTGACGCGGCCCGCCCCGGCCTGGCCGGCCTCGGCCTCGTTGAACGGGGCCTCGGCGAGAATTCGCAGGGCGAGCTGGACCTTTGGATGGGGAAAATCGATGAAAATCTGGGGATTCAATGGGAAAATTGGTGGTTTCAATGGGAAAATTGGTGGTTTCTATGGGAAAATTGGTGGTTTCAATGGGAAAATTGGTGGTTTCTATGGGAAAATTGGTGGTTTCTATGGGAAAATTGGTGGTTTCTATGGGAAAATTGGTGGTTTCTATGGGAAAATTGGTGGTTTCTATGGGAAAATTGGTGGTTTCTATGGGAAAATTGGTGGTTTCTATGGGAAAAATTGGTGGTTTCTATGGGAAAATTGGTGGTTTCTATGGGAAAATTGGTGGTTTCTATGGGAAAATTGGTGGTTTCTATGGGAAAATTGGTGGTTTCTATGGGAAAATTGGTGGTTTCTATGGGAAAAATTGGTGGTTTCTATGGGAAAATTGGTGGTTTTTCTATGAACTATACGGATAAAGATTGATAAAGATAGATGAAAATGCAGATTGGTTTCTAAATGTTTCTAAGAACTAAGGATCTCTGGATGCTGGTTTCTATAATGAACTATGGATACCCATGATACCCTCCCGGTGAATTTCACAGTTTGCTATGGAAACTATAGCTCGTTTATAGATATAGATTCTTTACCTATCAATTTGTCAATCATGATGGTTTTTTCGCGTATTTTCCAAAGCCATGTTAATTAAGTCAAATTACCAGGAGGTAAACCATGATGAACTATGGATAAAGTATGATGAACTGCGGGGTAGCCCATTTTCAGACTCAATGTTGAGAACCGGTTGCTGAATAATAATTTTGGGGTGTTTCTTAAAGTTCCCACAAGTTTTAATGGGCAGGAGTCATCCAGATGAATAAGATCTATCACTAAACCCCAAACTGAACTCAAGGGCATGTATCATCCATTCCACAATTTTTCCCTAACATCATCAAAGGTTAATCATATGAAACATCCCATCTTCACTATTAATTCCACCAGCTAATAATTATATTGTAATTCTATCCAATCCCATATTTGCCATTCATCCTAAGCCATTCCACTCACTGGTTCATTAATAGCAATTTTCCCACTAACATAGCCATTCCTCAGTCTCAGACACAACCATATCTGTTACCCTCTGGTAAACTAACATAGCTATTGAAAATGGCCATTTTAAGAATGGTGCTTTTCCATAGTTATGTGAGTTTACGAGAGGGTATCCAATATATATATACTGATATATATATATAATTATATATATAATGATATATATATATATATTATAAATATATATATATCAAATATCATGGTGAAATTCTTAAAACATGCCCAGGCGTTTGAAGCAAGTGACACTCGCAGCAGGTGCAGCTGCAGGTGCAGCTGCAGGTGCTGCTGCGGGCACGGCAAAGCCGGCCACGCGGCGCAAGGGCCGCGTCTTGCCCGTGCAATGGTTGATCCTAAGCAACCGTCGTGGGTGCCATATGGTGCCACGAATGACCCAGAGAAACTGGGAGCGAACCGAAATTGGAGATGGAACATCCATTTATCTCAAAGTCAGGATGGAACTAAGAAGCGAATATTACAAAATGAAGTGTCCCAAACCGACAAATGTGGAATATATGAACTGGCAAATCATCTGAAACACGCATCCCAGTGGCAGGGGTGAAAGGCCTTTGTGCATGTCAAGCTGAGGCCATTGTCTTTAAAGTGTTGAGAACTGAGAAATCTCCTGAAAGGAATATGCTTCTCTATTTTGAGTGCCTTAGACATCACGGCAGCGTTGTTTCTGGGGATCAATGACAGCAGTGAAACACATAAATAGCATGTTTGGTCACGAAGAGATCGTTGGTGTCAGGTGTTAATCTGGCTCAACTCATGTTAGACTCCAGGACATGGAATGATTTTACACATATAATATCACATAATACATGTATATATAATATTTATAATTTAGTAAATACTATGCAACTCGTGATACTTCCTGGTATAAACATTTTTTTAGATGGCTTCCCTTACTGACCATCATTAATTTATGGTGGGTTGGCGGTTGGCTTCGGTGGCTTTTTCTGTTGTGCCAAGTCTATCCAGGTCTCTGCTTTCCAGTGGTGCCATTGTCATCAAAAGCCAAGGTATACCAGAACCTCATCCAGCGAAGTTGGCCATGAGTAAAGGATGGAAGCTGGGGAATAGCTTGGTAAACAAGACTCGGACCTTGAACTTTGAGGTTTGCATCCAATCTGAAGTGATATATTTAGACCCTCAAAGGTACAGTGAACACATGAGATTTAACCACTAAGAGTGGTGCTATCAATGTGAAAATGATGATCTATACCTTCTGGTATTTAGACCCTCCAAGTATACACATAAAAATTGGTAAAAGTCCCAAAATCAGTCAAAATCATCGCGGTACACTGCCCCATTTTGACGGCTACGTGGACGGTACGGTTGGATTTCGTGCCACCACGGAGCTTTCCATGACAAATGCGCTGAGAAGAACCTGGCGAAAGAAACCGAGGCATGGATCTACCCCTCGTTTCGCTTTCCTAAAATGGGGGATACTAACCAGTACCCCCAAGAATCATCCAAATTTTAATAGGACAGAGTTTCCATTATCATCATTTTATATCATTTTATATCATTTTATCATGTTCATATAGGAAAGATCGAGTTTCCATGAAATAAACCATCCATGAATTTTGGTACCCCTGCAGGAAACCTCCTGCTTTTCAGCCCAATGGATAGAGTGATTCTATTTCTTTGCGATCATCTGCTGGGCTCCACTTAAGTGGAATAAACTCAGATCCAAAATTAAAACAGGATTGAAAACAACATATAGAATCCTATAGAATCCTGTAGAATCCCAGAGAATCCTAGAGAATCCTGGAGAATCTTATAGAATCCTATAAAATCCAATAGAATCCTATAGAATCCAATAGAATCCTATAGAATCCAATAGAATCCAATAGAATCCTATAGAATCCTATAGAATCCTATGATGAAATAAACCCATACTCTCCGGTAATCATGGCAATGACACATCCACATTTATCAGATGATTTTCCCAGTGACACACCTTAGGATTTTCAAATTGCCATATTACTGGAGGGTATCAATATTTTGGGGGGTTGGGAAATCTGCGCATCAGATCTGTGAAATCTTGCGCCTGGATCGTCACGGAACTTGCTTCCCGGCCGGAAAGCGACCCATCCTGCAGGCCGGAAGGCCGGTTTTTGGGGGAAGATTTCCTGGTTGGTGGTATACCTACCTAGCCCTCTGAAAAATGATGGAGTCAAGTCAGTTGGGATGATGAAGATCTCCCAAGATATTGTGGAACATAAGTCCAATTTCACTATGGTTTTTCTAGGTGATATACCTATAGTTTTCATGGGATTATCACCAATTTATAACTGGAAAGTCATCAATTGGTGACAGAAAAGTATAGTTATATATAGTTATGGTATATTATCACCTTAATTTACTATCACACTTATCACTTAATTAATGGGATAAATGTTCCAGTCAGCACCAGATTTCCATGGCTTTTCCCATCCACACCTTGATCCAGCTGAACTTCCCAGCTGTCTGCAGCAGCAAACGAGCCACGGTCCTGGTCTAAGCTGAAGCGAATCTACTGTTGCTTGGTGGCTCATCCCACGGCTCGTAAGTGGGTTATAACCCCAGTGATTTACATGGGACAAATAGGGTTAATCCACTTATAACTGGGGTTATAACCCACTTACTAAGTGGGATGAACCACCAAGTGGACATGATGAAAATCTGGTTTTCGCAAAAAGTTGGGATTGAAAAAACATGGAGACAGAAACTTTAGGCAGATATGACCATGAAAAATGAAAACATAGGCTTAAAGAACTATGAACTTTTAGGGTGGCTATTTATAAAGTTTTAAGTTGATATATGTTGATATTATCAACTTATATCTTGCATGAACCCATAAACTTTAGCCACACATACTCTCCCATTCACAGCTACAAATTAATCAAACAGAACCAACCAAACCCAGACTTATCCATTGGTTCTATCCCGAGCTTGTTCCCATTCTTTGTGTTCCCCATCCCCCAGCCCCATTTCCACCCGTTTCATTTGACAAAACTTGGCCATTTGGAACCCGCCCAGAGCATCCTTAACATCTTCCCTATCCCATGATTGCCATCCTAGTCCCAAATCTCCATATAGTTCATGATATAGCAACAAAAAATCCATCAATCTCCCATAAAATTTCCCATCCACCCAGATATCCCCAGCATCTCCTTCTCCTTTTCCTTTATCAACTCCATGGCCTTCTCCTCCGCCGCAGCCTTGGCCTCCGCCGCCGCTGCCTTCGCCTCCTTGCCGGTGTCCTTCAGCAGCTTGGGCCGGGGAGGCGCCTCGCTGGTCTTCACCTTCCTGATCAAAAGGGGGAGATCACAAGGGAAACTCACAGTTTGCTATGGAACATTGATGAACATGCTCCATTTATCGATGCTTTACCTATTAAATCTATTATGTATATATATATACATATACACATATTTTTCAATAGTTATGTTAGTTTACCAGAGGGTAACCGTAAAAGGGTTTGGAATTATATTTGTTTTCCGGTTCCGTTTGTTTTTGATCTGCTATGATCTGCTGTTCTGTCCGTTTTCCGGCAATTTGCAGCATTTTGGAACTGGAAGCTGCCGTTTCAGCGGTATTGCAACATTTTGGAGTTCGAACCTATCATTTTCTATGGTATTTGCAACATTTTGGTGCTCAAACTTTTCATGTTGGATGGTGTTTTAAGACGAGAATTCATTTAAGGTTTGTTTAGGTTTGTTTTTGGGGGTCATTTTGGATTGGTTCAGGGTTGTTTCTTTTTTGGGTTGGTTTTGTTCTTTTTAAGGTTTGATTTGGGGTTTATTGAGGGTTCGTTAAGGATCTATGTATGGCTGGTTTAGGGTTGGTTTACGGTTTCTTTAGGCGTGGTTTAAGATCTATGTAGGATCTATTTAAGTTGTTTCATTTAGGGTTGGTTCAGCGGTTTTAGCCTTGGATTCATTTGGGGTGGGTTTAGGATCTATTTAGGGTTGGTTTAGGGTTTATTTGGGGTAAGGGTCAGATTTTAGGTGTTTTTTTTATTTACTTAGAGTTACTTTATTTAGCTTTTTGGGGGTTCGTTTTGGGTTCATTTAGGGTTGGTTTGTATTTATATTGTGCTTCTTGGGGTTTATTTCGGTTTGAGAAGCAAAAAAAAGGGTGGAAAAACAGCGAAGCAGAACATAGCAGCATAGTCTAAGCAAAGAAGCAAAGAAGCAGAAAAGCAAAGAAGCAGGGGAACACAAATCCAAAAAACATACCCAAAACAGAAAACAACCTTTAGCAAAAAAAGGGACCTTCCGTAAAAATTGGCAGATCAACCACAGCCCCAGTTCTTGAGCAGATACCTGTCAGTGGTCTCCTGAGTTCCTTATTGGACATCCCAAATGGAAAGAACGACTAGGACATCTCTTCCCTGTTGTGATTCTACCCATGTTTCAGACCTCGAAGTTGAAAGATCGACTTGTCTTCATGTAAAGAATTGCAACACTTGGTGGAACTTGTTTTTTTGTGGAAACAAATGCAACGACAATGGACAATCACCGAATGACGCTGGTTTTTCTGAACATGGGGATCCCTAACTCCTCTTGGGGGGATACGCCATTGTCAGAGAGACACCCGCGAAGTGTTGCAACCATCTACTTTAACAACTGCCGAGATATTCCAGTTATTAATATACCTGTATCCACCAACAGGGTTGAAAAAAAAGTATTCTCGAGAAAAGGCGTCTTCTCACATCAAATCCAACAAAAAACATCTTCGGGCGGAAATTGTATTTCTGCCCCATCTTCAGCCATTTGGCTTGATGGTGATTCATACCTGGTCTTCTCAATGGAGGCCTTTGGGTTTTTGGGGCTTGGACATGTATTGGAATGCGAAACCTTACTAAATTCAAAATGGGTTCAACTACTGCATCGGTTTTTCAAGTGGCATCCATGTCCCCAATCAATGATGTGGCGCCTTGGTGCAGGTCATGGCCGGGAAGCATCCTTCAACTTTTCCACTGAGGCCCGAGATCCATATAACCATATCCGGTTTTTTGGAAGCATTATTTTGGAATATGGCTATGCCCATCCAACCACACAACATCATGACATTCAAATCCCAAATGACCCCAGCCAACCTCGGCCCATTGATGCACACCTGCTCTTTTTTGCAGGTTTTCTCTGGCCAATCTATGCGAGGACTGTGAGGCCATGCGGCGGCTAAGTCGGGTTGAAGTTGATTGAATACTTGTTTAAAACCTGTTGGTGTCTTATCTCCTAGCATTTGGATCAAAGCTTGGTGATTTCCCTTGGGTTTAGAAAACATGGGCCCAACTGAAGAGCTCTTGCGGGCTGACTCAGTTGATGATGCCGATGAAGAGCTGTGGCCGGAGACAACTCTGTTGGCCACCCGTTGGGAGAAGAATGATGTGGTTAGGAGAATCTACCGGAGCCGAAAGAAGCTTTTGCTTTGGGGAAAAAAAAAGGAAAACATTTGCACCATGGAGACTTTGGCCCCCAACAGGCAAGCCGTGTTTGATGCCTTCGAGATTTGGGCTCCTACCATTCCCGATCCTAAGTCACCTCCCATTTCATGGCTCAAAGCCGAGGCCAGGTTTTATCAATTTTGGATTGTGGTGGAACGGCTTTATAGAATATAGGATCAGCCATGCATTGCCCCATTAAACAAAACATCCCTGAAGGTCAAACAGTTCTACATCCTCGCGGATGAAAATGGCCAGGAGAGGGCTTCGTCTATCAACGCAGATGCGTGGAGTGTCAAGCGCTTCATGTCCTTGTTGATTCGTCGCTGGAAAGAAGCCGAGAAATTAGCTAAGAAGAATAACAAGACCCCCAGTTTCAGGGAACCTCGGGTTGCAATTTTGGAGGGTCCACTGTTTAAATTTTGGGACCCGGTCCCAAAACGGAAGCGCCAACAAATCCAGCCAGATCCTTCTGTACAGGGATGGGTCCAATTGTAGCATAGTATATATATATAATATATATATATATATATTATACAATCCACTATATTATATGTATATAATATTATAATTTATTAAAAAAAATAATATTACAACACATATTAAATATATATTATATATATATATATATTTATATATGTGTATGTTAGGGTGCCGCTATTTGTTGCTCCGGCAAGAACTGTATAGAACAATAGTCTTTCAATCCTGCCAACTTCAAACCACCAGTTTTATAAGCATTTTAGATCGTTTAACATTTAAAACCACATCCCCCTTGGGATGACAGCCACGCATCTTCTGAGGACCCTCATTTGCGCTTCTTTGTCGGCTTCTTCCGGTTCCATTGGGGCGCCTCGTTGGGAATCTCCATGTCGTCGGATCCATATCCTGATCCCGGTGATGCCGACGGGGATGATGGTGAGGATGATGCAGGGGGTGATGCAGAGGGTGATGCAGAGGTTGATGGGGACGGTGAAAATGAAAATATGGAAGGTGGGGCTGGCAAGGCTGAGGGTGAAGGGGAAGGCATTGGGCAGGTTGTGGTGGAAGGGCAGGAGCCAGTTGCTACTGTTGAGAATTCCAGCTTGCCACATGATGCGGCTGCCGACCCAACCAAGGATACAGATCAAATTGATTAAATCATGTGTTTTTTTTCGGAGGAAAGGGATGGTAACCGCATAACAGTTTCAACTGCCTTATTGCACTGGGTCCATGTCATGGCGTCCCTTTAGGAGCCAACTCCAGTGTTGACTGCAGAGACCCCGGGCACTTCACCAATGGAGGAACGTTTGGCGGCGCTTAAGCGCCCTGATTGCATTAACATTTGAAATATGCTTGGTCCAATTCTTGTTCCAATAGACCTGCTTCATTGGATCACTCTTTATGGGAATCCGTCCCCCACACCCTAGGGAGAAGCTCCGTGCCCACCGTGCTGCCAGAGTTGCCTCCAGCCTCTCGCAGACCAAAGGCTGGCGGCCAAACCTGCATGCCAAATTTGAACTCGTGAGAATCAGTCGGCATATGCTAGACAATTTTGAATTATGTGTAAAAAAGAGGTGCATGGAGACATGTCTTTAACATGAACTGAATGAGAAATTACCGGTGTTTTGGGCCCAGCTTACACTGCAGGACAAATGGATGTTGTGGACACCATGCCCTACGATGCTGATGCTGCTGCAGCAGCAGCTTCCGGAGAAGTACTTGGCCAAGGCGGTGGCCCTGTTGAGATTCATGATTCCCAAGCAGCTGAAGATTCAAAGGACATGGTGCCAGTGTCTCACGATTCCATGCCAGCAACATCAGCCGAGCCTGCTGACACAGCCGACTTTGATGTTCTTGACCAAAAGGTTTGGGGCTGTTAGATGCATTTGCAATTTTAATTTCCATGTTCCACAGGTCACCAAGTAGAATTATACTCCCCACATGGTAGCGCAGTGGCAGTGCCCCAGGTGGATTTCACCAGGCGCGCTCAGTTTGCACGAGAGAGCCTCCCCGCAGCAGCCCCTGAAGCTTTGGATGAGGACCAGGAAAATGGTGACAGCCCTCACAATGGTCGGGGCCGCAGAAAACAAAAGGGCAGGGGAAAAGGAAATCGGAGGTCAAAGGGAAAAGGCCGGGGAAGGGGAAAAGGCAGTGGAAAGGGAAAAGGCCGTGGCAAGGGAAAAGGCCGTGGAAAGGAGAAAGGCGATGGAAACGGCAGGAAAAGGAGGACCAATGTTAAAGACTGTGAGGCCGAGGAAACGGGGGAGGAAAAAGACACAAAGACAGCCAAGCCTAAAGGGAAAGGCAGAAAGAAGCCAGGTCTTGAGGCTGCAAAAGCCCCATCCCCATCATCCCATTGCAAGAGGCCACGCCGAAAGGCCACGTCTTCCAGCACTCATGATGTCCCCTCAGGTGCATCTGCCCCCAGCAAGCGCAAACGGGTACGCCATGAAGGGGATGACAAGAGTTTTGCCCGCCGACCTCGCCCCGCACGTGAGGGCCCATCGCAGTGGCGGTGGTTTGCTTTGAGGGATGCTTTTCAGTCAGTGGTTGCGGGCCATCTCTCGGCTCCATCCAAAGAGGAGGATTGATGTTCTGAAAATGTTTTACATAATTTTTTGTAGATCAAATCATACATGTCAAATCCCACCGTCACAATTTCTCAAACCCATCCAGCTGGCAGGAGCCCTTCTGGTTCTTTGGCAAGGACCGGTGTCTCAAGGAAGATCGCGAAGCTGCCAAAACTGAAGCGCTGAAATGCGCCAAAGACTTCTTGGCTGACATTCAAAAAAATGTCGATTAAACCTGCTCCTTAAGGGGGCATTGGGGTCACGCAGTCAGGTGTTGTAGGTCGCTGAGACGAGCGGCGTACAGGGCCCACCTGATCTTGCCTTCTTGAAACCCTCGCTTGAGCGGGGCATGCAGAACAATCGCGACAGTCAAAAGCTCTACATTGCCGCGCTGTTTTCTTAGATTGCTTGACTCTATGGGTGAAAGCAAGTGTGATGGTTGGCATGGATGCCATTATAGTGATGATACCACATATGATATAAATATATTACATATTACTATATCACCTGATCCTCGTGAATGGTCGAGATAGATACTATACCCGCGATTTCCATGCTCTGCAGGTGGCATGCCTCGAAGGAATCTGGTCAACCTGCAAAAATGTGGTGAAGTGGTGGACCACGTTAGCAATGCTGACTTGTTTATCCGGTTGCTCGTGCAGGTTTGTGCTAGGAGCTGTTTCTGTTGCAGCTTCCTTTTAATGTTGGAGTGCTGGTTCAAAGTTTGATCCTGTGGGCAGCATTTTGGTTGGAATTGTGAGGGTGTTTCCTATACTGGTGTTGCGCCATGGTTCATGATGTGGAGCCTGTCGCTCGCCGGCTAATCCAACTTGGGGCATCGAAGGTGCATGTCAATGAAATTTGGATATGACCAAACTCAAGCCACAAATAAAGATATCAATTTCCATCCATTTCCCTTGCCCTTCTTCGACCCATTTCCCAACTCGGGAGGCTTTTGTGGCTTGTGTGCTCCTCGCCTCCTGGTGGATGCCGCAGCCACCGTTCATGCACCAGGAGCTGGACCTTTTGGACCTGTTTGCAGGGAAAGCCCGCATTAGTCGGGCGGGTGAGCTTCTAGGGTACCAGTGTCGGTGCATGGATATTTTGTATGATGCCGGGGAGTTCAGCCGTCGTGGTTCGAAGTCCATGGATCTACTGGGCTGTGCTGGCCTAGGGTTACTTAGTATAGAATATTTCACTTCAAAATTCTGCAATATTTTGTTCTCACCATGGGGACAGAAAATAATTGGATTCCAAGCCTTCCTTGCAAGGTTGGCTATCATGCTGGTTTTGAGTGCCAACAGTGCAGCTGCCCTTTTGGCCACCCTTGGAGTATTGTGCTCATCATGGGTATCAATCAACCGTGGAACTTCAAAAAGGACATGGCTCAATCCAGAAGGAGACTGCACATATACGTCAGTTCTTCGCAGCAACATGCTCACAGCGAGGCATGCATGAAAACATATCCATTGCTTGGTTTATAGCCAACTCAGATGCTTTTTCATTTCACACCCTCACTTGAAAACTAAGTTTTCAATATCCCCACATTTTGTTCAATCCAGACACCTTGAGCCAGCACCACGCCTTCCTTGCCGCAGGTCAGTCGCACTCATGGCCTTGGTCATGGCAGTGCATGGGGTGTGGATTTTGGAGAACCCGGCATCGACGCTGATCCATGAAAGCAAATGGTTCCAATGGCTACTTCGGGCAACAGCCAAATACGGGATCAAAGCTCCCAAGTCGATCTTTGATGTTTTCATTTTGTAACCCCATAAAATGTACTACTTAAATTTTGGGTTCCCTTGCCATTCGGCCAGCTCAGATTTACCGCCAAAGCTTTTGGATGCGTGGTCATGGTCATGTTCATGCCAAGCGTACCACTTTATGGTCGAATTCACCAGTTATCAGGGCTTTTGAAACTGGCAAACTTCAAAGATCCCGGGAGAAAGCCCCGCCTACAGCTCGGAAATATCAATCTAAGCGGACTGGCAAAATAGGCTATCAAGGAACTCGTCATTTGAAAAAAACTGGGCACCCTGGAAGCACTGGTTGCAATTCATTTTCCATATTTCTCGATCAAGTTTTATATAAAAGGTTTGAATTGAACCCCACATGCATGATTGCTATTGGGGGTCATGGCCATGGTCTCACGGCCTCTCAGGGAATACCCGTGCAAATTTGCTGTTCGGATGGCTCAGTTGATTCCGGCCTTCCGTGCCTACAATGTGGACCTGGTGCCTGAGGTGTGGGGCCTCAAAGTCAAATCTTTATCATTATCTTTTATTTTTTGGCCCTTCTCGACAGAAGTTAAACATCAAACTAGGATCGTAATTTGTGTTTTTTTGCTTGGGATTCCAAAGATGCTCCCCTGAAGAGGCTAACCCGAAAGTGCCCCTCCATGAGTTGTTCGCCCAAATGCCCGTGAATGAATGGCATGAAGCGGAGCTACACCACGTGGTTGCATACCTACGTAAGAGCAAACATGTGAAGATACCTCCAGAGTTTCTTCCCCTCATTCCTCCAAATGGGATCTTTTGAAAAGATCCCGGTTCAATTTCCTGATGTCTATTTCCCACTCAACATACAGTGGGCGGGTTCAGGATCCGACATTACTCTGCAGATCCGTTTCCAGCCTCGGAGTTGGGTCAAATCAAATTCTTCACCAATTTTAAGACCAATTTGAGTTTATTGTGGGCACTTGGTGGATCATCATAGCAAAACCTGTGTTGTTTTCCTGTTTGCAGGTTTGATCCAACCACTGGACTGGAAAATTCAAAGCATTCAAAGAGATTCATGGGAATAACCAAAATAAAACAAAAAAATGGACGGAATTTCGGGCGGAATTTTGCGGACAACGGCGGAAATAAGCGGACAAAGGCGGAAATTTCCGGAATGCATTTTGTGGCATGATATCCCATGGTTTGCCAACCCCGAAATCCATATCTCCTTGCAGGTTCAAGGGGTAGGAGTTACAACCTGGGTAGTTTCATGTCGTGTGAAACCTTAGTCGCTGGGATCCGCTTACAATCCCAACCAGTGCATCAACTACTGGCTGCGAAAATGGAGCCAGACGAGGAGGAACAGGAACTGCTTCGTCAAATACAGGAGGGGACCCTTCATGAATCAAAAAAAAGTGGGTGAAACAGTTTTCATGTTCATACAGTCAAGTATTCATGAGCTTTTCTGGGCACCAATGCTGTTGTCACTGGATTCCCTGCCATGTCCAGGAGATCGAATCCAGAATGCCTACCCGAAAGTTTTCCATTGCTGAGGCGCGGCTTCAAATCCCATCTTCCAAGCGGGAGTGCCCCTCCATTTCCGGCTGGTAGATGAAAAAGGTTCAGCCCATAATCCAGTATATATAGTATAAAGTCAACCCCATCTATTATATCAGCCATGCAGATTATAATTAATCCCATCATAATCCAGCATAATTAAAGTATAATTCCTTTTATATAACGAGAGATCGATATATATATTATCTTCGGTCTGGTTGGTCCTTCCTGGCCAGGATGGAATTCCAAAGTGCTCTCCCGCAGCTTCTGCTGAGACCGGGGCAAACTCAGCTGGGGCAGCCGGGAGCACGTCAGACCTGGGCACGCATGTTGTTGGACCACAAGAAACACCTGAAAGTATGTCTGTAGAAGAAACCCTCAAGGACACCCAAGAACCGACAGGGACACCAGCAGCAGCAGTTGAGGAGCAGAAAGATGAGAACAACATCCAAGCACCAACAAAGACACCAGCAGCAGCAGCAGTTGAGGAACAGAAAGATGAGAACAACACCCAAGGACCGACAAAGACACCAGCAGCAGTCGAGGAACAGACTGACAAGCAGGCCAACTCACCTTTAGGAGTAGCAGGAAAGGACAAGAGCCCAGCCCAAGTGGAGCAAGAACGCTGGAATCAAAAGACACCACCTACGCCAGCCCAATCGCCCTCCCCAACTTCACCGCCGGAAGTTGTAAACAGCAGCCAGCCACCGACCTTGTATCCGGACAACCAATTGGGTTTATATGGTAGCTTTCAGTGCAGCGACGAAGAGCCCGAAACCTCAGCAGTCGTAGTGCCAAAAGCCGCAGCAGTGCCCAAAATTTCCTTGCCACCTCCGCCTGGTTCCCTTATTCGCCCTGCAGCAGTGCCCCCGCCCCAAGCAACTCCCTTGTCTGATAGTGCCATAGACAAGCGGGTTAGGCGTTGCATGCAGCCAGATTCCAAAGGAAATTACAAGGTGTGCCAAGAGTTACGGGAACAATGGGCCCAACCTGGTTCTCCACGGAACAAAGTGCTGAAGCTGTTTGCGCAATGCGGCCATGACACGGACAGGGTGGATATATGTATATGGTGGTTCAGTGTTCAAAGCTATGTTTGGGTCTTAGGATTTTCATGGAGTTTCTTTTGGTATCAATGTTTCATGCATGCACGTGCATCTGCAGGAAGAGTTCTGCAAGCGCTTCAGTGTGCAAGCCATGAAGGAAAGGGGAACGGACCTGAATGTGAATTTCACATTTCCCACAAAGGGGCAAATGGCGGAAAGCCCGCACAACATGTCGCAGTCATTTGGCCGATCATCATAATTTCTGCTTTGTAAGGCTCTGTGTTTTCAGACGAAAATCCCAAGAGACAAACCACACATATGCGGGTATCATATCCATATCCTACTGTGTCCCGTAGTGTTTCCCATTTTTTTCTCCGGCCGATACTCAGGTCTGAGATCGACGAGTGCGTCAAAGTCGCGATGTCGGACCCAAAGAAATATACCAGGACCCATTCTTGCTGCTTCATGTTCAGCCAGCTCTCTATTGGTTATTTTATATATGGTGTATATATATATATATATGCCAGCTGTTTCTTCTATAATCAAACAATTCACATGGGAAAAAATCCATAGGGGAAGGGCATTCAACATGTCCTTTAACCAGCTCTGGTCCTCATAAGAATCTTATAATTTGCTGAGATAGCATACATGGCATACACTCTTGTGCAGGAAACATCCCTACAAGGGTTTGACTACCTACTATGTAGAGACGGATGTCACCGGCACGCATCTGTGCGGATCTTATCCCCATCCATGTGATATGTGCTGCATCCTCTTGAGACCATGTTTTGCTTTTATATAAAGAGTCCCACCCTTCTGCAACAAACAATGTACTAAGGGACAGGTCTCGCTTCAAGTTTACAGAGTCTGTGGAGGGGCGCTCTACCACGGACCAGATAGACATGACCATGGACATGTCAGACTCTTTGACTGGATTTGGGGGCGGCCAGCCAGTGACAGGTGCCTTGCCATCAAAAAAAAAATATATAATTATATATATACAGGATTATCAAGACATGATATTGACGTCGCCCAAGATTTTCAAAATCTGTCCAACCTGGGTTTCCATGCCAATGTCTCCACTGACCGCTTCCAAGGTGATGACGGTGAGGGTCAGCCACCAGAGAATCCTGTTGTGGCGGATGTTGCCAAGGTTTTGAAGAAACTTGGGTATCCCGAAGTTCAAGTTGCCAACAATGGCCCTGAGGTGTTGGCGGCACTTCCAAAGGCCACCGCAGCTGCAACCAAACGGTTGCAAAAGTTAGATGCCCTCCGTGAAGCTTTATCTGGTGAGGGGGCTTCCCAAGTTGCGTTGAAGAAGTTTGCCTGCACATGGGTCGTTTCATGTATAAATTACAATCAAAGATTCGTTATATGGAAGTATGGTCCAAACTTATACCATGAAATACTACGATCCATTAATTATTTACCCCAAAACTATATTGTAGTTGGTGTAACATGGGCCTATTGGCATCCCATCTTTGTACCCTTCAACCGGTGGCTGCCAGTAACCGACCCTGGTTTCATAGCTAAGGGCGGCTGACAAGGTCAAGGCCACCTATAATGAGCTGGATGCATTGAACGATGAGCTTTCCAATATCCATTCTGATGGAGTCATCAATGGCTTGAACGATACGCCCCTTTCCTGAATGTCCATGCCCACTTTTTTTTTGGGTTTCGCCTTGAATAAGCCAAAAATAAACCATCAGGCTTTACACAGCCCCAACTTCAGGCAGATGCAGGAGATGATGGACAAGTTTGACAAGTGTCGAAAAATGTGGGGCCCTCATTTCTTAAGAACTTGTTCCATTTCAATGGCACACTATGCCCATCTCCTATCTAAGGGTGCTGGGTTCCCATGAGCTGGAGAGCCGTGTGAGGACCGCCGCATGGTGCATGAATAAATGGAAACCCAAAAACAAGTGACAAAAACAACAAGCGATTCCATCGTGTTGCAATGTTCTACTTCACCAGCTGGATCATGGGATTCCTTTCCATTGCAGGACATGCATCCCAAAGGTGAAGGCTCCAAAGAGTTTGAGAAACCACCAGGGAAAGCCGCGGGAAAGGCCCCACCGAGGGCCCCACCGAAGGCCCCGCCTCCTCCGAAAGCTGCGGCAAAGGCCAAAGCGGATGGCAAACGTCCACCTGAGGCCAAGGCAGGTGGCCCCTTGAAAAAAGCCAAGCCGTTGGCGAGTGACTGAAGATGTCACATGTGGCCTGGAGGTTCTGACAGTTTTTGACTTTGCTAGATCTTTCCTAGATCTCAAGGTGCTGTGGCTTTAGACCACAGCCCGACACAATGCAGCTCAGCGGAACGATCGAAAGAGGGGAAAACCAGTCCGATATTCTTCTACTTGATTTTTTTCATTTATGACAATTGTCTGCAACAGAATCTTATTTGAAGCCAGGTGATCAGCATGATCCTACCCTAGATGCGCTAGCGGAAGATCTCGCTCAGGGTGCCCGGGCCCAAGTTCAATAGATCAGTTCTAAACCTATGCATGCACCGAGTTTATGTCTTATAGATTCTTATATAGAACATCTGTCTAGCTGGGTATCTCTTCCAGCCCTTCCATCCTGCAAGGCCCCAGCCTACAAAGTTGGTGATTGGGCCCGGGTCTTTGGGCAAGAGGACCAGCCGCACCTGAGTGAGGCTGCGCGAGTGTCAGTGGAGAACCCCGAGCGGGATGCCCATAGATTTTTCAAGAGGAAAAAGATGGTACTCCCTGTGCCAATCTCTACGCTCACAATTCCTGCTGTGGAAACTGATGACAAGGTATTGACTGTGCCTTATATCAAGATTGAAGACTACTTTACTTTACTTGCTCGGAAGCACCCCAAGTTGTTGACTGGGGGTCTTGATCTGGATGTTAGCGCTGAGAATCGATTATTGGAATTCTGGGACCACTACCGGCATTTTCATGGCTCACATGAAATCTACAAGAGGTTTTCAAGAGAGGACTGTAAATACATAGTCCCCATCTTGGTCCATGGGGACAAAGGGCGAACATTGAAGAAATCTCCCATATGCTGCCTTAGCTTTGAGACGCCCTTTGGATTGCCGGCACAGTACCGGAAATCAGCCAGGGTTGGGGGGCACAAGAAAAGACCTAGACATGATGGCAAACTGAAGACTACATGTGCTGACCGATTGAAACATTCTTGTCCTACTGGCTCGTTGAAACGTTATTCATCTGAAAATCTCGAGACTTGCACAGTCAAGAAGCTGAAGTTAAACTCTGGGTGTGCACATGTAGAGCCTGAAGCACAACTTCACAACTCGAAGGGGCATTCCTATTTGTCGAGATTCTTCATTGTGGCATTAGCCAAATCGGTATACCAAGAAAATTCTGATTGTATCTCAGCAGTGCTGCGAGACACTGCCCGTGGGCTTGTGGATTTGTTCCACTTCGGGGTTGATGTTGGTAAAGGGAAAACCCTTAGAGCTGCTCTAATTGGAATGAAGGGTGATGCTGAATGGCATGTTGAATGTGGATACTTAGACCGTTCATACTTGAATGTTGGAACAGTGAATGAAAAGGCCATGTGTCCCGAATGTGACGCAGGGCTACCTTCTCGGAATTTTGAAGATTTCAGTGACGAGCCGGAGTGGGCAACAACCATTGGTTCTTCTTTACCGTGGTCAGCGCCTCCACCATTTTCAGTGGTACCCTTTGATGATGGTACACCAGCTTCTGTGCACAGGCATGACTTTTTCCATGTGATTAAATACGGTGTTGCCCGTGATCTTTGCGCAAGCTGCATTGTCGCTTTGGGGCACATGGGTTATTTTGATGACCCAAACGATGCTGGTCAATCCATTGCTGTGGATAGTCGTTTGGAAAGGGCTTATGGCATGTTTCGTCTTTGGACACTTGCAGAAGGTAAAACGACGCAAATCAAACACTTTTTGAAGTCAAACTTCCACTACCAAAATCTCTCCAAGTTTCCATGGGTGAATTGCAAAGGTGCCGATTGTGTGCTTCTCCTGATGTTCATTTCGGTGTTTCTCAAGAACTGCTTGTCACATATCCGGCTTGCTGAAGATGAACTTCCCCTACGTGCTATGGAGCAATCTGTGAATGGTGCTCTAGATTTTGTGGGCATTTGTCACAGTCATCACTTGTTTCTGCCAAGGGCTTGCGCAGCTACAGTGTACCAAAGTGGTATGATGTGCCTTCGCGGGTTCAAGTGGTGCGCGCTCCATTTCAGTCGCAAAGGGCTTTGTGTATTTGCTTTGCGCCCCAAGGCGCATTCATTGCACCATATTCTCTATTCTATTAAGAAGGTGCTGGATCAACCACATGCAAAATACGTTCTGTCACCGAGCGTATTTCTTTGCGAAAATAACGAGGATTGGATTGGAAGAATTTCCCGACTTTCCCGTCGGGTTTCTGCCCGAACTGTGGGTATGCGAGTTGTTCAACGCTACCTAATCCATATGCACATACTTACTAGGCGTGCAGGTGTATGACTGCAGCAACGCTAAGCCCAGCACGTTGGAGGGGCTGAACGATGTGGGATCACTGAGGATTGAGCCAAAAAAAGGCGCGCTTGTCTGAGACTACCAACTTCAAACCCCAAGGAAAGATGAGGCATCATCTCACCGATTTCATTCCGGATTGTTTTTTTTGCTTCGGGCGGAACTTCTGTTCTCGGATTGAAATATGTGGATTCTCAGTTCCATCCTTTTTTTTGGCACTTGTGGTTGATCTAGGTATATATATATATTCCATAGATATTCCATAGATATTATTATTGCATAGATATTTCATAGATATTCCGTAAAAAATCCGTAGATGTTCTGCCGAGATTCAGGCTGGGAGAAGTTTGACCCATCATCGGAGACAGGCGATCCCCGAAGGTCGTCACATCCGCCGAACTCCTCACGGAGTTCGAAGTTGGCACCTGGAGCCCCTGAAGATAGAAAAGGACATTCTGACCAAAATAAATTGATAAATTACATTTAACATCACAAAACACATCATTTAACAATCTTTGAGAGGCTTGCTAAGAATCATCATGAGACCTTTAAAGAATGAACTACTCATTAATTGTTTATTATTGTGATAATTTTTCTTACAGTAACTGGGTCCCATTTATCCCTTAGACATGCGATGCATCAGGCCATGCAGGATGATCGGCCCAAGGCCCAAGGGTGTTTATCCGCTACCATCTGGTTATGACATTCAGAGTTTGCCAACTGGAAAGATAAATCACCATTTTTATAGCTAGGTAAACCCAGGTAAACCATCTATTTCGATTAGGGCCATCTATACCATGGCTATGTAACAAATAACCAGAGGGTAGTTTGCATGGACCCATGAACTCAATGAACTTGGATCCAAATCCCAGTAGATTCACCAACTGGTGCAGAATTTACCAATGGGAAAATGCAAGTCATAAAATAAAACATGTTCACATTGGTTAAGTCAGGAAAAACTGCTTAGTTACTTAGTTTGTGAGTTTATTTTCATTTATTTGCCACTTGCATGGTTGGAATGGATCCCCCGTCACTTAGCAGACCCCAAACATCTCTTTTAATGCGCAACTCTGAGGTTAGCACTTCCCCGCAAATATCCCATGACATATCAAATTCTATCCCCCTGGGTATCCCATGATATCGCTATATATCGCTTTTCCTGCCCCCCTTTGAACTCTTGATATATCAACTAATCATTGCTCATAAACTTACGGATTCGACCAAGCTGTCGTCTTTACAACCCTTCCATTCTGGGTGAATGACAATAACTGGTTGGTGGTTGAGCCCTAGCCCTCTGAAAAATGATGGAGTTCGTCAGTTGGGATGATGAAATTCCCAAGATGATGGGAAAAACAAAAGCCATGTTCCAAACCACCAACCAGATAATTTACCAAGCTAGATGAAATAAGGCCATTTAAGGGGACCCAGCCTTGCTAAGCATCATTTCAGTGACGTCACGACGTGAGGTCAGCAAATCACAATTCATGCTGAATCAGAAGAGTGTAAATTCAGGATTTGGAAAGAATAGTCCTAGTTTTACATGAAGCCTACCCTTCTGGTAATTTGTTACATAGCTATTGAACATGGCCCATAGAAATAGTTGGTTTACCTAGGAAAGATGGTGATTTTCCATAGCTTTTTGTATGTTTACCAGAGGGTATCCTTTGGAAGCCCCCCAAACCCTTGGGGAGTCTTCCCGCAAGTTCTGTACCACCAAACTCCTGCGTTTCACCGGTGAGTTCGAGCTGGATTCTGCGGTGGCAGCACGTGGGGGCTGGAAGACCTGCGTAGGGCATAGCCCGGTAGCGGAGCCATGGAGCCGTCGTTCAAGGGTTACCGCGCTTCACCGCAAGAAAACATGTGATTTACCAAAGTTAAATCATTTTAATCCCAATTACCCGACATGGTAAACATACAAAGTTAGCTATTGAAAATGGCCCAGCTATTGAAAATGGCCCAGTCGAAATAGTGGATTTTCCCATTGCAAATGGTGATTTTCTATAGCTATGTTAGTTTACCAGAGGGTATTAGCCTAATGATATATATATAATTAATGATTACAGTATCCCAATGATACCCCTATACAATCATATTTTGGCTGGTATCCCAGAAAGTAAAATGATTATACATTTGAGCAGCGGCTGCTAAAGTCGCGTACCGTCGTCCCTCTATACTGGTTGGTTGAGAACGGGATACATGGATCGTCAATGGATCCACAATACATTGGACGGAGTTGGTCGGTATAATCATTCTAGAATCATCAACCAACAGGGGTTTTGAACACTGCTCTTAAATGGTGATTCAACCAACAACAATAAGGGTTTAACATGGTTTAACCATCAAAAATGCTGATCTAAGCAACAGGAAAGGTGATTTATATAATCATCAAACATGGTGATTGAAAAGACATCGACCACGGTGGCTTAACCAAGAATTTAGGGGTTGTAACATTCCCTGGTGAATGAGGCACTCGGGTAGTCTAAGCTGGAAATGGCAAGCCCTCATTTTCTTTTGAAGAATAGCGTGCACTGGACATATGTGATTCAGACATGATTTTTTTTGAAATCCAGTATCCAGTATCGCAGTGGAACCCGTCTTTGGTCGAAAAGAGTTGCTTTATATTCACATATATTCACCAATCCAACTGTAGATATATCAATATCATTCAATATCCGGCTTTTCAACCCAAGAGCCAGCCAAGTTCTAAACCAACTTGCCTATATATTTTGTTTCGGGACCAAATTTAAGCCATGGTTTTTAAACACCATCAACTCTGGTTTGCGGAGGACGTCCAATAAACCTGTTGTGTATGATTAAGAAGACTCCCTCATATTCCCCCTAACAGTGATCCTTCCCTTTAGAGTGATACTGTCATTCATGACTAGTGGACCCACACACGGCCTGTCACTTTTGTCATTTGATCCAACTTCCAAATAGATCATGCAGATCCAAATGTATCACCATCAAGATACGACTTAAACACTTTTTTTGACCTAGGATGTCAAGTCCTGTACCCAAACTCAACATTACTTTGTGGAGCCAACGAGCACAACATGTTTCCATCTTGGGGGATGGTCCCACACAAGGAAAAGACATGGTCGTGCCAGCCAAGCACCAGCCAATTTACGATAACTGGGTGGTGGTTTCAACCTACCCCTCTGAAAAAAATATATAGCTATGGTTATATAGCTATATACAATATATATATATATGTAATATATATATATGGTTGGTGGTTTCAACCCCTCTGAAAAATATTAGTCAGTTGGGATTATGAAATTCCCAACGGACTGGAAATATAAAAGCAATGTTCCAAACCACCAACCAGATTTAAATCATTCAACAGTCGCTTACAGTCACTAGTTCACCAAGCAATTACAGTCAGTGACTACCAAGTCTATTGTGGCGAACTACTGACTGTACATGGATCACCAAGAATCAAGAGATTCAGCAGAATGGCAGCAAACAGACATGTGGATAAACAACAACAAAAACCATCATATTCACCAACTACGACGGCCAATGATGGGCACACACACAGGCAACAAATCAAAAAGAGCGTCACAGCGATTGATTTTCCAGTCACTGGACCATCAAACAGCGGATCAGCCCCATCCACTGGTTGATCATGATTTTCCCATGACAGTTGCATAAAATTTGGGGTATCCCATGTTCAGGTGTCGCACCAATATATCATACAATGTGAGGCCCCCCAGTTATAAGTTGGTTTATAAGCCCCAGTAACTATAGTTATAAATACCATAAACCATAGTTATTGGTTAATGTTGCTTATCCTATATCTCCAATGATATCGCAACTTGTGTTGGTCAAATCGCCCTTTTTTTGATGGTCAAATCTCACCCGTTGTTGCTGAAATCTCGACTTTTGTTGGTTAAATCTCAACTGTTCTTGATGAAATTCTGAGTTTTCTCGGTGAAATCCCAATTTTTTGTCCAAAATCCCATCTTTTCAGGTACCACAGCAATATCTCCGTTGTGTTTTCGCCTTCAGCGCAGGTGAGGTGGCCGCCACCCGTGCATCCACAGGACGAGGGCACAAGGGCCAGCTGCTGGTGGCCACATCAGGGCTGAGATTACCTGCAGATTTTCAGGATCTCTGGGAACATTGGAAACATCCTGAAGGATTTATATATCCCAAATATTTCCCAAATATTCTACCAATATTACCATTCCAATTTCCCGGATTACCTTAAGAGGAAACATATATTCATCTGCCACATATCTTTGATGTGTTGATGAACAAATTAGCCTTCAACACTAAGGCCATCCCCACTATGTCCAGGAGTATCTGGAGGTTTCCTGAAATGGGGGTACCTCCAAATCACATTGGGGGGTAGCTATTGGGATAAGTGGATCGTTATTAAGAGGACACATATCCATCCGGTAGTTTAACATAGCTAACATAGCCCAATTAGAGTTGATTTACTGGTTAAAATGGTGATTTAAGAGAAAGCTATGGGACAACATATTGGGATAACTATTAAACTTTTACTTACTGGTGCTTACGGAATATGGAAATTACCTATAATGACTCTTAATAATCATCCCATTCCCTCATTCCCTATTCAGATATGTTAAGAGGAAACTACTGGAACAGATATTGGAGGAACCTTATTTCAAAATATTTTCAGAGATCAGGTTTGAGAATTTGAGGCAATGAGAAAATACATCTGGAATTTAACATCTGGATATGATGATAAACTATATATATATCGATTCATCTAGAGAACACACATCTGGATTTAAGAGATTTTACCGGAGAAAACTCTGGATTTTGAGCATAACACATCTGACATTTATGAATATGTTAGGAGGACACTGTATTAGAAAACTATTGGGATATCTATTGGAAAACTTTGGATACATGGATATTTACAGTAAGAACAACATCTTGGGATATGAATGGATATGATACATATACAACATGAAAAAAAAACAATGCGTTTTACCACAAAAAAAAACAAAAACTGGGGAGTTGTTTCGGAACATGGTCCGACGTCAAGACACTCTGATTTCCAAGCGTGATCGGCAATCGGTCGTCGCGGCCCCGCGGGGGGCTGGCACTTCGTGTTCGAGGTGACTTGCTGCCCGCTGGAGACGGCGGAGCTTGGATGTTCTCCTGAGGTCTGGCAGAATCTGCTAGGAATGCCCCAAACAACCCCTGGAAATGTTCATGACATATATATATAATAGCTATTCAAATCTCAAAGGATCTCAAAGGATCTCAAAGGTACTCTTGGCCTCGAACTTGCTAGGAATCTGGGATGGGTAGAGTTTTTTCCAGTCGGATAGCCCAACCAGTTGCAGGATCATGGTCCTAGTGGTTACGCATGATCCCTCCAAGTGCCACCAGTCAAAGGTGACACAGATCTGAGCAAGAATGTTTGAATGATCCATATAAGAATGATCCTTGTGAATGGCTCAAGAAAACAAATATTATTGGATATCCCAGAGTAAACTAACATAGATTCTGAAAAACCTATGGTTTCCTGAGGAACATGATATACCAATGGTGTTTTTTTTTCACTTTTTTCCACATCTATGGTAGTTTACCCTAGGGTACTATTGAAGGTCACCTTTGCCGTTCAAACCGGTTGGTGGTTGGACCAAGAACCCACAGAACAGCAAAGGAACAGGGACAACCAAGAATCAATGATTTCAAACCCTGGACAGTTCGAAAAACAGCCGACTTCTGGCTACAAGTATATATGGTGATTCATTTTATATTGTATGATATAATATATATATATACACGTATATTGTACATGAATATATTGTGACTCATTCTATATGGTAAACTTGTTTTTATATTGGGATGCAAAAAAATAAAAAAGGATCAATGTTTTCATAGTTTTGACAGCATCCCGTAGCCGAATCCAAGCTTCAGTTGCTAACACAGTCTGGTCCACTTCAAGTGGATTCAGGCCCTGAACATATAGGCTATGATTACCTCGAGATTACTGTACCCAAAATAAGATACTTAGTGACTTAGTGTAGTCATGTCATATTCCACTCACCTTGTCATATCTTGTCATTCCACGCTTATAACATGTGTTATTCCATGTTATTCCCAGCTTTAAAAAACCCATGTTGTCATTCCACTTGCGGCCCCCACACCGAGTTTCGATACCGTCAAGGCTCCTCAGTGAAAAATGGGAGCTGACCATGGGTTGCTCATTGGTTTTGATCCATTGCCAATCTTAGATACCCTGCAAAAATTAAATTCTTTGCTGGTTAGTAGATATTCCTATTAATACCAAAAGACTAAAGGATTAAAGTATCCATGTAAGATTGACCTAGGATCATGGAAATTGACCAACCAGTTGGCAAAGTGCATCTATATTTGTGACACATGGTGACACAGCTTTTTGGGCGAATATCGTACAAGTATGGCTTAGAGTTAGTGTACCTCTCGACACAAGTCATTTCAGTCAAACATTGTACCCTCTGGTAAACTAACATAGCTATTGAGAATGGCCATTTATAGTGGATTTACCCATTAAAAATGGTGATTTTCCATACCAGAGGGTATATGAATGAAACTTCTGGGGATGTGTATCTTGGAGCCCTTTCAGCTTCTGACATCCATGGTGAAGCGGTCAACCGTCCCATTCACCATCAGCTGTGTCGCTGAAATCACATTTTCACGAACCATAAATTTGCCAGTCGGCTACATCACCCATTCGATTCGCAGGTGAATCATCATTTTCCGTGTGTTTTGTAACACTTATTTGCAAGTATTCAGCCATCCTAGCTGGTTCCCATTAAACACTGCTTACCATCCTACGTCATAACTGAGCCATGAACAAAATACCCCGTGTTTTCCCATGAAATACTAGTTGGTTGATAGGTTTCCCATAGCCTATGGGTCTATGGGGCCCATCAGAATCCCCAGCTAGATCCAGCTAGCTGCTAATCCCCTCTAGCAATCAATTCAGCTTCCAGGTATTTTGAAAAAGGCTCAGTTAAGCTTGTCCCTTACACAAAAAACTGGATTATCGGATTGGTTATAATAACTGGTTATAACTGATTATAACTGATCATAGTATATATATATATAGATTTACGACTGTCCCATTTTAATAAGATGTTATAATCACTTATTATGGTTAGACAGTCTTCTGTAATCAGTTATAAAGCATTTTATAACATCATCCCATTTATAACATCATGGCTAGAGGATTATGTTAGTAGATTTATTACTGTCCCATTTATAGTAGATTTATAACTGATTATAACTGGCTATAAGATGTTATAAACCCATATAAAGCCATGTTTCCTCGGCTGCCGAGTCTCTGCTTCCTGAGCATCGTGGCCTTATTCTTCCGCACCTCCATCACGGGTCGCTTGCGACGGATGTCCATGGGGGCACTGTAGACCACCTGAGCTGATGAATGTCGAAGATTTTCGTGGTGAAAAATCATTGTCAATATGTATCATGCATATATGTATATATAATATGTGTATGTAATTGTATATATATATATATAATATTAGATATATAGTTGATATATAATACTTAACCATGATTATATGGAGGCTTAATGGGCTTTCATGGGCTCTATCGGAGTTTAATTATAGCGTTTAATTTGTTTGCAACTGTTTAACGATGGGGTTTTCAATGATTTTCGTGGAGTTTCACGGGATTTTCCATGGCAACGGGTTTGTTTCAGGGGTGCTACAGTAGCTTCCCCAAGCTACACATGGGATCCAGGGAAATGGTAGACTTACTATGTAGGATTATGAACCACTTACCCTCTGGTTATTTAACAGTTTGCCGTGGAAAATCACCATTTGTTATAGGTAAACCATCTATTTCTATGGACCATTTTCCATGGCTATGTTATATAGTCATAACCAGAGGGTACTTGCTGGGGTGATACTCCACTGGTTGGTGGTTGCTGCTAACCCCTCTGAAAAATGATGGAGTTCGTCAGTCGGGATGATGAAATTCCCAATATGATGGGAACAATAATAAAACATGTTCCAAACCACCAACCAGTCCAAGTGATTGGAGGAAATCAAAGTAGATAATCTGAACAGCAGTATTTTTTCGCGCTCCCTTGGCAACTCTTGTGAGCTAAAGGGAGATCAGCAAAAAATCTGTAGTGAGATGCATAAGCACCAATAGATGTTTCTATCATTCTATAAGCTACCTCTTCATACCATGGGCTGCCTGGGCTGAGAGATTCCCGTTTTCGGGCCCCGTTAAAGCGCAGAAGGGATCGGTTCACTGGGCGTGGGATAGTTCTGAATCTTCATTCATGCTCCCCATTCATACAGAAAAACCCTGGGTTCATATGGGTTCTGATTCATCACATTTATATGCATGTTGCTTATAAAAACTAGGATGAACTACTGTGAACTCCCATTATTTTGATGCTTCACTCAACTCCCCACATTTGTGTTTGGTTGGACATGGCACCTAAAGTCGCCTAAAGTCTTCTGGTTCATCATCACTTTCCCGATTCAAAATTGCAAATCAGGGTCAACCCACCATTTTTGGACAAACAAACATCATAGTGTCGGTTACACCCTCGCGGTATTCCCATCAAATGCTTCGTTGTTTTATATTTTGTTTATAGTTTATACCGCTGTTTTCGATGGTTCAACCGAATTTTTGTCGGTGAAAACCCCATCTCCCCTTTCGTTCACCCCGATTGCTTTCATCCGTGGCACATGGTACGCGGTGTACATCCGCTTCCCCGATTGCATGCGCCAAACACCGAAGGAGCGCTCGTCATCGCCTTGCTGCTCTCGGTCATTTGAAAAAAAAAACACTCCAAGTAGCCATAAAAAATCGTGTGTTTTAGCCAATAATTTTAAACTTTAAACCATTTTTTGGTGGTATTTGGAGGGTCCTATAGGTGTATATGCATTTTATGTGTGTATATATATTTATATATGAGATAGTTCATTAAGCATGATAATTCTTCCTGCGACTGTGATATATTATATTGTCATTCACACTATTTTTTGTATATATGTATCTGGGTAAATTATATCAAGGCAATTTTGTGATAGTTAGCCCTACTAACCATTATTTCACATTCCAGTGAGGTCGCAGGGAGGTCCTTATAATTTATCCATATACATATATATATATATGATATATATATATGATATATTTAACAGGGATATAATGGGTAAAACAGATTGACCATGGTGGCGATGTCATTATCAACTTGATATGATACTTGGGTATGTTTGAAAATGTTGTATATCCCAAAATCACAAGTTTCATAGTGAAAATGATGATCAACCATCAAAAAATTGGGGTACTCAAATATCAGACAATCACGTATATGGTCATGGGCCAACAAAACATGGATTTCATAGTGATTGAATGATGATTTAGTGGTGATATTTGGGGAAACCCCGGAAATCCAACACTAATGGTGATTTAATGCGATATCTTGGGGATAATCATTGGAATCTATTGCGATATGATATAAGGCGATATTAATATCTATATATATAACATTATATATATATGTGCATTCATATATATATATGTACATTAATATCTAGCATGTTCAACCATGTTCACGTTCATTACATGAAATGAGGTATGCTCATCTCATCACGGAAATGCGAGAAATCCGATAGGTCCAGGAACCGTCCATCAAATCTGGCACAGCCGCCACGATAAACAAAGCGAACCTCAGTGCTTTCGCTGGATCACGTACGCCCCACGTGTCTTGGGAAAACGAAGGAAGATGAAGGAAGATGAAGGAAGATGATGGAAGATGATGGAAGATGATGGAAGATGATGGAAGATGATGGAAGATGATGGAAGATGATGGAAGATGATGGAAGATGATGGAAGATGATGGAAGACGATGGAAGATGATGGAAGACGATGGAAGATGAGGGAAGATGCTACCCTGGATACCCGTAAATACCTGTCAACCAGTAAAATCTAGTAAATAGACATGGACAATCCAGCATTTTTTAAGGATCGTTTCTTGGAAATCATGGGTTGTCCATATGATGTGAATTTGCCCCGGGGTACACGATTGTACTATATTCTTTTTCCTCAAGTACTGAGAATTCCTGCAAAAAAATCTACGTCTTCAGAACTTGGTGATTTACTGGCGGAAAACAATCCGGGTTTACCTGGGGTATCTGTCCATTGTTTATTCGTGGGAACCAACTGAAAACAATCAAGACTCCCATATATCCCAGTCATCAACTGGGTTGCAAATGCCCCACTCACCATAAGGCATGCTAAGGCGGCATGCTAAGGCGGCATAAGGCGGCTATCTTCTACTTCAATGAGGTGAAAGAACCAGCTGAAAACTGGCAGCAAAGCACAGCATCAACCCAAGTAGCTTTCAGCAGCCGTTGGGAGAATTGGATAGAATTGGCGGGTAATATGTAGCTTCTCAGATACATGATGTTTATATATTTTGATGACATACTTCATATTTACTCCCAATTTGATTGTCATATGAATTCTCCTATGTTGATATCTCTATATACATATTATCTTCTATGCCTTTCTGAAATCGACGCCCAACCAGGAGACAAGCGATCGCCATCTTGATTCGCCTCAGGTCCTGGACAGCCAGAAATCCCCCAAAAAATCCTCTGGAGTGGGCGGAGATGAGGACAATGTCTTTGGCACCACAGCAAGTAGCCTCTGGTAAACATACCAAGTTAGCTATCCAAAACATTGCCAATCAGCCAGATACCCTGCAAAAAATTAAATTCTTTGCTGGTGAACGTAGATATTCCCATTCATACCAAAAGACTAAAGGATTAAAGTATCCATGTAAGATTGACCTAGAAAATGGCCCAGCCGAAATAGTGGATTTACCCATTGATAGCATGGTGGATCTTTCCATAGTTTGTAGTTGATTTACCTATTAAAAATGGTGATTTCCCATATATAATGGGAAAAAAAAGATGGTTGAAACCACCAACCAGTGCATGGGGATTTGAGGACTGAGTCCTGGTCCCTTGGCCGCATAGGAGTGTGCCTTCTCGGCTATGCCTGGCACGGTCCCGTGGGCAAAAACGAAGTCCTGACACACTGACAATGACGTGGTTGCTTCGAAATGAATCCATCATATCGAAATCAATCATATGATATGATATTGATATAGTCTATAGACATGTCTATAGACATGTACTGGTTGGTGGTTGACCTACCCCTCTGAAAAATGATGGAGTTCGTCAGTTGGGATGATGAAATTCCCATATATATATATTATGGAAAATAAGTCCAATTTCACTATATAGTCTATAGGTGATATACCTATAGTTAATGGGATTATCACCAATTTATAACTGGAAAAATAAATGTTCCAAACCACCAACCAGCCAGCCGTATTTTTGTGACACAAGCCAGTCCCAGGCCCGGCGCCTCCCAGCCAAGTTCCCTTGGTCAAGTGCCCGCAGCCAGGGTCCAAGCCGTTCTCCAAGATCAGTGGCGCATAGTCCTGCCACTGAACGCTGGGAAGAGATACGCGAACGTGAAAAGCGAACGTGAAATACCAGGAAAACATAGGAAAACATAGGAAAACTGTGGAACATAGGAAAACACTGTGAAAAATACCAGGAAAACACAGGAAAACTCTGTGAAAGCAACTGAAATACAATTTAATCATTATACCATTCAAAAGATGAAATTTCCAGGTTGTACAAGTCGTGCCGAAATGGCTCGACAAACGCCCAGGCTTTGTGGGGGTCTTGATGGATTCGACCTCCTGAGGTATCACTGCCCAGCAGATTTCGTTAAGTTGGCGTTCCGAATGTGCCGTATGCCTTACAAATAATGACATAATTAATTTACATATGTAATATATTACATATGTAATATATATATATATAATATAATATATAATAGTATATACTTAATCAATTCGACACTTAAATATCACATGATTTTGAGCCCTCTCCATGATTCAGCAAGCAATCCCCCAAACATTTGCCGACAGGGATTGCATCCATCCAGAGCCACCCCGGCCGTTCCGGTTCCGCGGTCCCAGCGTGTTCCATGCATCAGCATGAACTGCTTGAATGTCTTTCGCTCAGTCTTCTGCTTCGCAATGGATTCCTCCATTTCAATGGGCTGCTTTTTGGACATGTGCAAAGAGAATATCTATGAATTGGTATGATGTACCCTGGGCTATACAGAAAGATGGGGATTTGAGCGTGGAAAAGCCCATGCTTTGCCTAGGAAAATGATCCAGAAATCATGGGTCCCCCGGATCGGAGTCTCCTGTTCCTCTGCCACAAATCGACGGAGTAGGCTCGGTTGCAGCACCCGTTTCATCCTTGGAAACATCAACAAAAAACCATTTCGGTCACCTTTTCAAAACGCGACTTGGAAAGAACAGTTTTCTATGAACTTGCGAGACTAGAGAAGATAGTTCCGGGAGAACTATAGTGAAGGGATCATAGCAACCTTAGCAGCAAAGAACCACCCCAGAGTGTGATGTTTTGCCCTTGGGGCAGCATTATCTTCTCGTTAGGCATATGGCAGCCACTTCCCGAGTTACCATAGATCTGCAGCGAGGTTCTCAACAATTTTCACCCTCTCTGCAGGCATGGTCTCGAAAAAGATCTTTTCAATGCACTGCGTTTCATTCCTCGGAAGGAGCAGGAAAAACAAAACAAACCACACGCAATATGTAAGTCAGATGGCAAGTGTGCGCGTATATATATATATATATATATATTATACGCATATAATACAGTATCTATGTCTAGTGGCGCATACGAAATCAAACAAGTCGAATCCACCAAGAATGGCTACCTTTCTCAATGAGCTTCCCATTTTCAGACAGAGCGGTGGGGAAGTTCTGGTGAATACACAGGAGTTGGTTTGGTGTGCCATTTATAAAATCATCATCGCTATGTAACATGCACCTACAAAATGGCGCCCTATAGTAAAAAAAAAGTTCATAAGCAGTTAAGTTGGAATGTTTGCATACATATATAGTAACCCCCAAAATAGTAGGAATTTACTTTCAACTTCTATCTTTGTCTATATAATCTATATACTTACCATCCATAAACCAACATCCATCACTGGGGCTCCCTCCGTTGTGCCCAGTGGCGCTTGGATGGGCTCGTTAGAGCCACGCGTCGACTTCCAAATCTCCAGCAATTCACCCAGTTGCTGCTTGGCCACGCTGATGCCTACAGTGGGCACGGCACGGTTAAGGGCACGGGGGGTAGGGCCAGGGGACCCTTAAGGGGACCCTTAAGGGACAGGAGGTTCAAATGATCTTTGGGGCCAGGGGTATCCAAAATTTAGACCAATACCATTCAATGTAATCTGGGTAAACCAATAATAAATCATAAACCACCCATGACTGGGAATGGGAACCATACCACCTATAAAAATGGTGATGGCTGGGGGATGGTGCAGATGGCATTGTTTTACCCACATTATACCAATGTATAGAAATGTGTTCAAAACAGGGATGCATTCAACCATTTCGATATGGAAAATGCAAAGGTGACTATCCAGACTCAGACCTTTGATCATCACCGCCTCCATGGGGAGTGAGGAAATGCTTTTGAGCCCATGCAATTTTTGGGGCAAAACAAAGTAAAGAAAAATATGTGGTTCTGACAGCTTAGATACCCGATATCAACAATATCTGGAATAATCAAAGTTCATTTGATTGCATACTTGAACATCTTGTATCGATCATGTTAAATAAACTTAAATATGAGTAGCCTTTTGCCGGGGGGAGACCATACACAAATAAATGTAAGATACATGTTTCAAGGTCTTTTTGAGAGGGGGCCTTGAAAAAATATGCTTACATGTTGAAGGTAGTTTTCAAATACCCGCCCAACAAAAACGACAGGACCAAGGGGACGTTCAGCCACCAAGTATTACACGTTACAAGTATGGTCCCACCTGAAACAGGGGCGACAGGGGTGTGATGTGGCACCTCGCGCAGTTGGATCCGGAGAAGGAGTACGGCTGATGTCATCCTGGATGCCGATTTGTTATGATTTGTCGGGTTCATCATCACAAATATAGGGATTGATTGTAAGACATCTTTGACACCAGTGATCACCAGTGGTGTTTCAATCCCGAAAAACAAGGTCGACAACCTGTCATCCAAGGATTGATGGAACAATTTATGGGCGAGAAAGCTGTTGGACCTTTTGAGATGGGATCATCGTTCTGAAGTAACAAACGGACCAGTCATGGGGTCGTAAGTCATGGGGGATCCCCAAGTCACCATTGGATCCCCATTGGTTTGAATACTAAGTCATGGTCATCCATGACGACTGGATTATTTGGGGGTACCCCCATGACTCAGGAAACCTCCATGTTAAAACATAGACGCTACAAGTCCAAGGACCGTTTGTGAGGGGGAGTCTTGGATATCACCAAACATAAGCATAATTCAGGGAAACCCTCGGACACCTGCCACTACAAGTGCTACTCACATGGGGTCTGGAAATGGGGTTCCCCAGTTCCTTGCAACTGTAGTAGGTCCATATCCAGGTGTCCATCGCCAGGTACCAAAACCCTCAAGGCCAAGCATCTGCTGAGGAGGGATCCTCACTCATGGCCCGGCTTCCGGGCGAACAGGGGGACCCGGTGCCATTGGGAGAGGAATCTGCACCCACCACCCGAACCTGATAAGCCTGGCACCGCGCGGAGTCAAGCGAAACCCCTGGTTCTCACCAAGAATTCAGTGGATCAACCCACTTTTCACCAAGGAAATATGCAAATAGACATATAAAAAAAAAATATATATATATAGATAGATAGATAGATGGATGGATAGATAGGTAGATAGAGAGTAAGGGACTACATAAGTGGCATGCCAGGAGTTGCGGTTAAGACAAATCCCGCCCAAAAAGTCCCGCCTTCAATGCTGGAGATGTGCAGGCTCCAAGTGGCCAACTTGCCATACCTCTAAGGATTGGCGCCATTTCGACGGGATTGGTCCAGGAATTCTCTGCGGAGGGATTGGAATGAAAACAAATAAATAAATAACTATTATTGTGTATATATATATTATGATATACATATAAATATATTATGATCATTATTATTAAATTAATTATTATTTTATTATTCTATTATTATTACTATTATTACTATTATTATTATTATTAATATTATATGTATATATATATGTATTATATATATACACGTATAATATAATATACTGTATGTGAAAGGTCCAGTTGTCATGTGATCTCATGCATTCCATTCGCCTCCGTCCGAACTGACCGCTACATATCTCCACCAACAGCGGTGGGAGGGAGCGGACACAAATGCGTCAAGGACAAAACAGGCAGGGCTTGTGGTAGGGTAGACAGGGTCTCCCAATATAAGAGAGTGAATTCACATTGGTAGCGGAGCCCTAGGGCTGCCGCGGTAACTAGTGAGACAGGGTTCCACAAACAACAAAAACTCACAGCCTGTAGGACAGTGCTGAGCCATGGCAAGTGCAGCTGCTACCGCGGAAGCAGCGGGATCCGGGGGGAATTCGTTGCCGTCCTCTTCCCTTCCTTGGCATCAGATACCTCGGTTTGAACCAGGGGTGACAGACCTGAGGAACTACGCCAGGAAGCTGGAATTCATACGAGATCTGTGGCCAGAAGAGCACATAGCTCATTTGGCACCCAGAGCGGCCTTGCAGGTGGATGGAGTTGCCTTTCAAAAGGTCGCTCGACTGTCGACGGAGAAGCTGAGGACGCACGATGGAGTGCGCTACTTGGTGGAAGCCTTAGGTGGCCAATGGGGTCGGCTCGAAGAAGAGGATCGATACGATCTCTTCGAGAGAGCCCTTTATGGAACAATTCAGAAGGCTGATGAGACCAATGATAGCTATCTCAACAGACATGACATCTCCTTCGAGGACCTGGTGACCAAGAAGGTGCAGATCGATGAATTCCGAGCCTACGTGCTTGTTCGCCAAAGCACTCTGAGCTCAGAGGACAGGAAGAAGATCATCATGGAAGGTGGTGGTCGTCTCAAATATGAGGACGCTCGAAGAAGCATCCGATTGCTGGGATCCAAGTTTTTCCAGGACTTACAAGGGACTGGAAAAGGGGGCAATCGCCAAAAGACCTATGACATCCATCACATGGAGGAAAATGAAGAAGTGGCCAACTATACTATGGCAGAACCAGAAGCTGATGAGGAAACCATCCTTCAAGCTATGCTGGACGAGGGTGATGAGGATGCCAGCTTCATTCAAGACTTTGAAGAGCAGGTGATCTTGACTTGCCAGGACAGTCAAGAATTGTCATCATGCTTCACGGCATATCAAGAGGCACGAGATCGGCTTCGTGAAAAGGCAAGAACGAGAGGCTATTGGCCCTTGAAGTCTGGGAACAAAGGAAAGGGACGAGGAAAAAAGGGGAAGGGCTATGGAGGTGGATCATATGGCTCTTCCATGGCGATCAATGTCAAGAGGAGAAGCTTGGCGGAAAGAATCGCCAATTCCACGTGCAGGCGCTGTGGACAACCAGGCCACTGGCGTCGTGAATGCCCTTTGAACAATTCCGAGACTTCCAAGGACAAGACGGCCTTCACGGGGGTTTCAATGGATGATGCCACGGAGGATGTCACCGCCATACAGGATGTCTTGACGACTCTGCCTGAGGATGCTGAGCTCTTTGACCAGGACGGGGAGGACCAGGCGGAATCGAAGACTGTAGGTCAATTGTTTCACAACACTTTCAATTTGAACTTTCAAGAACACATCAACTTTGATTTTAAATCCTCCGCTTGTTCCCAAGTTTTGTCAATCAAATCTCCCAACTTGGAAAATTCAAGAGAATCATCATCTGAAGTTGAATGTTTTGTTGCAACGGTTTCCAACTTTTCAAATCAACTCGCAGCCAATTTGCACCAATGCTGTAGGAAGCACTTTTCTCCAGTGCGCGATGAAGCAGCCGCAGTGCCTGACCTTGACGGATCAGCCAGCACAGATGCAGGGCTCGGTGCGGAGTCAAATTCAAAACTCCGTTTTTCTGAGGCAACCTGCCTTTTTAATTCCGAGGAAGCAGATGGTGATGCCATAATAGATACAGGGGCAAGTCGGGCCGTGATTGGGGAGAACCGTGTTCAGGGCATGATTCAGTCATTACTCCCACATTTGAGGAAGTTGGTTTATCGGGCCCAGACCTCTGGTGTTACTTTCAAATTTGGGAACTCAGCCAAGTTGACCAGTCAGTATGCACTTTTGCTTCCTCGAAGTCAAAATGGCTGGATCCGTGTTGAGGTGGTGCCGGGTCAAACTCCGTTCTTAATCAGCAATTCAATCCTTAAGGGACTCAAGGGGATTGTAGATGTAGACGGGAAAAGGCTCAGGTTCAAAGGTCATGACCATGAAATCAGACTTCACCCATGTCGCAGGAATCTTTTAGGAGTCAAAGTGGTTGAACTTTTGATGGAATCACCACCATCCCAAAATGTAGGAACCCCAGAAGAAACCATCATGCAAACGGAAGGGATAAAACATGAGAGTCCGGAAGTCACCTCATATCCACCAAAGGATAATGAACATTTCCAGCGAGGGAAAACATGCCAGGCAGGGTCCACGAGAACAGGTCATGTCCAAGATGTTAGGTTCCAAGATTCCCAAACTGATTCCGGTCAATATCCAAAGAGCAGGGTTCTGACATGTGAAGAACCATCACTTCCTGTAGATTTGGATCAAAGTGATCAGAAGACCTTTCAATTCGATTCGACTGTGACCCATGGCAGGGGAAAAGAGTCAACCATATCTGACCACGGAACTGCAACTCCCGGTGGACGAATCTCTCGAGTTCAAGGAGATTCACAATCAGGATGGAGAGATCAGGAAACCTCCAGGTGTCACAACACTGGAGGAATGGGGCAAGATACATGCTCCTTCGGGAAAGCACCCGGGCAAGACATTCCAGGAGATCTTCGACCAGGATCCCAACTATGTTTTTCAACTGAGGAACAGACGAGGAGTGTCAGCCTGGGTCCGCAGTTTCCAGATGTATGCCAGGGCTCGCAACGAGATTATCAATCGCAATCTGCAGGCCGAGAGACAACAGCAGATGCCGATTCAACCAAGGGCGACAACAGAGATCAACCAGGAGTGGACCGCAGTCCATTGTCCACGGACACCGGCGGAAGTGGGAACAAGCAAGAAGGGAGAGCTCAAACGATCAGCCAGCGAGGAGAAGTCCGGGATGAATATCGAGAAGAACCAGGACAAGATCACAGATTTACAAACCAAGATCGCTGTGCTCCAACGCGAGCTTGCCCGGGAGACCGAAAGGTCCAGTTCCAGTGGCCAATCCAAGGAGATGGCCGAAACGGCCTGAATCCACTGGATCAAGAAGTTGCCCATATCATGAGCGATGGACCCCTGAAAGGTCTGAAACCCCAAGAGGAATTAAAAATCCATGAAGCAATCAAACAAAGGACCATGGAGATTGAACAGATCTTACATGTTTGGGAGAATGATCGGAAAAAGGGGATTCGAAAGACCGAAGCTGGGGTGAATAGCAGGCAACATCTTAGTTCCCACGGACCACAGGTTGATTTATTGGAAGTTTATTGTGAACCCAATTCTCAACTGTCAAATCAAGTCAATGCCAGGGGAGGATGTGCCATACGTTTTAGTAGGACGGATGGGGATCTTTCCACAGCTGATGGGGTTCAAAAGTTATGGACATGGATCATGTTGTATGAACCACTCCATATTTGGGTAGCACCCGATTGTCGATTGTGGGGAATGTTCTCTCGGTTTAACATGGGAAGAGGGACATCCATGTTTGAGAAAATCCAGTTGGAAAGACAACAGGAACGATGCCATCTACAATTGTGCAATGACATATATCTTCACCAAGTGGGTTTAAATCGTCATTTCCATTTAGAACAGCCTCATGGTTCGGAGATGATAGATCAACCTGATTTGAGTGACACTAAGATGGGAACATTGCAAGCCACGTTTGATATGTGCCAGGTCGGTAAACTCAGGCTTCCAAATCATGAAAAATACCTCCAAAAGAAGACATGTGTGCATACCACAAGCCGCAGTATGTTTGAAGGGTTGCATCAAAGGGTTTGTAAAGGGGAACATGCACATGACCACATAGAGGGGAAGACCAAAATCAACGGGAAATGGGAAAGTGTGTCAAGTTATGCAAAGGCATATACGGGGGTGTTCGCACGACAGGTGGCCAAGATAATATGCCGAACTGGAATCCCTGAAAAACCGTTGTTGGTTGAGGAAATGATCCTTGGTTTGGAAGGACATGAGGAACCCGAGATGGCACCAGAGGCACTGCAGCTGCAAAAGCGTCGTCGTGTCTACGACAAGCAACCAGAAACATCCATGTATGGTCGTGCACCGACTTGGGAAGCTGTTTTTAGGACTGTTGGGTATCAGACCCCTAGGGTTGGAAACCACTACTTTGGGGAAGGAGAGATGGTTACTGGTTTGGTTCAACAGTTGGTGCCTGAAATGGAAATTAAAATCATGGTTGCTTGCAGGGGCACTGACCGTCATAGAGTGTTGGCAAGTGGCCCTGGTATGGAAAAGTATCCCTGGAGGAAGACCATCCTTGTTGATCGGGGTAGTGGGGAAGTAAGGGTTACAGGGCCTATGGAGAAATGGCTAGCACTTCCCAAGTTGAAACAAATACGAAAGACAGGGCCAGCCAAGATCTCTTTGACTGTTTTTGGCTACTCTCGTGAGCGTCATGGCAATGAAGCCAACATGATGCGCAGTGCAGAGCCCAAAGTGGCGGAATCTGACATTCCATCACCTGCTTTAAATGCAACTGGCCCCGGGGAAACATTGGGATCCTTCGGACATGATCCCAAAATCACCGAAAGTCTGGAGGACTTAGCCATGGAAGATGTTTCAAGTGAAGCACATCGTCATGAAGAAGGATGGGCACCCCGAATTATTCCCAAATCTGGTCCCAATTTTCTAAGACTAGATGCTGGAGAGAAAAGGGATTTGAAGCGTCTTCATCAGAATTTGGGACATCCTGATGCCAGTAAGATGGTAAAATTTCTTCGTGAGAGAGGTGCTAAACCTGAAATCATCCAGGCAGCGGCCGACATGCAATGCGATACATGCCTTGAGTCTCAAGGAAAACCCAAGTTGTCTCAACCCTCAAGAATTCATGGGAACCTTGATTTCAACGATGTTGTTGGTTGTGATGGGGCTTATTGGACGAGTTCTGGTGGGGTTCAATACCACTTTATGCACTTTATTGATGAGGCAACCATGTATCATGTTGGGGTTCCAAGTGACCGTCATTTTGAGGCACAAGTCCAAGCCTTTGAAATAGCCTGGACACAATGGGCCGGACCATGCCGTTTGCTGTATCTTGACCCTGCGGGCGAATATAACAGCGATGAATGGGCAAGGTACCTTCAGTCTGAGGGCATTAAAGCCTCGATGACGGCCGCTGAAGCTCACTGGCAAAATGGTCGGTGTGAGGTGCATGGGAGAATAATCAAAGAGATGTTGAGTCGCATGGACAAGGAGGTCCCAGTGTGTTCAGCTAGTGATTTTCAGAAGAACTTGCGTCAGGCTTTTGCTGCAAAGAACTCTTTGAGTAGAATTCATGGCTTCACACCAGAACAATGCCTCTTGGGAAAGTCCAAAGCTTTGCCAGCTTCCCTGACATCCGATGAGGAAGTAGGTAGTCACGTATTGGCTGATAGTGATTGCCCGGAGGGAATGTGGTTTCGAGAAAGCCTCCAACGCAGGGAAGTGGCTCGCAGAGCCTTTGTACAGGCTGACAACGACTCGGCTTTCAGAAGAGCCTTGCTGCGTCGAAACAGGCCAGGTGTAATTGATTTCATGGCTGGTGACTGGGTGCTGTACTGGAGAAAGGCTAAAACTAATTCTAGGCTAGAGCGAGGGCGTTGGCATGGGCCTGCTCAAGTGATAGTCATAGAGGGCAAGAAAGTTGTTTGGTTGAGTCATTTGGGCCGTCTCATCAGGGCCAGTCCAGAACAGTTGCGACCTGCGTCACTACGAGAGTATCAGCACCTACCCAAGGGAGTTGATGGCAATGTCATGGACGAGATACCTCAGGGGAGGGGTTTTCTAAGTTTGGGGGATGACCCAGAAAGTTTTCCAGGTGTGGTAGCGGGCAACCCCGAGGAATCAGAAGGATATTCTCCCTCAGTAGGTGTGAGCATGTCAAATGGCCAAGAAAATTCACAACCGGAAAATGAGATGTTTCCACCGGAATCGCTCACCTCTGGTGACCCAGACGAAGGAAAAGATGTAGGGGATACAGGGGAGAAGGATTTGGAACCTCATGAGATACCTGTACCTGATGAAGAAGATGGTTTGTTTGCTTTTGGGGATGATTTGGAACCACCTTCCGAAAAACCTGGAGTCTGGGAAATCAATTTTGGTGAGAGCCATTGGAATGACAAACAATCCAATCATTCCGAAGTGAGCTCTGAGCAAATTCACGTGTTCTTTGCAGAACAGGTCATGATAGCGTCCACTGCCAGGAAACAAAAGGTTGAGGTCAAATACAGGGATCTAGGTTCTGGTGAGCAGGAGTTGTTTGATGCTGCCAAGAACAAAGAGATAAAGGCATGGATCGATCATGGCACTGTCCAAAAGGTCACACGTGGTACTCTCCGTTCCGACCAAATTATGCGATGCCGCTGGATTCTCACATGGAAGGCACCAGAAGTAGGAGGAACTGAACGCCGAGCGAAGGCCCGTTTGGTAGTGTTGGGATTTGAGGACCCCGACATTTCAGAGGTACCCCGGGATGCACCCACTTTGTCAAAAGACGGCAGACAGCTCCTTCTACAGCTGGTGGCCAGCCGACGCTGGGACCTTCTGAACTTTGACATATCCACCGCATTTCTCAAGGGTCAGGGCGATGGACGACCATTGGGCATATATCCCCCTGAAGAACTTAAGAGGGCAATGAACATGGGGGAAAGTGACCAGTGTTTATTGAAGGGTGGAGCTTATGGACGGGTGGATGCTCCTTATTTATGGTATAAGGAATTGAGAAGGGTTTTGGAATCTTTGGGTTTTGTTGTTTGTCCTTTTGATGGTTGTTTGTTTTCATTGGTCACTGAAGGTCCAAATGGTCGCCCAGTTGTCAGGGGAATCTTGGGAATCCATGTAGATGATGGCATCGGGGGTGGAGATGACTACTTTAAAGGAATCCTCCAACAGCTCAAAGAAAAATTCAGTTTTGGGGCATACAACGAACATGAATTTGAATTCTGTGGGGTTCACTACAAGCAGTGGGATGATGGCACCATAGAACTTGATCAGAAGGAATACATGAATCGAATTGAACCCATAAATGTCCCAAAGACCCGTAGAGCGACCCCGGAAGCAGATCTGACAGACACTGAAAAACAGTGTCTCCGTGGACTTTGCGGAAGCCTTCAATTCGCCGCGGTGCACACTAGACCAGATCTCTGTGCAAAAGTGGGTCAACTTCAAGCTTGTATCCCGAAGGGACAGGTAAAGGATCTTTTGGAGGGGAACAGGGTTCTTTATGAAGGGAAGAAGCATCATGTGTGTTTGTTGATAGTTCCCATTCCAGTCAGAGATCTGACATTCTGTGCATTCTCCGATGCATCCTTTTCAACGGCTTCCAACCTGTCCTCTCGACAAGGGACATTGATCTTTGCAACAGATCAGCACATGTCTCAAAACAGATGGACAGTGGTTTGCCCAATGGCCTGGAGCTCAAGAAAGATCCCAAGGGTCGTGACATCCACTTTAACAGCAGAGGCCATTGCTTTAAGCAGCACGTTGGATAGGTTGAACTATATTCGGATACTTTGGGAGTGGTTGAAGAGCCCCGATGTTGATTGGACCAAACCAGAAGAGATCCTCAAAAGAGCACCAATGTGCAATGCAGTGACTGATTGTAAATCTGTCTATGATGTAGCAACAAAGAACGCAACGCCGGCATGTCATGAATACAGAACCTTGTTGGAATGTCTTTTAATTCGAGAGCGACTGCAAGAAAATATGTCCCTTAGGTGGATAAACTCACAGGCAATGTTGGCTGATTCGCTTACTAAGAGTATGGAGACGGGGTTACTCAGGGAGTGTTTGCGAACTGGTAGGTATTCATTGTGTGATGAATCTGAAACTCTACGTCAGAGAGCCACCAAAAGGGACAAATTACGTTGGCTGCGTGGCGATGGAAATGCAAAACAGACAACTGATGGTGAGTCACTGTCTTAAATTTTTTTAACAAAAAAAAGTTTTGATTTTAGACCAGTGTGAAAGGTCCAGTTGTCATGTGATCTCATGCATTCCATTCGCCTCCGTCCGAACTGACCGCTACATATCTCCACCAACAGCGGTGGGAGGGAGCGGACACAAATGCGTCAAGGACAAAACAGGCAGGGCTTGTGGTAGGGTAGACAGGGTCTCCCAATATAAGAGAGTGAATTCACAACTGTATATATACATATTACATAATAATGTATATATTGTATATTATGATATAAAAAATATTATATATATATATTATATATTATATATATATATATATATATTATATATATATTGTTTCCTCGTAAATCAGCTACAAGTTTTCGATGTTGACCTTTGGGATGAGGATCCTTAACGTTGCGGGGACCCACCCTAGGGAAGGTTAAAGACTCTCAAAGTCTCAAAATATGCTCAATGACCCGTGAAACAAGTGAAGATGCAACCGCCTTTGACCGAAGGGTACTATGACTGCTACGCTAATATCACATAATATCACCTGTAAAAACTCTACGGAGTTGGTGCTTAAGCCGCTCCTTCCCAACATCGAATCAACTTTCGAATATAACATGAAATAACATGAAATAACCACCTCACGCGTTGAAACAGTTTACACTACATGTGTTTCTTCGGTATCTTTTGGGGAGTTTCGCTGGAAACCACGGACTTGACAGTCCAGTACATGGACGCAACATTTCTTGTGCACCAATTCTGGGAGTCTCTCTTCTATGGATAATGAGTATGATGATCATCATCAACACCATCACTCTCTATGGATTATGAATATGGATTATGAGTATGATGATCATGTTTGATGGTTTTGATGATGGTGTTGATGATGACATCATACTCATAATCCATACTCATAATCCATAGAGAGTGATGGTGTTGATGATGATCATGGTGTGATGATGGTGAGACGGGAAGAATTGCCGTTGTTTCCATCGGAAGGGACCACCAAAACACGCAGCTGAGCTGCACATGTCAACTCCACCCGTCTGGGTAGAAGGTGTTGCGGAAGCTTTCCTCAGGAGGCTAGCGACATGACAAACCCAGGCTGCCCAGCAACATCCGGTGGGATACTGGCTTGTGGAAAGGATTGACATGTTAATTATTGTTTACTGAATTTAGTATTCAATGGGGGGATTTACGGTAATTTACTGATGTTACCATCTGGTTATTTAACATAGCAATGGAAAATCCCTTATAAATGGAGGTTTTAATGGGAAAGTCATCGATAAATGGGCCATTCTCCATGGCTATGTTAAATAACCAGAGGGTAATTACTGAATTAGTGTCGCCTGTTCATCCAACATCAATGAGGCTTCACCATGATCCAAATCATGTTCATGGGGAGACAACATGAGGCCATAGACCATGTGCAAATCTGTGCAGGGATTGAGATCTCTATATACTCAGACTGATATGTATATGTAGTATATCTGATTATATAGTATATCAAGTGCATATATATATATATATATATGTTATATATAGTAAAAACATATAAATCGATAAATACATGAATAGATGTGAATATGAACAAAATTGAAAAAAAAAAAACAACAAACAGCTTGCATACCATGCCAAGACACTCCGCCTCCGCGCGACGGTCGGGGCTCACGCTGCGACACCGCGCTTCGCGCGGTTCGCGCTCGGAGCGATCCGTCTTTTCGCCTGTTTACCCTCTGGGAGTCAAATTTTGAGCAATTTTGGACATCATAAATTGAGGTTTTAGTAAAATCAAGGTAAATCAACTATAAATGGAGATAAATGGTGGATTTTCTGGATTGGGCGTCTATTATATGGCTAGCATGAGGGATTTTTTTTTTCCCCTAGCAACAAGGGCTTATGTGCCAAATCGTCTATGGTTCATAATTTAAATCTCATAAGGTAAACGGGGGGTATAAGCTAACCATCAATTACAACTTCTGGGATGAGTATAATGGTAGATTCACAGCAAAGATGGTTGTTAACAAAAAAATGAAATATGTTCATAACCAGGCGAAATTACCGTGTACTGGAATGGTCTCTGAAGTTTGGAATCATGATTAGCAGTAGCAACTGGGTCATATCCCAATCTATCCTAAGAATCCATGAATTCTTTTTTGGTTGATCCCCATTTTCTTCGGCAGCCTCTCTTCAGAAGCGCGGCCTTGTTCTGGCGAGGCTCCTTGGGTAAAGGAAGGGGTCACCAGTCACCAGTTTGATGCCGGAAGAGACTGTCGCCCGCCATGAAGTTTGTATACTATAAAATATTATATATTATACATCTATATGTAATTATATGATATGGTATACACATATTTAGAGCAGAAATACACGTATATAGTTGTAGTTATAGTTATAGTTATAGGTATAGTTATAGTTATAATACATAACTCTATAGTCATATCATAACATATTACATATAGAGAGTCATCTTGGAATACATAGAACATGGAAACATCAACAACATCCGCATGCTTCAGGATGATTTCACATGCTTCAAAATCTCATATTCTGATCTACCAGTACTTCAGGATGATTTTGCATGTGCATATTTTGTCATCTTTGCATGATACAGAAATGCGCAACATCGCATAGACCAACTATGTATGGTCCCAGTTCCAGAGCACACATGGCTGCCAAAGTTTGCCGACCCATCTTTATGTCCACCTTGGGTCGTTGCTTACATCAACTGGCCAAACTGTTCAATGCCACGAGTCGATAAGGGGTTTCTTCCTCTTGATGTCCATGGGTGCAGAATAGATCACCTGAGTTCTGGCTTCAATCCACCGGACCACTGGACGGGCTGGACGGGGGGTGGACCGTTTCATGATATGATGTGACTGACTAAGAGGCCGAATATGAAGTGCATGGTGATTTGGACTGAGACTTTTATGATTTTTTAATATGTTTGTCATTTATTGACCCTAATTCTTGATGTTCAAAGAAGAGTTTTGCCTTAGAGGATTGTAACCTCTTCATGGATTTGCTTAGACTCGCCTGATCAAAAAAAACATCATCCTTCGCTGAGCTCCCAGTTTGGGATCACGTCCTGTCGGTTTCACCATGTTTCACCATGGCACATGGTAGGCTGGATACATGCGCTTGCCAGACATCATGCGCCAAACGCCAAAGGATCTCTCATCATCCTCACATGAGCCGTGCAGGCACCCTGAAAGACACATTGCGACATGCTTTGGCTGTATCAACCTTGAAACACAAGAACAGCATTTTTCTGAGGCCAACCAATTTTCATGATAAACGATATCATTTCTTCATATCCCCATCATGGGGCAAAAAATATCTATCATTATCTATCCAATAAATGGGCATGAATATCATTATCTATCATTATCTATCATTATCTATCATTATCTATCATTATCTGTCCAATATCTAAAAATAAACCATGAATCTATCCATATCCCCATTTCATGTTATGGTTCGTTGGATCCCCTGAAGCCTCTGATGACCTCCGAATTCCCCGGTGCTTTTTTTTTTCGGATCGAAGAAAAAAAGCTACCAAGTGATACCTCAGGTTTTTCTGGCGAATTACTCATGTATACCCCATGCTCTGCATAGATTCTATTGAATCTATTCTGGTTGGTGGTTTCAACCTACCCCTCTGAAAAATGATGGAGTTCGTCAGTTGGGATGATGACATTCCCAATATCTGGAAAAAAAAATCATGTTCCAAACCACCAACCAGTATTGAATTCCGTAAAAAATCCACGACCGGTAGATCACCAAGCATCGCCGTCCATCAGATCCGGCACGGCGGCGACCACGAAGAGCGCGAACAAGCGATCGCCCTCGGGGGTTTCAGGTCCTCACCGGGGCATCGGGCCATGGCTGGTGAATGGAGATTCCCCCATGGTAAATATAGGATTTGACCCATGCCCATTCCAATGAGAATGTTGTGAACATAGCATTTTTTTTATCATATCATGAGAATTGATGGGATTTAATAGGATTTCATAATTTCATGATGTTTTCTTAAGTCATGGGGGATCCCCAAGTCACCATTGGTTTCAAGACTAAGTTAAATGGACATCCATGACATGATTCAAGGGCTACCCACATGACTTAGGACTTGTAAATTAAGTACGTTCTGAACACATAGAACATGTTCAATTTCTCTCTGGTAGGATTTTACATGTTCATCTTTTTTTGGGGGGTTGCTATACTCTAGTATCGCCTGGTATTTGGGGGTGCATTCCATTTTTTTGCAGATGCTGTGCGTTGTAGTTTTTAGACGCGCACTGCGCAATCTATGTGGGTGCGTCTGAAAATGGGGTGGGGAAGGCGTGTACCCCCCAAATAGACATTTTGATAGGGACAATCATGACTAACCAGTGAATTTCAAGGTACCTTATTTCCAGACAAACGCGTATCTACATGTTTGTGTGCTTATTGATATTGGTCGGTAGAACCTCGTGCTTTCTCTTCCTTTATGTGGTGCGTACTATATCCCATCTAAAGCCCTGCAAGCCATGAAGAGCAACCTTTTGCAGGTAAATGCACTTAAAATCTTGCTCAGGACAACTGCTACACTACAGATTTAACTCCTGTAAAGCCAACAAATAAAAAACCTCCAAGTGGATCATGGCACCCTGGTCCTGGTCCCTTAGACGCGTAGGAGTGTGCTTTTTCAGCGATGCCTGTCGTAATGCAAAGGGGGGGCGTGCTCTGAAATGGGCTACCCTGGGTACCCGATACTAACCACAGAAAAAGATATTGAAAAAACACAATGTGTGATTTAAAAAAAAACTGGAAACCATATGGTCAATGGGAATTTCAGGATCCTAAAATGGAGGTACGTTAGTACCATATATAAGGCAATATTTTCTAGGGATATTCCCTTACATAGGCCTTATAAGTTCCTGAAATGGCCATTGAACCATATGAAACCATGGGCTTTTCAGATCTTTCTGCATGACCCTATAGGGGATACACAGCTTTTCTTTGCGAAATTGTGATCAGCCATGGGATGGATTCAAACGAATGGTATCATAACTAATGAGTATCCCATAATTTGAGATATTTTAGTATAACTAAGTGCCATATATGGGTACTCATTGAGTATTTAGTATCATAACTAATGGGTATCCCATAATTTGAGATATTTTAGTATCATAACTAAGTGCCATATATGGGTACTCATTGAGTAGTTAGTATCACAACTAATGAGTATCCCATAATTTTAGATATTTTAGTATAACTAAGTGCCATATATGGGTACTCATTGAGTATTTAGTATCATAACTAATGGGTATCCCATAATTTGAGATATTTTAGTATCATAACTAAGTGCCATATATGGGTACTCATTGAGTAGTTAGTATCACAACTAATGAGTATCCCATAATTTTAGATATTTTAGTATAACTAAGTGCCATATATGGGTACTCATTGAGTATTTAGTATCATAACTAATGGGTATCCCATAATTTGAGATATTTTAGTATCATAACTAAGTGCCATATATGGGTACTCATTGCGTAGTTAGTATCACAACTAATGAGTATCCCATAATTTTAGATATTTTAGTATAACTAAGTGCCATATATGGGTACTCATTGAGTATTTAGTATCATAACTAATGGGTATCCCATAATTTGAGATATTTTAGTATCATAACTAAGTGCCATATATGGGTACTCATTGAGTATTTAGTATCATAACTAATGGGTATCCCATAATTTGAGATATTTAGTATCATAACTAAGTGCCATACATGGGTACTCATTGAGTATTAGTATCACAACTAATGAGTATCCCATAATTTTAGATATTTTAGTATCATAACTAAGTGCCATATATGGGTACTCATTGAGTATTTAGTATCATAACTAATGGGTATCCCATAATTTGAGATATTTTAGTATCATAACTAAGTGCCATATATGGGTACTCATTGAGTAGTTAGTATCACAACTAATGAGTATCCCATAATTTTAGATATTTTAGTATAACTAAGTGCCATATATGGGTACTCATTGAGTATTTAGTATCATAACTAATGGGTATCCCATAATTTGAGATATTTTAGTATCATAACTAAGTGCCATATATGGGTACTCATTGCGTAGTTAGTATCACAACTAATGAGTATCCCATAATTTTAGATATTTTAGTATAACTAAGTGCCATATATGGGTACTCATTGAGTATTTAGTATCATAACTAATGGGTATCCCATAATTTGAGATATTTTAGTATCATAACTAAGTGCCATATATGGGTACTCATTGAGTAGTTAGTATCAATCATAACTAATGAGTATCCCATTATTTTAGATATTTTAGTATCATAACTAAGTGCCATATATGGGTACTCATTGAGTATTTAGTATCATAACTAATGAGTATCCCATAATTTTAGATATTTTAGTATCATAACTATGGGCCATATATGGGTATTCATTGAGTATTTAGTATCATAACTAATGAGTATCCCATAATTTGAGATATTTTAGTATCATAACTAAGTGCCATACATGGGTACTCATTGAGTATTAGTATCACAACTAATGAGTATCCCATAATTTTAGATATTTTAGTATCATAACTAAGTGCCATATATGGGTACTCATTGAGTATTTAGTATCATAACTAATGAGTATCCCATAATTTTAGATATTTTAGTATCATAACTATGGGCCATATATGGGTATTCATTGAGTATTTAGTATCATAACTAATGAGTATCCCATAATTTGAGATATTTTAGTATCATAACTAAGTGCCATACATGGGTACTCATTGAGTATTAGTATCACAACTAATGAGTATCCCATAATTTTAGATATTTTAGTATCATAACTAAGTGCCATATATGGGTACTCATTGAGTATTTAGTATCATAACTAATGAGTATCCCATAATTTTAGATATTCTAGTATCATAACTAAGTGCCATACATGGGTACTCATTGAGTATTAGTATCACAACTAATGAGTATCCCATAATTTTAGATATTTTAGTATCATAACTAAGTGCCATATATGGGTACTCATTGAGTATTTAGTATCATAACTAATGAGATATCATAACCCATATATTACTCATTGAGTATCATTAATTAGTAGATCATACTACTAAGTGCCATATATGGGTATTCATATGTGCCCAGGGTACTCATTAGTATCATAACTAATTTTAGATTTTAGTATCATAACCCATAATTATTCAATGAGTATTTAGTATCATAACTAATGAGTATCCCATAATTTTAGATATTTTAGTATCATAACTAAGTGCCATATATGGGTACTCATTGAGTATTTAGTATCATAACTAATGAGTATCCCATAATTTTAGATATTTTAGTATCATAACTATGGGCCATATATGGGTATTCATTGAGTATTTAGTATCATAACTAATGAGTATCCCATAATTTTAGATATTTTAGTATCATAACTATGGGCCATATATGGGTATTCATTGAGTATTTAGTATCATAACTAATGAGTATCCCATAATTTTAGATATTTTAGTATCATAACTAAGTGCCATATATGGGTACTCATTGAGTATTTAGTATCATAACTAATGAGTATCCCATAATTTTAGATATTTTAGTATCATAACTAAGTGCCATATATGGGTATTCAATGAGTATTTAGTATCATAACTAATGAGTATCCCATAATTTTAGATATTTTAGTATCATAACTAAGTGCCATATATGGGTACTCATTGAGTATTTAGTATCATAACTAATGAGTATCCCATAGGTGTCCATCATACCCTGTGATAATCAAACGTGGCAAACGCTGGAACATCTCCCATTGACAAATGACTTTCCCAGCGAACTAAACCTGCACTTGGGTCTTTCGGATTCTCCATGTCCCAAGTATATCCCAAGTACCCTCTGGTAAACATACAAAAAGCTATTGAAAATGGCCATTGGTAGTTGATTTACCCATTAAAAATGGTGATTTTCCATAGTTATGTTAGTTTACCAGAGGGTATCTCCCCATAAATCCCGGCCCTAAGAAGTTTTATAAATCTCGGATTTTGTGGATCCAACCACCGGTTCCCGGGGTTCCCGGGGGTTCGTGGGGGTTCCGAACGGCCTCCCAGCCAAGAGCCTTTGGCTAAATGTCCACAGCACGGGTCCAAGCCATTCTCTGCAATCAGAGGGGCATAATCCTGGGAAACCGGCGACTGGGAAACTCCGGTCAAAACCAGTGTTAAACGGATAGAAACAAGTGGTTTATCATGGTTTATCATGGTTTATCATGGTTTATCACTATTTGTCAGTAGGGATTTACGAGATTTCTATTGGGGAGAACTATATTAATCTCTATATTTTCATTTATTTACAAGTGCCATGGTCATCTGTCCCATCATGGAAATGTCCAATACTGGCTACAGTGACTACCAATGGATTGATGACCCCAGTGATTTTTTGCGCAACAAACACTCATTGGGATGCACATTGACCTGGACCATTGGTGTTGACCTGGGATGGGTTCAAAGGACTACTCTGTATATTGAACCTAGCTACAGAATGGTGCCCCCCAGTTATAAGTTGGTTTATAACCCCCATTGACTATAGTTATATCTACCATAAACCATAGTTATGGGAGTTATTTATAAACCAACTTAGCTACGTTAGTTTAACATGATAAACCATGATAAACCCATAGGATCTTTGGGTAGCCGCTGATTCACAAACCTTCACGACGGGAAAACACTTAGACCGCCGCTTGCGTTGATCTTCTCAAAACACATCGGCAGCAATGGACTCATGACATGCTTGGTGGTTTTACCCTCGGGTAATTTGTTACATATATGCATAGCTATGGAAAATGACCATTTATGGTGAGTTTTCCAAATAAAAATGGTGATTTTCCATAGTTATGTTAGTTTAACAGAGGGTAACCATCTTGAAAAATGATGGAGTTCGTCAAAGGGAAGGATAAAACTCCCATATATGAAATGGAAAATAATCCAGTCATGTTTGAAACCACCAACCGTTGTATCCTTTTTTTTAGGGCTTCACATCAATGCACTAGCCACACTGGTCCAACTTCCGGATCTGTCCCGGATCAGCCCGGATCAGTCGTTGCGCGTTGCGATTTAAGATCGGCCCTCTGAGAATTGAACATCAAAAAAGGCCAAAGAAAACACGATCCAAAAAACATGTAGTTCGATGATTTTCCCAAACATATTCAAAGCAATTTCAAAGCTCCATTTACTTCGGGCATTTCGGATTTCCCATATGTTCCGAATTGTGTCCCTATGATTTTCCCAGCAAAATCACACCGTTTTGCGGCGGCTTTATGGCGTTGCCTTGTGTGTTCTGCCCAGGCTCCCATCGAGTTCCATGAAGCAGCATAAACCTGCGTCCCAGCGGCAAGGGTGAAGTGAGTTAAGTCTTTGAAACTCATCAATTTCTTCATGATACAAGTCAATAACTTGAACTAATAACAAAAAACATCAAAAACTTCTGAATCAGACATGAGTAATATCATGTAATATCAATGATCATTCGCTGAAGCCTAGCTTAAACCAGTACCCTTGGACCCATCCCATGTTGCAAATTCTGGGCTCAGTTTACACCAGGGAACTCTTTGTGGGTCTTCAGCTGACTCTCGTGCATGTTCATCGATGATTGCTCCTGCCAGCTGGGCGCCCGTTTTGGGGATCTGAAGTGACCTCAAACCAGGCTCTGAAAGTTAAATGGCATGGTAAGGGATACATTGCCAATCTTAGATACCCTGCAAAACCTTAAATTCTTTGCTGGTTAGTAGATATTCCCATTAATACCAAAAGACTAAAGGATTAAAGTATCCATGTAAGATTGACCTAGGATATAGATGCATTGTTATAGAAAAAATGCTACCTTTTACAACAACATTTCTTATATGCTATAAATTATAAATACTAACCCTCCCTCCCTCCCTCTCTACAATGATCATATTACAAGCATTATACACATTTTATACACACAATGAATCGTTCATGGTACACATCATACCTGATGCACCTTTCAACCAGCAACTCCTCCCGACAGAACTGGCTCAGCAGAGCGGGCTGCATGTTCCGCTTCACCTCTACAATCTTCACCTGAACCCCGAGGAAAGTCATGGGAAAGTTGACCTGATCATTGTGTTGAAATCCTCCAAAATGATCAACATGGGACTTAGACAGTAATATAATAGGGACTTGAACCATCAAAATTGGGAAATAAAAAAACATATTGTGATATATTGTGTATAGTATATTATATAAGAACAGTTGGAAACCTGGAAATCTATTGAACCTTCCTGAAAATAATTGTCTATCTTTTTTGGCGGTTTTATATGGGGACTTAATAGCTTAGAATTTGGTTGAAACCATCAAAACTTCGGGGTTGAAGCAGCAATTCTGGCGGAAAAAGCACCAGCAATTCTGGCGGAAAACTTATTTTTTTTTCCGCAAAAAATTGGGTCAATGTATCAGCATCTCTAGCTGCGCTCCAAACGTTCAACATACATCGCCTTTTCTGTTCTCCGAGAAATTGCTTCAGGAATCTGCAGAGCTGGTGAGTGATCAAATCAGAAGTATGTCTCTTCGTGGAAAATGTCTGATGGTGATGCCCTTCTGGTTGGTGGTTGCTGGTCATCATTGGGAGTGTCAATGGTTAATAGTGGTTAATAGTGGTTAATAGTGGTTAATCATTGGTTAATTATGTATGGTTGGTGGTTTCAACCTACCCCTCTGAAAAATCCAAAAGTCAGTTGGGATGATGACATTCCCAATATATGATGGGAAAAAATAAAAACATGTTCCAAAGCACCAACCAGTTATTAATACACCCCTTTGCGATTTTGTTTTCCCCAACGTTACCCGAGACCACAAAGGGAACTTTGGATACGGACATTTCTCGAAGTGGAGCACTCCGCCTGACCTTGTCCGAAGGCATGGTCTCAAAGAACACTTTCTCAATGCGTTGCTTTTCCTGTGGTCCAACCGCAGTCTCCTGTCGTGGCAACAGTCAGCAGCTCAGTTGCATGAGTGGAACCAAATGTTGAGCTATCCGCGTAAGTGTCGTATCTGATACCACCTGCAAAGCTGTTCAACGAATCCCTCGTTAATTTACTGTAATTGAGTTGAAAGTTGAACGGGAACGGTCTGAATCAAATATGATGACTTTAAACTGGCTGCATGGTTTAATTACTGGATTGGAAGTCGAGAATCCATCAGTGTTTGACAAGGTTCCGCGTGGCACAGGCAGTGCAAGCCACTTTGATCTAGCTGCCATCCCACTGCATCAGGCCGTTCTCCCATAAATTCTCCCCAAATATATATAAAAGATCAGAATGCTTCGAACATCGGGCGCCCAAAAATTCGAACATCGTTTCTCATCTTCGCCATATCTTCCCCTTTTCAATGGCTGCCGGGCTATCCCCTGCAGCAAGCCGCACAGCTTCGCACGCTCCGCACATCCAATGGGGATCGTCCTCTGAATGCCGGGTGGTCTTCCACAAATCCAGTAGCTCGGCCAAGTGCTGCTTCGCAGTTTGCCCTCAGCGAAGCGTCCGTTCGGTATTTTAAGCGATTTGGAATTTTCAGGGAAAACTCAACAGATCAACAACAGGTCTCTATATGGGGATTGAATGAAACATGTTCTGATTTTCGATGTCAGATGGTTTTGGACATTTGGAAAACTGTGCTTCTTTCAGTGTCCGCGGAGGGGCATTTCATTTAAGCAAGGTTTCGCCTTCCAATGCCAGACTTACGGTAGAAACTTCACTTCCTCTCCGGTCAGTTCCATGATTGAACATCCTCCATTTAGTTCGATGATACCCTCTCGTAACTATGGAAAATCACCGTTTTCAATGGGAAAATCACCATTTTCAATGGGAAAATCAACTATAAATGGTCATTTTCAATAGCTATGTTAAATTACCAGAGGGTAGTTCTTCATTTCGACACTGGGGATTCTCCATGGCCAGCCACGATTGATTACTGGGGGAAAAACACCACTTAGAGTATGTCATCCCCATGTCCCCATGATCCATGGCCTTGATGGTTTATTCTGACATTTTTTTACTGCAAATGACTTGAGTATTACTAAATGACTAGTGCCATAGATAAACATGATGGTTCCAACTATCATGAACATATTATGTATATATCATATATATATATATGTATCATGTCATATTTAAAATATAAATTAATATAATACATAGATATGTAAATCATCATTCTCATAAGCTGATTCCCTCTGTTTCTGGTCTCCTCATGGTGCATATTGCATCCCGAAAAGTGGGCGCCCAGGGGCTGGCAGTGTTGCTGGGTTCTGGAGATGGTGTTCCTGAGACGCGAGGAACCGGAACCAGACCTGGTTGGAGAAAACAGAAGTTTTGAAAAGGAAAACCCTTAAAAGAGGTGTACATGGTGTACATGGTACACTATTAGATGTTGTATATATATATATACAGTATATTATACATGTATGTATATATATAATATGTATGTGTATATATATATAATATGTATGTATATATATAATATTATATATATATATATTTGTTGCCACATTGTGTCTATATAATTGCTATATATGTTGGTTTCCAAACAACCTACCCGGTGAAGTCAATAAATGTCGCTCTCAAATTTGGTCCTTGACACTGGCTCCGCTCTGCATCAGCCGGGAAGCTACGACCAGTACGGGAGAACATGATCCAGGATACTTATTGTTGATGAGAAATCACAAATATCATATATATATATGTATATGATATACAAATATCAGATATTGATATACAAATATTATAAATATATTGCTGATCACAACTTGATATACAATTTTAACAGCAATCCCAACGCTTGCCAACAATCGATTCAATACACTAACAGCACCTAGATCTCTGACAAATCGATCTTGGGAATATCTACGATATCCCTAGAGTTGAGAATTTGGATGTGGTCAAACAGGGTCAGTTTAGTGGTGTTTAAAACACAAGTTCTATTGTGCACCCAGTGTGATTTCATTTCGGTTTCGTTGTAATGTTCTAAAGTTTGTTGATTGTGATTTGGTTTGTGCAAGGCCTTTTTCATTATCATGTTATCATGTCCAAATCATTAAACAAAACAAACAACATCAAACAACACATATTTCACAACTAATATCATAACATGCTTAATCAACTATGTTTAGTCATGTACTTGTTTACGATTTTTTTGGATGTGTTTGAGCCCCGGAATCGAAGTCATAAACACGAATCCACTTGTTTAACATCTTCAAGAAAACGATGCAGTTTTCAAATGTGTTCAACATGTTTCTAGTTGAAGAAAAACGTGCTGTAACCATGAGAGATATATGATGTGATTAATTCCTTAAAGTTGGCTTTTGAGACTTCCCCTCGGGGAATCAGACAGGGCGCGTTTGAACATGCACAAAAAACCTCTGACATCTTGGCACAGTTGCTTTTATTTTACAGCCATGGTTCTAAAAACTAGAAGGTAAATGGAAATTCCATGCCAAATCAATCCGTTTTTCACCCAGGAGTAGCTGGTTCCTCCAAAAAAAACTTCTGCAGAGTTGACTTGGGATACCCCGAAAAAATAACTTGCGTGGAAACTAGTGATGCAATTGTACATGATTCACCATCATTCACCAACCACAGAAAAAAAACTAACTTTACCATGGAAGCTTTTTCTATTTCTGGCCACATCCTTAAGACTGAAAGACTTGTGTTCCCGAATTTGATGCCATGTTACATGTTTTCCTCCAGAGAAGTGCCATGTTGCAGGAGATATACACAGTATATATATATATACATAATACATATATATATATATATTTACATAATACATATACATATACATACTATTATTATTATTATTATTATTATTATTATTATATATGACGATTTGCCAAAACTGTCAACAACTAGTACAAAACTTATGTCATTTTTGGCAACTTGTCATTCTCCCCGAGGATCATGGGATAAGTGAAGGAAACCGACACCCCTATAACCCATCCATTGGTGGTCAAAAACCCATGGGTTTCAACCAGACATTTGCCTTGAACCAATCCATTGAACATCATATGTGCTGCCTAAATAATCTCAAATCACCATTTTGATGCCATTGATCTCCATTTTCATAACAACATCGCCGGATTTGTCCAAAAAAAATGAGAAACACCATGGACTCCTTAAAGTCCTATGAAATCCCAGAAAATCCGAGATATCCATAGATCACCCAAGGCTCTGCTCAATTCCAGCGGAAACAACGCTTCTTCGTCGTCCTCGTCCCTGGGAGTCTTGGTCAACTCAGCCTTGGGCACCTGTCCACCTGGCCATGCGCATTTCGTGGGGTTAAGATGGTGGATGGATGACTCCAAAAAAACTGCGCAATTCTTTAACCAAGTTATATATATATATACACCGACATTAATTAATGAAGATTGGATTGAAAATTGATTCCATGAGTGCTTAAATGACGATTCGATGAACATCGACATTATATAGATGCCAGGGTTAAGTGACCGCATCCAGGGCTTTTGTGGGCTCAGGCCTGGGGACAAAAAGAACAAAAAGGCTGCTATATCATGCAATTCAATGGGTGTGTCTGAAAATAGTGTACCCCTAAACCCAATGGTTAATGATCATTATCCCAATTAAATGGCTATAATTGGGAATATACCGTATTTTCAGACAAACCCCAATAAAGGCCTGAACAATTCAGCTGAACAGCACATGAACACAATCAACAAGTGCAACAGAAAGTAGCAGTTTGGGTAATGCTCCGCACAGGACCCCCCAACAAGATGGTTTACGACCGCAAAGACGGGCCATTCCTGGGTTCTAAGTTTCTACGGCTTTGCATGGCCACATTTGCAAGTCAAAAACCAATTGTCTGACTGTTCGACCCACAAATTGTGCAATTTTGGTGCGTAAGATCTCAGTAGCTCATTGCTTAAAGTCCCAAATTATAATATATATATATAAGCAATTACTGTACTTTAAGTAATATATTGCTCATATAAGTTTCTGTACTTTGATTAATCATGTGAAACCGTGCGGCTCAGAGCCAAGTCTTGGTTGTACTTTTGAGTGGGTTGAAATTGGCTTGATTCCATATAGCGGGGTTCCTCCAATGGGGGACAAAACCATTGGTGTCAATCTATTTAAATCCCAATTTCTACTGGCTGAATCAAAGCTGAATCACATGATATCACATGTTTTGTTGGCATTTTGTGGGTTAAAGCCTCCATTTTACTGGTTGACTCACCATTTTTTTGCTGTTCATCATGGTCCCCTTCCACCGTCCCCGCCCCGCCTGCGCCCGTCACTGGTGCTTCCATCGTCGCGGTGCTGGAGGCGGCACCCGGCCCGGTCGGGCGAATGGGAGCCGCGGCCTGGGGCGAGAGTCTCCTGGTCTGCTGGGATTCTGCAGGGATACAACGTGGTGCCCCCAAGATAGCTAAGTTGGTGAACATAACTCCAATAACTATGGTTTATGGTACTTATAACTATAGTTAATGGGGTTTATAAACCAACAAACATCACTGGGGGGCCCCACATTGTACTCATTGGGGTACTGCAATGGAAATAATGGAATAATCAGTGGGATACTCATTGGGATAAGATTATGACTTACTCCACAGCATCGGACCCTATGGGGGGTACATGCATGTAACATGCATGTCTTATCTGGTAAGGGTTGGGATATCCGAATATACTCTCCGGTGGAAAATCAAAGGTGGCTGGGAAATCCCTGAACTAGATGGAAGTTTTACACTACCAGTCATGTTGAATTACCACTTGAAGCAGCAGCTCATGCTATTATTCATTATTTACAGATATTAAATATCAGTACAAAAACACACACATTTACTCGTAATTCAGGTCCACGGAAAAACCCGAGTTTTGTCCACATCTTTTTACATATTTACCCCAGCCGGACCAAATATGTACATTATTGTACACTGTATATTCATGTCACGTCTTTCCCAAATAAATAGAGAACAGCTTCAATTTACCACTATGTTAGTAAGATTCAGGAATCAGCCAAAAAAAGAGGTATTATAATATTATATGTCTATGTTTAGACTATACTATAGCAGGATTTTACAGACTTTAATTTTTTTTGGGCCAAAAAAATGAGTGGAACTTCCTCAGTTCCAGCAGCGCCTTCATCTCGCGGATGGGGATGTCCAATCCCTTGCGCTTGGGAACACCTTGCAATTGGAAAAAAACATGTGGATGGAATGGTAGAAACCAGAAAGATACAGCAACGCTTCCCTTTGCATTTTTTTTGGAAGCAACTTTCACTTTTCAAAATTGTCCCTTTTTTTTGGGCTGCTATATCATACAAAATGAAGATTGTGTAAACCAAGCCATTTATTGGGACACCATGGAGGATCCAGACGTTTTTTCCGGTCCACTATTTTTTATCGACGTATGGGTCGTGTCATCGGTGTACATTCATGGACTCACAGAAGTAGTTGGTCATCATTGGGAGTGTCAATGGTTATCATCAAGTCTGGTTGGTGGTATACCTACCCCTCTGAAAAATATGAAAGTCAGTTGGGATGATTATTCCCAATATATGATGGGAAAAAATAAAAACATGTTCCAAAGCACCAACCAGAAGTAGTATCAATGGGCTCAACCCAATGATCAAGCCAATGGTTTGGAACATAATGCAATATCTTTTTGGGTTTATCATTGCCAGCAGGAAGCTACAATGACACAGATCGGAATGTTGACTTCTGATCAGGACAAGCTGAATCCCAGAGAATGCGTCACACATCCTTTTCAGGTTGTGTCAACATCTTGGTACTGGCTGAAACAAAGAATTTCATACATGGCATTACCCTCTGGTAAACTGTCCCATAACTATGGAAAATCACCATTTTTCATGGCTAAATCAACTATTTCTATGGCCATGTTCAATAGCTTTTTGTATGTTTACCAGAGGGTATCCCGCCTTGCGGCAGCTGCAGTTGTGTCACAGCCGCCGGCGCAATGGTCTGTGGTGCCACTTGTGGCATATAACGAACGGCCTCCATGGGGCGTTGCATCCAGCTGGGCGCATAGACCCGTGGTGCATTGGAATCCTCAGTGGGATAGTGGATGGGATGTGAACAGAACATGCTACCTTTTTTGGGGAACAATGGGTTCAGGTATTTGGACGTATATTTGGTTATAAACATTGTTGTACATGGAGCAAGTAGGCTTAGGGTTGGTCCACTGAATCTGGACTTATCCCAGACTTATCCCAGACTTACCATCTGGTTATTTAACATAGCCATGGAAAATCATCATTTTTAATAGGAAAACCATCTATTTCTATGGGCCATCTATACCATGGCTATGTTAGTCATAACCAGAGGGTATCCCAGACATGTAGGTTGGATAAACCACATGACATGCCCATCTGGTTCGAACGGGCCGTCCTCCCAAAACCAAACCAAGAAACCATAGCCTTGGCGAGGCGATCTTTGAAAAAAAATCCACCGTTGCTGTGCTTGAGTCTTCTGTGGCCACCATAGATATATCCTCCGGTCATCAAACATGAGATAACATGAGCCTACCCCAAAGCAACAATTCATTTTAACTCATTTTATGTATTGACTTTCTATTACCAGAATGGTTTTCCTATCCTTATTTTGAGGGAACATGAACCCATTTCCAGAAACAAAAACATATTTTTCGTGAAATTCCCAGAGGTCATCAACGATGCTGGGATTGCACATGATGAGCGGCCTCCAAAAGCGTTTCGGTCTATGCCACTCGTCTGCGGTAAACAAGTCCGAGTCAATGGGGCTGAATCATCCCAAGATTCCCAAGTCCGGTGTCAGCGACAATCAATCACCAAGAAGTAAATCGATGATACTGGCTCCAGCACTGGGAGTTGATCCCGCTAGTAACATCTGGCACCAATATGGATGTCCAAATAACTCACCAAGATACTCAAACCTCAATTAACAATCCTTAACAGCCTGAACAATATAATATCATATATATATATATATTATACATAATGTGTATACACGGGATGGTAAATGAATTAATATACATATGACATAGATATATAACAAGTCTATACAAGTCTATACTTATAAAAGATCGAAAGAAGTCAAACGCACATAAAACTGTTTGAGACTTTTTATGATCTTCGTTTGCTGGTCTTGAGAGTACAGCAGGGAAAGCGTTGTGCCCTCCGGCGGTACTTGTCTAAGTGCTCCGGTTCTTTACACTTCGGTACAAACCGAGAGTCTGGTTGGGTTTCCTCCGACACTTGTATCGGAGTTTTCAACCAACCAAAAAAAAGTGCCAGTGCATTGACGATTCAAAGTCGTCAGTGTCTCAGTGCGCAACCACGGTAAGTTTCAAGCCTCTGGCCATGATGGCTGAACGTGTTTCAATGGACTACACAGCTCAGCATGGCCAAATCCAGATGCTGGGAGTCAAACCCAAATTAGACTGCAACCGGCACGTACATCTGCTTAATTCATGTGTATCATGATTCATCATTGAAGAACCTCGTTGAAGGCAAGATCCCATGTATGGCTGAATATTACATAATCTCATCCCTATATATGTACACATATATGATATCAGATACATTGCATATTAAACAATTAGGTTGATACACACTTTTATAACCCTGATAAAAATTATACACAAACCTACTGCATGCCTACTATGATCAGTATCGAATTCGTATACTGCTCATACCACACCTCCACTGCTCAGGGTCTGCTGCCTGAACTGCGGGCACCTTGGTGATACATCGGGCCATCTGTAATTAGTGGATGCAAAAGTTACAATATCATTGGGAAATTGCCCAACATATATATATATATATAGCTAAATATGATGACGTTAGCCATTATAGAACATATTCATGTATTTAAATCATGATTTGTGATAAGGATATATGTGTAGATATATAATTGATTTCTCCATTAGCAAACAAACAGGAATTATGATTGCCAAGATTGTTTGCAGGAGAGGACACACAAGATTGGACATATCACGAACCAGAAAAAGGTGGTGCATTATCTCCTACGGAGATATACCGTGTTTGTTGGTACAGAGATGTACCATGTTTGTTGGGTTTTGATGAATTTAGTTGGTATATAAATTTTAGAGCATGCTCATGCGATCCCAAATTTGAATGTATGGAACCACATGAACAAAATGAGCCATGGCTCTGCAATATCTTTAAAATTCATTGTTCTGCTGGCAGATTTTCCCTTTAAAACATCCAGGCGAACCGACATTTCTTAGGCGATTTTCCAGTCAATGGATTGGTTTTCTTAAGGGAACATGTTCACCGGAAAAGCCCATGTCAAGATTTTCCGGTGAAAATTGTCCCGTTTTCCAACCAATCCATTGTTATAAACAATGGTTTTCCATGGGAAAATCGATGGTTTCCGATTCTCCAGCCATGTCACCCGTGACATGCTGCTCCAAGCATCCCCGGGACCCGGGATCCACCGAGCAAATCAGGCCTTTCCCTTCCTGGGACCAAGGGTTTGGATGGAAGACCGGTCCAGAACGTTGACCAAAAACGATGGAAAATCACTATTTCTGATGGGAAATCACCATTTTTGATGGGTAAATCACCATTTTTAATAGGTAAATCACCATTTCTGATAGGTAAATCAGCTATTTCGACTGGGCCATGTTCAATAGCGAACTGTTGAATTACCAGAGGGTAACAATAAAAACGGTGGAAACGAAGCCTGGCACATGGATTTGGCTTCTGATTCGAGTTGCCAATGTGAAGTCCAAAGTTTAATTGACTAGAAACAGTTAAAAAGCACGGGACGTGATGATGTCGGGAAACAAACTGGCCCCCATGACGGCTCTGCATTTTTGGGACTGATTTGGGACTGAACTAAAGCACTTTTTGAGAGACTTCAGGGCCAAGTTTCACACTTCAAAAACATATCTTGCAATGTTGTCGTGAATTCGTGAATACTTATGAGCCATTAATAAACACCCCTTCAAAGCCTTCCGCCTTCTGTCATTGCTATGATCCAACCTGTTCTCCCCTGAACATGCTACACAGATGAGCCCTTTAAGGATCAGATCAAAGATGAGTGGTACCATACCTACCCACTGACCTGTCCAGGTCCGGTCTAATGTCTAGAAATCAAACATCACCTGCAGCAAACTCAAGGGCAAACGTCCAAACATACGGTCTCCCCGAAAAAAATCCATGGTTTATATCATGGTAAGTTTTTGTTTCCCCAATTGAAATTGCCATACATTGGTGGCAAGTATACACCATTCATCACCATTCTATCCATGTCTGAATACCCCAAGGCAACTCACCTAGATTCAGATCGCCGATTCAGCCAAGTTTCAATGGTCGCATGTATCGAGGCAAGGCATGCCTGTCCCCAGCTGCTGCAGGGGCGGCGGGCGCGGTGCCGGGCTTGTAGGCCGCGGCTGCTTGCGACAGCGCAGGACGCTGCGTTTCGGCCACTTTCCTCGTGGCAGAAAAAGCCAAGTGAAGTTTGGATTGGGGGTAGCTGCGCTATGTTGGGATAATCCCTTCTCCCTCATACTAACCCCCCCTATTAATAAAAACGGCAGGTCACGTCGTTCTTATTATTAGGGGGTTATTTATTATTAGGGAACCATGGCAGTGAACCATGGCTAACCAAATTATGGCAGTGAACTATTATTTTTATTATTAGGTAATAAAAATAATATAATTAATAAATATTATGGGTTTTATTCTTGGTTCTCCCTATTAATTACTTTGGCAATGAACCATGGCTAGCTGAGAAAGTCCCGGAACCGTAGGCCAAATCATGGGATTTTCATCGAACCAAATGGGGCATTCTCCAGCGGCTCGGCCATGTTTGATGCCAAGTTCTGGGACCGTCCCTGCTACACGGCAGTGAAATGCCCTGAACAAAATGATTGGAATGAAGATCCATTGGAACCACATAAACATATATATATATATTATATTATATTATATTATTTTATTTTATATTGTATATATAATTAAATATATATAACTATATATATAATGTATACGGCACCCTTTCCTGTGACTTTAGATCTTGGCAGCATTTGGCCACTATGTCATTTTCGTTGCGTTGGGAAAACACAATCACAACCCTAAAGTGGAGGCTATATGTGATAAGTTTGCCCAGATCGCTGGTCTTTCGGGGGCCAATATTGCATACCCTGCACGTTTTATTCAACTGGTTAGCACCTAGAATCCCTTATGGCATACTATTAGAGTATTCAAGTATCCATGTACCCATCACGATTGACTCCATATTTCATGATTATATTAATCAGGACAAATCCCCAAATTGTCGTTGGTGATACGCGACGTTGAACCCTCATGAACCCTCCATTTTTTATAGTTGCATGATCCATTATTCGATGATGTCCTGATGTCCACTTTTATGGACATTTATGTGCGGAATATCAGAGTATTGTAACATGACAACCAAACCAAATATAATTTGCTGATTAAAATTGTTACTATATCATACATATATATATATATTTATATGTGATATATTTACTATAGTTATATACTATAATACATGTATATATATATATATACTATATAAATGTGATTCGTAACCCATGCATGGTATTGGGTGAAGTATGGAATATCATGGTTTCTCTTGGGTCCACAAAGGCATATTGTTCTGGTTGTGGTTATTTTTCATGTGTAGCAAACAAATAAAGGATTAAATTACCCATCCAGTCGGTTGGGTGATATACAACCAATATCAAGTATTTTGTTTATAGTATACTTCACCCAATGCTATTACAATATATTCAATATTAGTATATTAACCAGATGGTAAATTATAACATATTATACCCCAACCAAAGACCCATAGTTTCTGAAGTGTCCTAACGTCGAGCCACACATGAGGTCCTCCCGGGACGTATCCCGCCGCGCCGGCGCCCTGGCGGCGCTGGGCGCGGTTCGCCTGCGCTGCTTGCGCCGCGGAGGTCTTTGGAGCGGAGTTCAGGGAGGCACCTGCGAAAACGGGAGATCGAGGTGAGTTACTTAGGGAATTGGGGAATATTGGGATAATCATTTGGATATGTAACGATATATATATATATATATATAATGTTTTATATGTATAGATAAGTCTACATGTTATGTATTGTGGTATGTATAATATGGATGAATGTATGAAGATATCAAACCAGTTTTTGAAGGACTTTCCAACCTTGAGCAAGGTCCAGGATGGATCGATCTCGTCCCTGAGACGTCCAACTTAACTTCTATGTCATATATATATATATATTATGTGTATATATATATATATATACATGTATATGTATATACATATGCATCTCTATATATGTATGAATCAAAACAATCCCAAGACCCACTGTGGATTGTAGACCGAATCATGATTCGGGCGGGGGTTCTAGGTTGTCTTTCTGCCATCCAAAAACCACTTTCTTGAATTATACGTCAAGACGCTGAGGTTTGCCCGGACTCACAACGAGCGTCCGGGCAAGCCAAGATGACAATGATGACGATGATGACGATAATGACGATGACGATGACGATGATGATGATGATGATGATGATGATGATGATTACTATTATTATTATTATGATGGTGATGGTGATGGAGATACCAATGATGATATTGATATCTTCTTGATAACCCTTAAAAAACAACAACATGACTGTATGGTTAATTGTTCCATGGGGCCGGGGTATTTTGATGTCTTCTTGAAACCCTATATTTTTTCCCACTGCTATTTAAAAAGCCTTACAGGCACTGAGACAAAACTATCAAAAGCATGCAATTCGCGACAGCAGCTCACACCCGGGTGTCAAAGCATCCCCAATTTGGTTTCCAGCTGGAGCGGAATTTCTTGCCGTCTTAAAAAGAGCTGCAACAATAGAGGCAAGCTTGTACATATAAGGACCAGACATTGGTGGGATTGACAGGGACAAGGTGGATGCCTAGAGCTACCTGACACCGTAACCCAAAGGAAGAGCCTAACGTATTGTTGATAACGGAAATGCTAATGCCCGGCAATGCCTCAGAGATTAAATCGCTTTCAGGTAGCGATGACATCGATGTATTAGTCGTCCAAAACCCTTATCTTGGCTAAAAAGGGGAGAAAGAAAACCCAACCTTGAGATAAAGTCAATCAAAACAATGGACCACGGGGTAAAAGCGGTGATTGGCGATGTGCCACTACACCAGTACGCTTCGAGCATAAACCGGTGAATGGCGTCAGCGCAATGCGGAGAGCTACAGGTGAGTTTGAGACATCTACGCATTGGACAACTGCGGTTCGATGTGTCATCCATTGATTGAATTTGGGATATTGCTGCTTGAGCGCATCCCAAATGCGATTGGGAACGAAAGCGCCAGAAATGAGCAAGTTGAGGAAACAGCGCTCCAACTCCCCTACTACAATGTATTTAGACAAGTCCCACGGCACAAAACAGGAGCAGGAGCTTTGCCCCATATCCTACACCTGTCTTGAAACTCCATAAGAAACCCTAATGATTGGATGGTTAATTGTTCTCTGGGGCCGGGGGAGTTTGGTACCTTCTTGAAACCCTAAAAGAAACCCTAATGATTGGATGGTTAATTGTTTCATGGGGCCGGGGGAGTTTGGTATCTTCTTGAAACCCTAAAAGAAACCCTAATGATTGGATGGTTAATTGTTTCATGGGGCCGGGGGAGTTTGGTATCTTCTTGAAACCCTAAAAGAAACCCTAATGATTGGATGGTTAATTGTTTCATGGGGCCGGGGGAGTTTGGTATCTTCTTGAAACCCTAAAAGAAACCCTAATGATTGGATGGTTAATTGTTTCATGTGGCCGGGGAAGTTTGATATCTTCTTGAAACCCTAAAAGAAACCCTAATGATTGGATGGTTAATTGTTTCATGGGGCCGGGGGAGTTTGATATCTTCTTGAAACCCTAAAAGAAACCCTAATGATTGGATGGTTAATTGTTTCATGTGGCCGGGGGAGTTTGATATCTTCTTGAAACCCTAAAAGAAACCCTAATGATTGGATGGTTAATCGTTTCATGGGGCCGGGGGAGTTTGGTATCTTCTTGAAACCCTAAAAGAAACCCTAATGATTGGATGGTTAATTGTTTCATGGGGCCGGGGGAGTTTCTTGTTTGGAAGTTTCCCGGGGGAGTTTGGTATCTTCTTGAAACCCTAAAAGAAACCCTAATGATTGGATGGTTAATTGTTTCATGGGGCCGGGGGAGTTTGATATCTTCTTGAAACCCTAAAAGAAACCCTAATGATTGGATGGTTAATTGTTTCATGGGGCCGGGGGAGTTTGGTATCTTCTTGAAACCCTAAAAGAAACCCTAATGATTGGATGGTTAATTGTTTCATGGGGCCGGGGGAGTTTGGTATCTTCTTGAAACCCTAAAAGAAACCCTAATGATTGGATGGTTAATGTTTCATGGGGCCGGGGGAGTTTGATATCTTCTTGAAACCCTAAAAGAAACCCTAATGATTGGATGGTTAATTGTTTCATGGGGCCGGGGGAGTTTGGTATCTTCTTGAAACCCTAAAAGAAACCCTAATGATTGGATGGTTAATTGTTTCATGTGGCCGGGGAAGTTTGATATCTTCTTGAAACCCTAAAAGAAACCCTAATGATTGGATGGTTAATGGTTTCATGGGGCCGGGGGAGTTTGATATCTCCTTGAAACCCTAAAAGAAACCCTAATGATTGGATGGTTAATTGTTTCATGGGGCCGGGGGAGTTTGGTATCTTCTTGAAACCCTAAAAGAAACCCTAATGATTGGATGGTTAATTGTTTCATGGGGCCGGGGAAGTTTGATATCTTCTTGAAACCCTAAAGAAACCCTAATGATTGGATGGTTAATTGTTTCATGGGGCCGGGGGAGTTTGGTACCTTCTTGAAACCCTAAAAGAAACCCTAATGATTGGATGGTTAATTGTTTCATGGGGCCGGGGGATTTTCATATCTTCTTGAAACCCTTTAAGAAGCCCTAATGACTGTATGATTAATTGTTTGCCGGGGCCGCGGCGATTTTGATATCTTCGTGAGGCCCTATAAGAATCCCCTAATGACTGTATGGTTTATTCCATATGATATGTAGAAGCGCTATGTTCTGGTTTTATGATATGTTATATAGAAGCAACATGTTTTGGTTAACACTGTTGTAGCAACACAATTGAACATTAAACCCTTCACATTGTTTGACATAGTACAGAATTCGCTAGTATTTGCGTTATTTTGGGCTTGCGCAAACCTCGGGGTCTGTGTGTAATTATATAACGTTCAAGATAACGAACCCTCTATGTATCTTACGTCGGGATGCTTTGACCCCTGTCCATGACCACATGATATCAATGGTTATGGATCAAACTTGCGTACGCATGCAAAATGGATGGTTCTTTCATACTCGACTCTACAAGTACACAGTGATTTAGACATATACATGTATACATACAAAAGTGTTATAGACATTATATTTCCATTCCTCCAAGAATCAGTTCAAGGGAAAATTCCAGGGAAATTCGCCAATATCCCCAAATCATAGTAAACATATGTAAACATATGTCAACACCCCACCACTGTATTTCCTGATGTTTCCTGTAAAATTTCCCTGAAACCCAAGGAATTCATGGAACAACTGGCCCTGGCCATCCCTGCGACCTGCTGCTGCTCCCTGCGAGCTCTTGGCCACGCGACGTCGCGTGCCGGTGCCCTCCCAGGCCGGGACGGATTCGCCCTTCCTGGGATCGGTGAAGTGATGGGCCTTACCCACCAGGAACCAACAACAGTGGATTGTTCACCAAAAGAAGTGGATTGTTCACCAACAAAAGTGGATTTTTCACCAACAACAGTGGATTGTTCACCAACAAAGTGGATTGTTCACCAACAAAAGTAGGTTGACCCTCTCAGAATTATGGCAATTGAACATCATCCATAGAGATTTTCCCAGCTGGAAACCGCCAGCTAAGTGCGGGGGATTTTCCAGCTAGCCAGTGTTTGATTACCCAAGGTATTCTTGGACGATTTACGACTTATTTCAACTCAGCTTCTGTGCCTGTGCTTGGGAATATTTGGCTGGTACTGAGTGTTGACTTCCTCTTTGGGTGGCGGCTTGACATTTCGAGTTCACTTCCACTTTAAAAACGCGATCAGCAAATTATCTGCAAAAGTCTGCATTGAAATGTAACACGGTTTTCTCTTTCTTTCCATGGTCTTCCAATCAACTACATCTTATGAAACCTAGGCTATATTTTAACATATTTTAGCAATAGTTTGCACCGAAAGCTTCGGCCTCTATCCTTAGGTGCTTAGCAGCTTGGACATCACCCAATATGTCCCAGCTCCAAAAGGAATTATGATTCGTGTATATACTACGGGTCGATAATAGTGCGATATATATATATACTATATACATATATGTTATACATATACAGGTATTGAATTTCACGAGGTCTTGGGGTTTTGGGATTTTTACGGTATATTGGGTTTCAAAGTCAAAATGCATCATTTCGAGCAACCTGCGAGCAGAAGGGTCGTGAGGAAAAGTGTTGAATGTTGTGATTTTTGTTGAATCAGCGGTCCACAGGTCCAACTGGCGTTCCAGAGAAACTGAAACAGTCGGAAACAGTCGGAAACAGTCGGGAGCGGCCCGGCGTGATCGTGCCAAAATTGTCAATCCGCCATTTTTTTGCCAAAAAAAACGTTCCGCGCAATCCCCTTTTTTTTTTGAAAGTGCAACGGGAAACAGTTGGAAACAGTTGGGGCTCGTACCTTTGACTCGGCAAAAAACGAGCTATTTAAAACCATTTAAGGTTCATTTTCTTTATAAACTGGTTTTAAATAGCTCTTTTTTGGCCGAGTCAAAGGTACGAGCCCCAACTGTTTCCAACTGTTTCCCGTTGCACTTTCAAAAAAAAGGGGATTGCGCGGAACGTTTTTTTTTTGCAAAAAAATGGCGGATTGACAATTTTGGCACGATCACGCCGGGCCGCTCCCGACTGTTTCCGACTGTTTCCGACTGTTTCCGACTGTTTCAGTTTCTCTGGAACGCCAGTTGGACCTGTGGACCACTGATTCAACAAAAATCACAACATTCAACACTTTTCCTCACGACCCTTCTGCTCGCAGGTTGCTCGAAATGATGCATTTTGACTTTGAAACCCAATATACCGTAAAAATCCCAAAACCCCAAGACCTCGTGAAATTCAATATATACAGGTCATATACATATATATATATAATATTAAATTATATACATCATGGTAATTATACGGTGTATAATCCATTTACATCCATATGTATAACACATTCATTGTAAGTTGGCAGATCTCCCTGCCGCATTCCAAGCGTCTGCAAACGTTGGATGCGACGCACCTTTCCAGTGGTCAAGTTGGTCTGGATGCCAACGGATTCCTTGGCCCGGCTCAGCGGTGTTCGCGATGCCAGCAACGGGGTGTTTTTCGCGACAAAAAGAAATGGCAAAGTGTGGTGTGTTTATTAATATCTACTGAGACCACAAAATGCAGATATTTTCACTTTAGGCACTTAATGAAGATATTAGTAGTTATATGAACTTATCATAGAAGTGATTTTTCCTTATTTTCACTAATTTTCACTTATTTTGCTTATTTTTTTTTAGATTTTCAATGAGAAATTTTGATTATAGACGATTCCATTTTGTTAGATATGTTTTTTGTTTCCAATACTTTTTTTTCATGATGATTATTGTTCTTTTGAGGGTTTATCCTGTTCAGGAGTTATCCTTTTCAGGAATTATCCTTTTCAGGAACTACTCTATTCAGAATGAATCCTTTTCAGGAGTTATCCTTTTCAGGAATTATTCTTTTCAGGAACTACTTTCTTCAGAATGATTCCTTTTCAGGAAGGATCCTTATCAGGAACTTTCCTTTTCAGGAACGACCCCTTTCGGGAATTTTCCTTTTGGGGAATAATCCTTTTCAGGATCTATTTTTTTTAGAAAACATGATTCTATGATTACCTTTTGCTGGTTTGCTGTATATTTAGTTTCGATAAGGGTCAAGTTGTTGAGAATCAACTTCTTGGCTTTCTTCATATTTTTCAAACTTCTTGTGATGAAAAATATTAGATGAACATAATTCAAACTCTGCAAAAAAAAGCTAAAGGAATCAAATATTATAAAAATAGTAAAACCACGTGATTTTTTTTTAAATCAGAAATTACATAAAATTCAGAAAACTTAGAAAAGTTAGAAAATTCGAAAAATTCAGAAAATGCAGCAAAGTCTGAAAATTCAAAAAATTTAAAAAAATCCAAAATTCGAAAAATTTAGAAAATTTTAGCTCACCCAGAAAATTCAGAAAATTCTGGCTCCCCCAGAAAATTCAGAAAATTCAAAAAATTCTGTCCCCACCAGAAAATTGAGAAAATTTAAAAATTTCTGACCCCCATAAAATTCAGAAAATTCAGAAAATTTAAAAAATTCTGCCCCCCCCCAGAAAATTCAAAAAATTCAGAAAATTGCCACCCCCCAGAGAAGAAAATTCAGAGAAAGAAAATTGCCCCCCCCCCAGAAAATTCAGAAAATTGCCCCCCCCCAGAAAATTCAGAAAATTCAGACCCCTCAGAAAATTCAGAAAATTTTGCCCCCCCCAGAAAATTTAGAAAATTCAAAAATTTGGCCTCCGTCCAGAAAATTCAGAAAATTTCGAAATTTGCCATCTCCCTTAGAAAATTCAGAAAATTCATAAAATATTGGCCCACCTCAGAAAACTCAGAAAATTCAGAAAATTCTCGCATCCCCAGAAAATTCAGAAAATTCAGAAAATTTCGAAAATTAAGAAAATCCGGGAAACTCAGAAAATCCAGACATTTCAGAAAATGTAGAAAAGTTAAAAAAATCAGAAATTTCAGAAAATTCAGGAAAATCAGTTACTTGGAGACATCAGAAATATACATGGAAATATATATAAATGTATACGAAAACAGAAATAAATTGTTTAAAAATAACAAAAATTAGAAAAGAAAGAAAATATTTTTTTTAAAAAAATATATGTATTCAAATGTTTATAATTTCTAGAATGCCAACTAAGTAGAAAATCCAAACCGAAAAGGAAAACAAAATAATAAACCATTCTTAAAAATTGGAAAATTGATCAAGTATGAAGCATCAGCCAGCAAATGTGTTATGTTTGCAATGTAGCTACAAATATTCAAAAAAAGGACAACATATAAGAAATTGCAGCATATTAAATGACATGACTTTGTGAAATGATAAATGTACATGTCTAAATATATATATATTAAAAAGGAAAGAACATGTAAGCATATGGCAATGTCTCAAACTGAGGTATCCGTTTTTCCCCTTCAAGGAGCTATTTTGGAACCAAAAACGGACACTTCATCTTGAAACATATCCATATGGAGAAAGAAATAGCAGTTATAAATTAGAGATGATTTCACAACACCTCGAGGAATTAGTATTCAACTAAAGGATCGCTGCATTTACTTTCCAAATCAAATTTTGCTTCTTATCATTTCTTTTCGCTTATTTTCGCTTATTTTTGACTAATATTCTACTATATTTGCTTATATCTTCCTTATTATGTTATAAGTTCACCTAAAAATTTAGTGGAACTTATAACAAAATATTTTTGAAAAAACAATTTGAGCAAGATATTAGAAGGATAATAGAAACTTATAGTATACTTATAACTTCATTAAGTGCCTAAAGTGCATATATCTGCATTTTGTGGTCTCAGTACATTATGTAATATACAATAAAATAATATATATATATATGATAAATAAAAAACAATGTTTAATATACTATATATATTATAATAATTTATCATATAATATACCATAATTTAAAATTTAAATTCATTTAACCATATAATATGATATAAAATAATATGATATAATATAATATGATACAATATAATATGATATTATAGTATAATAATTCAATACAGTATAATAAATATATAATGTTATATATATAGATTACAATATATTTTATATAATATATATTTAACATATTATATTTGTACGATATATATAAATAAAACACTGTAAAACATTATATATACATATATATGATAAAAAAACATATATATATAGAATATTACATAATATTATATATATTTTTGTAATTAAACGTTAACTATAATGTAATACACACATATATATATATCTATCATATTGTGTCATATTATGTTATATTATGTTTTACTATATTACATGAAACATATTATCTATATATATAAATATGTAATATGATATTGTAATATTATATATATTGTATTATATATATATATGTATTGTTATATTATATATATATTATGTATATTATATATATTATACGTTTGAAGAACTTAGATAAATTGTGTTTGTCATGATTGGAATATGAAGCATGATCTATGGTGAAATAATTGTTAGGTCGCTCGAATCTTCTTGGAAATATGGAAATCTAAACGGCAGCAGCATTGCCCTGTTTCGATCCCCTTGCTATCCAGAAAATGTAGGAACTTCAAGCCATCTTGGCTACTTTCGGGGTGAGTTCCCATGGTTTCCCATGGCTAAACCATCGACGGTCAGTGGGAGGAGTTCGCCTCGCAACGCAAACAGCGACAAGCATCATTTTCAAAGTGCACTTCGAAGTCATACCTGCCTGAGCGAAGAGGCTCCGATGATGTAGATCTGAAAATGGGTATCCCTCATTGTTTCATTATGATCATTTCATAAACCGAGGGTATGGGGTACTCTTTCTGAATCGTGTGCGATCTCCTGCTTCTTGTCACCAATACTGAGAAGTCGGCCCTGGAGAAAGGTTCCGTCCCAAGGTCTGAACATCTGAGGCATGTCTCTGCTTCCACTTATGTTGCAACTATACGGTAACTACATTTAAATATACATATTTTTTAATATACGAACAGGTATTTTAGACTACCTCCGGGAAGGTTTTCCTTGGCCTGCCCAGCCATTTAAACATACAGAATCCAATTCGTTTAAACATACCGTAACTACATTTAAATATACGAACTGGTATTTCATACTACCTCCGGGGCCTCCCGGTTTGGCCCGCCCTCCACATATTTAAATGTCGTTACCGTATGCTATCTTGGGTTGTTACCGCAATCGACTGCAAGCAAAGTCCCAGTTATGGTCATTTGTGAGCCCAATTGTATATGGTTTGTGCTTTGATGGTTCCAAGTGTTTCAAAGTTTCTGCTTGCCTTTAAACATCAACATGGTACAATATATAGTTAAAGGATGCTAGTAGATGATCAGCCGCCTTTGAAAGCTCCTATGCCAGAAAACATGACACACAGAAAACATCTATCTATAACAATCTATTTCTATATACCCAGACATAGGGATGGGTCAAAAATTTTGACCCAACATGAATGGCGTAAGATCCCCAACATCATCAACAATAAACCATCCCAAATTGAGGGTTTGTGGCATTGGGTTTACCCCCATTTGGGATGACTCCAAGCTGCCAAGGGTATAACGAAGTGGTTGATCCGTGCTGCCGTCAAAGGGCTCGTTCCCTCCGCGAAAAGCGCAAAATGATTGAAACTTGCAACAGTTTACGTGTCCCCCATTTGGTATTGGAAAACTAGCTTCCACTAGAAGATACTAGAAGTTCCTATATCTCAAATGATTCCAATTGTGCAATGTTGACCCTAAACAAACTCCCTGAGTGCAATTTTGACCTATACCCAGACGTACCCAGACTGTCTAACATCCGGTCCATCCTTCCAATGCCCTGACCTACACAGACTGCCAATACTCGACCATCCAGTTGATCGGTGGGTCAACACCTTTGAGCCATAGCCATATGGGTCAAATATATATTATTTGGTCAAATTTGCATAATCTGAACATTGAATAAATTTGTGATAATGAAACAGTTACAGTAGTTAGCATGCACTCTAAATGACTAAACTATCTACTAAACTTACCCCCTGGTAAATTAACATAGACCCTGAAAATACGCCATTACTGGTTTCACTAATCTTCCAACCCCTGCCACGGTCTATCAGATCCTTTGCCTGGCATCCAGGGGCTCCAACCTTTCTCCAACTCAATAACCTCACGAAAGTTGGAACGGGGTCAACCTCACTTCTGAAAAAAACAAACCAACTATCACTGGGCAAACATACGTCAACAGGCTGAGTTACTATGTTAAGTTGCAACATATGCAACTCAGGTATTGTGACTAGACGGCGGATGGCCCGAGAGCGTAGAGGAGCACAGTAAGAGGTATAAGTATGAAGATCTTATAGCATGAAACATAAGTATAGAACTATACAACGATGCCTAAAATGAAGAGACATGGTGCAGACACGTTGTGAAAAGTAGGTACATATGAAGAAATTGTAGGAGAACAAATGAAACGAAGGAGACACAGGAAGAAGGATTGAGACAAAACATTTTTGCATACAAACATGTTCATACATACAAACATGCCTCACACACCTGTGATTTTACACACAGATTCTTTACCGCACTGACACTTTTACACAATCGTTTTTACGCTCAAACACTGTTACACACAAACACTTTTACACACAGACGCTCTTACACAAACGCTTTTACACAGAGAGTCTTTTACACACAAACACTTTAAACGCGGACGCTTTTACAGACAATCACTATTACACACAAGCACTTGTACACGCAGACACTTTACCAGAACCAACCAAACTCGCAAAAAACCCTCAGTTTTTGACACCCAAACATCATTTCGTTCGAAAGGGTTGCCGCCGGACCAACCAAAGTCGCAAAAAATCATCAGTTTTTGACACTCCCACCTCGCTTGATGCGAAACGGTTGCCGCCGAGGATGTTAAATTGCAATAGAAATCGTTAGTTTTTGACACTCGAACTTCATTTCGTGCAAAAAGGTGGCCATATCGTGGCGCCTCGTCGGCACTGCCTGCGGCCTTAAGAGAGACTAAGAGAGAAAAGAAAAAGAAGGAGAGAGACCGTGACAAAGGGCGAGAGAGAGAGAGAGAGAGAGAAGATGTGAAGATGAGAAGATGTCAAGGTGTGAGTATGTGAAGGTGAAGGTAAGAAGATGTGAAGATGTATGTGAACATGTGAGGTTGTGAAAATGTGAGCATGCGAAGATGTATAGCAGACCTCCATTTTTAGAAGAACCCTTCGCTCAGACGCTCTTGGGAAAAAACAAAACACCATGGATGAAGTAATCAACGGCTTTATTTTGCTTTTTCGGGTTTCAAAAGAGTACGCTGTGCACGAGCAAGTATCTGACAGATCCAATTGACTTGTTCTATGCTATCTCATGCCTGCAGGCAGCTAATTGGTATCATCATCGTCATCTTGAATCCTCCTCATCCTCATCAGCATCGTCATCATCATCGTCATCATCATCATCCTCATCATCGCAATCATCATCGTCATCATCATCGTCATCATCATCGTCATCATCATCATGCCCATCTGTGCCCATCTATGCTCATCATCATCATCATCATCCTCATCATCACCATCATCACCATTCTCCTCCTCATCCTCATCTTCGTCCTCATCCTCACCCTCATTCTCATCCTCATCCTCTTCCTCATCCTAATCCTCATCCTCCTCCTCCTCATTCTCCTCCTCCTCAACTTCTAGACACGAACACTGTTACACACCAACGCTTCTACAAACATGTTTACGCCCAAACGCGGTGACACAGAAACACTTTGACGCAGAAACACTTTTTACACACAAACGCTTTTTCACACGAACCCTTTTACACACAAAAGCTTTTACACACAAATACGCCTTTACACACAACCCTTTTACACACAGACGCTTTTACACACAAACTTTTACACACAGACGTTTTTACACACAGACGCTTTTACACACAGACGCCTTTACGCGCCAACGCTTCTACGAACACGTTTGCACACAAACGCGGTTACACAGAGGATGTAAAATCGCAATCTCACCTGAGTTTTTGACACTCAACCTCATTTCGTGCGAAAGGGCTGCCGCCGGACCAACCCAACTCGCAAAAAAACTATCAGTTTTTGACACGGCCTACAGAGAGAAGAGAAAAAGAAGGAGAGAGACCGTGACGGAGGGCAAGGAGGGAGGGAGGGAGAGAGAGAGAGAGAGAGAGAGAGGAGAGAGAGAAGGAGAGAGAGTGAAGATGTGAAGATGAGAAGACGTGAAGATGAGAAGAGAGAGAAAGACGGAGAGAGAGTGAAGATGTGAAGACGAGAAGATGTGAAGATGTGAGTATGTGAGTATGTGAACATGTGAGGCTGTGAAGATGTGAACATATGAAGATGTATAGCAAAGCTCCACTATTTGAAGAACCCTTCGCTCAGACGCTCTCGGGGAAAAAGAAACAAACTGTAGATTTTCGCCAAAAAAACACACCAATTTCAGCTTGGTTTTTGGTCGCTCGGAGGCCATCAATGGGGGTCCATTCATTTTTGAACACATCCATAATCATCCATATACATAAATCAACATATTGTTTCTGATATATCATGTATCCGATGCAATTCCCCTATGCCTATGACTATCAATTATCAATCCATTGAACAAGCACATTCATCATGGCATTTGTTCAAAGTGCGTATCAACTGGCTCTGACCTCAGAATGCCATCTCCATGTCAACGCCCAGTGGCCCAGTGGTATTCTCCCTCATAGGTCTTGGTACCGGAAGTGGCCAGGAAGTAGCAGGTGGGCAAGTTACTATCCTCAGCCATGCTTCCAGCACAGCGCCAGTCAGAATCAGATTCTTGTTGGGTTTCCCACATCAGGACATTTTTTGATGATGTGATAATATCATCCTTTGAGAACAAGCCCATGACCCTCATGACCCAGATTCCTGGATACTCTATAGTAGGGTATCACGCCTTGTGGGTAGTAGGCGTTAGTGATCAACACTAGCGCCATGTTAGGTTTGCAAGGCGGAAGTGGGTATAGTAACCGCTCCCCCAACCAAAAAAAATGTAGCCAAAAGTACATCTTCCCGGAATTTTGGTAAATTGCTTTTCGATCCATTTGGAGGCTTGCTATGGCCCTTCACAACTGTCTACTTAAAAAGGACTCCTGAAAGTGTCGAAAAACGCTAAGTCTTGATTTGTCAATCCCAATGTTCTTAAATCTTAACGTTTGTTTGTTCACCCAGATCGTTCCCGCTGCATCTCGCTGGTGAAATCCCAGTTACGAGTGCGCCAGTGACATCTCATTTCTGTTGCCGGTTCAATTCATTGTGCTGATTGAAATTCAGCTTATTCTGCTCACTTGACAATTTCGGCTGCTGCAGCTTCAATGCATCTCTTTCATCTCGGTGAACATTGATTTCTGATGCTGAAATCATAGTTTGATCATATAAACTCCTCTGGAGCAGGGCCCCCAAGTTATGTTTGGTAGTTTAGAACCCCATCAAACTCTCTCTCTCTATATATATACATATACATATGTATGTATATATATATATATGTATGTATAAATAAATATATATATATATATATATCCTAAATAATATAACATAATATAATATAATATATTATAATATAAAATAAAACAATATTATAAAATATAATAAAATTAATATAATATAATATAATATAATATAATATATTATGATATAATACAATATAATATAGTATAATATAATAAATGATAATATTCTATTATATCATATTATATAATATAATACTATACTATATTATAATTGATATCTGTCATACATCCAACACTTTGCCCAGCTGTAAAACCAACTTCCTCCCCGCTTTGCCGTCCACCTTTGGAACCCCTCTTTCGGTCCCAGCGTCGGCCTTGGTGGCATTTGCTGGCACCTCTTCGGTCCTCGGCATGGGGATGTGCCCAGGTGTTCGAAGCTTTAGCTACGTGTGGGGGTGCCCCCGTTCGGAAGCGCTAAGTTGCTGCCAATAATTAACTCCAATAACTATGGTATATAGATCATTAATATCTATAGTTAATGGGTTTAAAGGTTTATAACCAATTTATAACTGGGGGCACCACCTTGTACCCCCAAAGTCTACGGAAAACAGAGCGCACAATTTACGACTTTCGCAACATGTGTCAATGAGGCAAGAAAACTGCTCATGTCACCAAGTATATGCATCTAAATGCGTATGTATAACAAACAAACCTTGGTATGTGAGGACAAGGTCGGAAAAAGGGGATATCGGATAACACAAACAGTAACTGTAGAGAAACTACTGTACCCTGAAAAATATCCAGAATTGAAACCACCTGGTACAAGCGGCCTGGCTTCTCCAAGTCCATTCTGATGGAAAAGTCACTGATCTGTGCAGTGATGGAAAAGAAATGTTTACATGAATAAACATAAAACACTCAACATCACCAGCGAAGCAAACGTTTCTTCCATCCAACAATTCATCCGTTGAAAAAATCATCAATTATCGCCATTCTGAACCATTTGTTTCGCATAAACTGATGGCAAATCTCCACTTTTTTGATGCTTAGCCGTATGGATCATATTTCCAAGAGGCGGGCGCTGCACTACTTCAACAGCTTCCACCTCGGGCACCTGACTCGCGATCTTGCGCGTCCCACGGGCAATGCCAGCCATGGTTTTTCTTAGGGATTTAGTGGGCTCATCATGGGGATATAATGGACATATAATTGGAATATCATGTGCATAGGGATATAATGAAAATCAATGAAGCATGATGTTTTTTTGCAATTGTTTACCATTGGGATCTAGTGGGCCCATCACGGGGAGATACTGGGAAGATACTGGAAATCGAATTCAACACTTTGCTATGGAACATCAATATTCAAAACCAACAAAAACCGGTAAATCATGGAACTAAATGGGCCATAGCTTCCATAGCAAACTGTTAATCTAACCAAAAATCATAGTTTCACAATGGTTTACCACCGGGAGGATACAAGGAAAAACACCCAAAAGATAAGTGCCTTGCACATCAGCATTTTTGGGGCGATAGACCAGTGAAGTTGTTGTCCTTTGCCAAAAAACAATTCTTGGGGAATGACATGCCATCGTGTTCCGTCGCGGCCGTGCCTGTTCCACTTGCTCGTTGATGCCGTCCATGTTGGGGCAAGAAACACAAAGGTCGGACAATGAGACACGGGGCGGGATGAAAACGCTACGGCCATGATCCCGCGAAACACATCGGCAGGAAATGGTACAAAAAGGTTGCGCCCGCAGTCACAAGTTGCTTGGTCTTTAAGCCCTATGAACTATAAACTATAGGTCAAAAGTGCAGACAATGAAGGCCCATCCAATGTTCTGCCAGAAGGTGCCAAAGTGGGTCGTTTGGATTCTGGTCAAAACTTGCTGAAGAAGCAGAAACTACAAACTCCCTTGCCTAGGTGATTCAAGCTGTCATTCTGGCTGGCTCCGTGCAGTGCGCACATCCTTATTAGCTGGTGGTACCTTTTAAATCATGTATATATATATATATTATTATATATTACAATATATATATATATATATTATAATTATAAAAACAATAATAAATTATTATTATATATTATAATAATGATAATAATGATAATAATAAATGATAAAAATAACAATAGTAATAATAGTGATAATAATAATAGTAATAATAGTAATATAATATAATGAAGGTAATGATGAAAATAAAAATATTAATTATATGTATATATATATATATAAATATTCTATACATTATATATATATATATTCTATACAGTATATAGATAGTTTCTATACAGTATCTATATATATATAATATTTCAATAAATATATATATATACATTATAGATATATTATAACACAGGATATTGTAGTATATTATATTATTTTGATAATATTAAATTATATTATATGATATTATATGATTTTGTATTACATTACATTACATCATATTGGAATATAAAATATACATTATACAGTATACATTACAGTATACATTATAGTATACATTACAGTATACATTATACATTGTACGTTATACATTGTACATCATACATTATACACTGTACAATATATTACATTAATTTATAAGAATATAAATCATATTATATATATATATCAATTAAATCAATTATAACTATTTGCTGCAACGTCGCCTGGATCAACTGGGAACTGCGGTTTGGATCAAACTTAGAAGTTATTCAAATAGTGAAGTGGCCCAGGCTGCTTTACCCCCTGCCACTACCACCACTCCAGCGGATAATGCAGGTTGCGCCCTAGCCCATCTATAGTACGGTAATTGTGATGTGGTCCATCTCTGACCCAATGGTTTCTGATTTTCTCGGGACCTAGTGGTTCGAATTCCTTGATACTCCCCATATCCCATGCTTAGCAAAACCCATAATTAATGCCTAAGCCTTTTTGATCGTCTTTGTTTGCACAGCTTGAAAGTACAGCAGGAAAGCGTTGTGCTCTCCTCCAGTACTTGTGTAACTGCTCCGATTGCTTTCTTGTACATTTCTGTACAAGCCTAGGCTCTGGCTGGGTTTCGTCCGACACTTGTATCGGACTCGTCCAAGCCAAAAAAAATGCCAGTGCGATGACCAATCAGTCATCAGTGTCTCAGTGTGCAACCACGGTAAGTTTCAAGCCTCTCGCCATGATGGCTGCACGGATTTGAAGTGCACAAACACCTTGCCTGATGTCTATGATAGCCCGAGCACCCCAAGGATTCTTACTCAAACAATCAAAGTAAATATACATTACATGAGAAAACAGCCTGATATCCATTGAGTATATTGGATAGCTCGGTATAGCTCGTGAGAATTCAAGATAATTCACAATGATTCGCCTGATTTCAGATCTTCCTCGCGCCTCCACTGCTCAGGGTCTGCTGCCTGAACCATGGGGGCGTTGCACTTCCTTGGGGCAGGCGGATTTTGCCGTAATTCCATGCATATTAAATACATATTAAATACACCCACATGGCCAATTTGTTAACATCAATGTGGTAACCTGGTAAACCATGATTAACCCAATAATAAGCATCCAATCCGGAAGGGCTATTTCCACTTATGTCACTTCTCTGGGAAAATTGGTGATGATTTTTGTATTGGCTTTGCCACATTAGATCCAACACCAAATCAGGACCTACAAGTTTGGCGCCAAGAAACGGTAGGGTCCAACAAATCGACAATAATGAGATTTCACCAGCCAAAATGCGATATGATTCTGTAAAGTTGTATAGACATGTTGGCTTGTGACTTCAGCTATGCATCCACTTGCGTGGCTTAAGGGACATAGGATGAAGAACCTCGCTCAAGGGCTGTGTGCTAGCGAAAACAGTGATCGTTCTTGTGACCCTTCGCCTTGCTTCGGGAACCCCCAGTTTTACAGTGGTAGCGGAGCCCGGCTTCGGTTGGGCCACCCCAGTAGTGTTCTGTTGTTTTTGGGGAATCTTTGATTTTTGGGGAAGGTCACTGGTTTGCTAGCAGCCCTTGATCGGGGATGTCTGGCGGCGTTGGTAATGGTGCTGGTGTGGCAGTGCCGGCATCTGATGGAGATCAAGATCCACTCGGTGCGAGTGGTGGGGATGAACCGAGTGAAGGTCGCATGAATGCAGCAGACATGGCTGCCTTCCGACGCTTCCAGAGGTTTTTGAGGACAGAAGAGGCGACGGGTTCGCCACCAGTACGTCGTCGACGCCGTCGTGACGATGATGAGGACGAAGAGGAGGAAGGGCGTGGCTCTTCAGGACCACCGCCCACGTGGGATGGGCTTTCGAGCTTTGAGGACTTTCACATCAAGGCGAAGCTCTGGTTGGCGACGACTAAGGTCAAGCCTAAGGCCCGGGGACCCTTGATTCTGAAGTCGCTCACAAGTGCACCTTTTGAGCACTACAAGCACCTCGCCAAGGATGCGGCATGGTTGGCAGATTCCAGAAATGCAGAACTTCTTCTAGAAGATATGAATCGTCCAGAAAACTATGGTGATGACAGGCAAGAACACCTTCTTACCTCACTCTCTCGAGTGACCTACCATTTGCGTAGGGGAAAAACCGAGACATGGCGCGAATTTTTCGCGCGATGGGACACCGCATTGCGGAAGATTGCCGAGCACAAGGTGGTCTTGCCCGAGGAGTACCAGGGATTTCTCTTAATCAATGGCTTGCAGCTGTCAGAGGCTGAAACACGGGCCATGTTGAACTTCACTCATGGATGTATTCGACCTACATCAGTGAAGGAATGGTTGCGGAAGAATGAGACAAAACTATCGGCAGCTGAACTTGGTGCTGATCGGAAGAAACCCAATGGAGTGATGCTCACCGAGACGCTGGATGATGGAGATGATCTGGAAGAGAACGAGATTGACGAGGAGATTAACGAGTTGGAGGCCTATTTGGTGGACTACCAGCAGAACCAGGAGATTGATCCCGAGGAGATTCTCGACGAGAACGAAGCGGCGGAAGTCCTGGCGACAGTCCTCCACCAGAAGCGCTCCTACAAGCAGGCTCTGAAACTTCGGAAGGAGAAGGAACTCAGCCGAGGTTATGGAAAGGGTTCCAATGTACCTTTCTCAGGAGGAAAGGGTCGAGGGAAGCACAGTGGCTCCAATCGATACAATGTCTCCATCGAGGAGGTACGGAAACGAACCAGATGTTGGAACTGCAATCAAGTTGGACATCGAGCTGCTGAATGTGGTCAGCCTGCAAAGCGTGAGAGCAATGACGGGAACAAGGTGAATGCAGCCCATCACTTGGAAAAGTTAGCGGACACGAACGAAGCCTTCTTCGTCGGTAGCCTGAACCTTGAGCCAGACTTGACACCACCTGTAAATAGCCAGGTACATTTTGCAGCTGAGCCCAATAGCTGGCTTCAGGACATTGCACAGTCCGAGATTTGTGAGGATTACAAGGTAGGAAGCAGCATCCAGAGTCAGAGTTTGATGAACGGTTTTTGCGATCATTGTGACGGTTTTGATGGTTTGTTTTTCTTTGAAACTTGGTTTTGTCAATCGGTTGGTAAGTCAAACGGTAAATCTGATGACACTTGTGGTACTGTGGACACTGGTTGTCAGAGACTTGCAGTGGGGGCCATGACTCTCCGGAAGTATGGAAGACATCTACCTGAACCCCTACAAGTCACCTTGCAATCAGAGATCAACAGATTCAAGAGCGTCCATGGCACATCAACCACTCACAGGGTAGCCAATGTTCCATGCAGTTTGGGAAATAGAGGTACGATTTTACGACCTGCAGTTTTTGAAAGCAAAGCAAGTGAAGAAGCTCCATTGCTACTGTCTTTGTCATTTTTGATGCACTGCAATTGTGAACTAGTTCTTTCTCCACAAGAAGGACTTGCACTTAGGATGCAGGGGGTTCCAGATCTAGTTCCACTTCACATTGGTCCATCAGGAGCGTTGAGAATTCCGTTGCAACAATTTTCATCAGTGATGATCAACGGGATCAAGAAGCTTCAACAAGATAAACAAAATCATCATGAGCATGAGTTTGAGATTTTGAACTTGGACGATGCGGCAGAACTCAGTGCTCAGGCCCAAGCTAGAACCACCTCGAGCTCTTCTCCGGTTTCTGAACCTTGCCATGGAACCGGGACTCAAATGCGCTCGTGGTCAACCTCCTTCAACGCAGCCCAACTCGTGGGCTCGTATGGTGCAGAAGCTGATGGCCCTGGTGATTCCCATGAACTACTATCTCGAGAACATGATGCAGGCGTCCAACAACAACCGGCGCCTCGTCAAGAAGATGGTCAACAGCTTGAACATGGAGGACTTGATCTTCACGCGCGAGTTGGTGAATGCCCAGATCCACAAGATGCAGTTGGAGTACGACGAGGAGGACAGCGGAAGCTTTTCTCTGGTTCCCTCGACACCGGGGAAACGCCCAGAAAGTCCACCACCGAGCCGCGGCTATCGCCAGAGATCCAGTGCGTCTTCGGCAGCACCTACGGAAGTCAGCGTGGCAACACAGAAGAGAGGCGAAGCCAAGGTGGGGGACGTCCATGGCCTGGAGGTGATCTACGGAGACAACCCGTCATGCCATTGCGGTCTGATGGGACGACTTCACTTGGCACAGACAGAGGGTCCGAACTTCGACCGGACTTTCTACCGGTGCCCACGACCAATTGGGAACCAATGCCGATTCTTCATGTGGACGACACAAAAGCCGTTCCACGATGTGACCAGCTGGAAGTACCAGGATCAAGGCCAAGGCAGGACACCTCCTGCAGAAGCTCTTCAGCTGATGGTTCAGGAGAAGTGCACCCATCCCAAAAAGACACGTCAAGGAACGAATGGCCTGGAGGAACGCGAGACCTGCAAGATCTGCCGCAAGATTCTCAAGCAGGAGCCGAAGCACGGGATCGGGTCCAAGGCCAAGAACAACCAATCCGGGACTTCGTCAACGGCATCAGCAGAGGAGATGCTCGAGTTCCAGAAGTTTCTGACGTGGCGCAGGGGAGGCGAGAAGTGAGTGCAGAGGCATTGAGGCCCCTGACAGATCGACAGAGTCGTCAAATCAGGTCGGCTCTTGAGAAATCAATTAGTTTTTGGAAACAGATCCAGAACACCCTTTTGAACCTTGGCCAACCAACGGCTGATGTTACCACGACTATAAGGCAGATGAATGAGGAAGTCTGTCAAGAGTTTGCCAAGTGTCCGCATGGATCAAAAAGAAGTAAGCATTTTGCTGAGATCATGGGATTGTCACACAAGCAATTGAGAACTGTGGTTGAAGTTTTTAATCCTGAATGTTTTGGACAACGGACGGACAGACATGGACTGACTGCGGGACGTGCTTTTGACATAGTTTTGGGAGATGATATTTTGCAGAAAGGTACTCAAAAAGAAATCATCAGGTATATTACTCAGGTCAAACCAGGTCTTGTGTTGATTTCGCCACCATGCAAGTTGTATTCACAGTTGCAGAATTTGTCGAAAAACAAACGTGAAACGAAACCTGAGTTGATGAAACAGTTCATTGAAGAACAAGCCAAGGCAAAAAGGTTGTTGAGGTTTGCCATTGAGTTGTGCGAATTATGCAGATCACTGAATCTCAAGTTTGTTTTTGAACATCCATATACTGCCACCTCATGGCAAGATGCTGCCATGATTCGTTTGTTGAAGCGCGCCGATGTGCATTTTGCCCGCGCTGACCAATGCAGCTTTGGTTTGAGAGGTCCAGAAGGAGGACTACATCAAAAGGCGACTGGATTTCTGACCAATTGTCAAAAGATGGCACAAGTCTTAAGCAGGCGATGTGATAGAAGCCACCAGCATGAAGTGATCATCGGGGGCACGAAATCCAGAATGGCTCAACAGTACCCGGTGAGACTAATCGATGCGATCTTGAAATGCCATAGTGAACATCTTGGCATTCCGATACAGATCAAGGAGGCGAACGTCCTTTTGGAGGAGATCTATCACCTGGACTACGTCATCAACGAGCACTTCAAGAAGATGGAGGATCCTGGACAAGTTGGCGGACCTGAACTTTGTCAACGAGATGAACCTGGACAAGATGAACATCAAGGTGAATTACACGAGATCCTTGCGGGCGCAATAGATGAACCAGATGAAGAGGACCCGGAACAGAAGGAAGAACCACCGGAAGAAGGACGAGCTTTACCACTAGCCGATAGATTCAGTCTTTCTCGGTTAGTTCGACGGGCCCATGAAGGACTAGGACATCCAGACCGAGATCGCTTTTTGAGGATCCTGAAGTACTCCAAGGCCAAAGCCGACGTGCTGGCAGAGGCCAGACGTTTTACTTGCAGTGTCTGTGAAAGACACCAGCAGGTGCGACCGACAAGAAGGAGCGCACCGCCAAGGGAACTGGAGTTCAATGACTGTGTGGGAGTAGACGTGATCTATCTTCCACTACCTGGAGGACAACACAAGACCCGTCCGGCCCTGAACATCATAGACTGGAGTTCGAAATTCCAGTTGATGATCCCTTTGACTGACAAGAAACCACATGTGGTAAGAGAGGCCTATCGACAATGGATCCGAATTTTCGGACCACCAAAAAGAATTGCCCTGGACATGGGGCGTGAATTCCGCCAAGCCTTCACAACCAGTGCAGAGGAGGATGGATCCTTTGTAGATCCTGCAGCTGTTGAAGCACCGAACCAACGAGGAATCACTGAGAGACATGGAAAGACGTTCAAGTTCATGTTATTGAAAGCCATGGACAATTACAACTGTCAAAACACTCGAGAATGGGAACAGCTGATTGACGAAGTGGTGATGACCAAGAACCGCCTTTTACAGAACAATGGCTTTTCACCAATGCAGCGCGTTTTTGGGTTTGCTACCCGAATTCCGGGTGGACTTCTGGCTGGAGATGATGGGAATAGAGCGCTGCCTTCAAGAATCAGGATGGGAGATCTCTCAGTAGAAAGATCGATGAGGATGAGGAAAGCTGCATCACAGGCCTTTGTGGAGGCGGACTCAGCCGCTTCACTACGACGGGCGATAGAGACTGGCCCAAGACCGATGGAGGACTATCAGATTGGAGAGATGGTCTATTTCTTTCGCAAGGGAGCTGACAAAGCTCGAAAGTTCTCACCAGCATTTTGGTGCGGACCAGCCAAAATTGTCATGGTAGACCAACCAAGTACGATCTGGGTGGCATATCAGAGTACACTGGTCAAAGCATCGCCGGAGAGGATTCGGCGAGCAAGCGATGAGGAGAACCTGACAGTTTCAGGATGGCTTAAGGATTTGGTGGACACAAAAGCAGATCTCTGCACTGAGCCCAAGCAGGGATATTTGGATTTGGCAGATCACCCTCTTCCTGAACTACAAGATCGACCGGAGTCTGAGAACGAATATGAACCATCAGAGCCGATGGAAGATAGCAACGATCTGACGATACCCAGAAGACCAATTCCACCACATCTGAAGCGACTACTGGAACATGAAGATCCACCACCTGAGAAACGATACTTCACCAAAGCACCACCACCTTTACCTGAACCAGACCTTGATGATCTACTTGGAGAACCAGAACGACATTCTGCTGAAGGAGAAGATGCAACTGAACCTCTTGACAGTCCTGGTCTTCTACCTGCACATCATGCGGTCGAAGGCGACCATGGAGGAGGACAAAAACGAGATGCAGATGATGATGGAGAGTGGCTGTCGGCCCCACCGACAAAAAGATCAAGACTGGAGTATTTGGCCTGCTACTACCAGAAACTGGAACCGTTGATTGCGGTAAGACAAAGGAAGGAGGTGAGACTCAATGAGATGACGAAGATCAACCAGACCAAGTTTAGAAAGGCCATTGAGAAGGAGATCCGAAACAATCTCTCGATCGGGGCCTACACGATCTTGTCACAGGAAGAGTCCGCCAGGATTAGACAAGAACAACCTGAGAAGGTGATGGAGTCACGTTATGTACTGACGGCCAAGGAGATCGAGATTGATGAGGTCGAAGAGACGAAGGCTGCAGGACTTCTTCTCGATTGGGAAGGAGAAGAACCATGCAAAGCAAAGGCGAGACATGTCATGAAGGGCTTTTCAGAGACAGGCTCAGAGAACATAGAAACTGCAACACCACAGGTGACGAGAGAAGGAGCCTTGATGGTTGCACAACTTATAGCCAGTCATCTTTGGAAGATTGGTTTCATGGACTTTACCCAAGCGTTCATGTCAGGTGACAACATTGACCGAGTGTTGTACACCTCTCAGCCTAGAGAAGGAGTACCAGGTATGCAGCCGGGACAACTATTGAAGCTCGAGAAGGTCTGCTACGGTCTTGTAGATGGACCCTTTTGTTGGTTTCAACATTTGCGTAAGCTGTTGGTGGATACTCTGGGCTATGAACAGTCACTAGCGGACCCATGCATATACTACAAGCATATCAAGACGACAGAAGGACACCGACTGTCTGGGGTCATTGCAGTGGCGACTGATGACCTTCTACATGGTGGAGATGAACATCACATGAAATGCATGGAACAGATCAAGGACACCTACAAGCTGGGTAAGTTCCAATTTGGTCATGGAAAGTTCACAGGGAAATACTTCCGGCAGAAGGAGAACTTCAGCATTGAGGTCAACCAGGAGAACTACGTCAAGGACAAGCTGATCAACATCGAGCTGACCAAGCAACGGAAACGGCAACGTTACTCCATGTGCGATGAGAAGGAAATCTCAACCCTCCGAGCGAGTGTTGGAGCGTTAGCCTGGTTAGCAAAAGAGACGAGACCAGATCTAGCTGGAAGAGTGGCACTGCTTCAACAAGCATTTCCACGACCTCGAGTACTTGACCTCCTAGAAGCTAATGCACTGACTTTGGAGGCCAAGCAAACTGCAACGAGTGGCATCGTTTTGATGCCGATTCCAATAGAACGACTTCGAGTAGGAGTGGCAACCGATGCTTCCTGGGGAAATTCCAGAGATCGAGAGCAACTTGAAGATGGAAAAGATGACTTCTGGGAGGAGACTTCGTCTTTCTGGATTCGTCATCATATAACGCCGAGAAGAACACTCTTTCATCCAGGAGCCAATCTAGGACCAGAACTTCAGACACTACTGCCATCCCGAAAAACGATGACAGACAGGGGACAAAACTTAGAAGATCAGTGGACCACATCGGAGAGTATCAGAACTTGGGGCGAAGATTCATGGACGGGAAAGACGTTCTTTGCAAAACAACCACCTGGACAGGAATTGGAGCACACCAAGATCAATGATGTTTTCCTCAAGCTCCTCAACACCAGCAGCCAAGGTGGGTACGTAGTGATTTTCTATGACAAACAGTTAGAGACGGAAACTACACCCCAAATGGTGTCAGTAACCTCTTGGAAGTCTACGAAGTTAAAACGAAAAACTGTTAATACCCTGTCCGCAGAGTGTCAATCCATGATCATGGGCATCGGCAACATTCACTGGCATCGTTTTCTTCTATTGGAACTACTAGGTCATGACATGAAGGAACAAGAGTGGGAGAACAAGTTGTCAGAGATCCCCTTCGTGTCGGTCGTAGATTCAAAGTCGCTCTTCGATTGCCTGAATAAGTTGATCTGCACCTATGCCCAGATTGAGGACAAAAGAACAGCAATAGATGTTGCCATACTCAAAGATGACTTACGAAAAACTGGTGGTCATGTCCGCTGGGTTGAAGGTACCAACATGATTTCCGATTGTCTTACCAAACGAATGAAAGGTGACTTCTTGAGAAAAATTTGTAACTCTGGATTCTGGACATTACATGCAGAAGGACATCAAAGGATGTTCCAAGAACACGATGTGCTGATGGTCTCAGTACACAAGCCAATAAAGTAGTGCCGGTGTAAAGTTGTATAGACATGTTGGCTTGTGACTTCAGCTATGCATCCACTTGCGTGGCTTAAGGGACATAGGATGAAGAACCTCGCTCAAGGGCTGTGTGCTAGCGAAAACAGTGATCGTTCTTGTGACCCTTCGCCTTGCTTCGGGAACCCCCAGTTTTACAGATTCAATAATCGACTTGCTGTGCTTGTACCTCCTGCAACATACTAGATAAACTGGAAAAAATCTGAGATTTAGCTTACCCATGGCTACAAATGTAGCAGTGCCGTCGGATCAGCTTTCACTGGGGAATGGAAACGTCTTCGGAAGTCAACCATGGGGATTGGCTACGGCTTATAAATTGGGGACCAATTTGTTCGTATTAGTGTCTAGTAATAGGGCATCAATTGGTTAGTTGGCATTTGCATCTGCTGTGCCCTTCCAAAATGGGGGTCGAACACTTTCCATGTGGCCATACCACATTAGTGCCAAACCAGAAAGGTGGTCGACAGAACCGGCGATGCCCAGCACCCCTCACAAATCCCAGCAGCAGCCATCGTTGAAGAGCAAATCACGCCTTTCCCTTCCTCAGTATTTTTGTGCTTGGTGCTTCCAATCGAAGTGTCGTAATGTGGGAGAATCAGTCAATGACCTATAAAGAACACACACACATACAAAACATAACAAGACATACCATAACATATCATAACATGCCATAATAACACATTACATAGCATCATCATGACTCATAACATTCACTTGCATTAAGCTACACTCCATTACAACACACTACACTACATCACATCACACTACATCACAAAAGACTACACTTAGACTAGAGTAGACTAGGCTACATCACAGTCATGACGGTACCGTACATCACATCACACTACATTACAGATCATTACAGTACATCACATTACCTGACATGACATTGCATTACGTACACACGGACTGTGTACTTCAACAACGGCATTCAACTTTGGTGGTTGGTCACGGGTGGAAAGTGTGGCACTCATCATGGGATCCACCACTTGCCCCCTACTGCCCTACTAGGTCAGTACGACATAAACAGGGATAAACATCCTGGTGCTATGTTTATTGTCAGCAAAGGGGAAGAGTCTCACATATAAATAGCACCACTTCTTCAACCATGGTGGCGACGAAGCAGGTGGATCGCGGGAAAAAATAGCTCGTGGAAACAACTTTTTGAAATTTAATAGACGGATTACCACATCGGAGTCCCAAATTTCAAAGACCAATGTCCCTAGCTCTTGTGAAATAGTAAAGAGATCGCCAAAGAGATAGAACCGCTTTTCCAGGACGGTAGTTCGATGATATTTACCTTATACTGTACTTATATTCCCTGAAAAATGAAAGTTGTCTAATTTCTTTGGACCCTCTTTTTGACACAGTCAGTTCTTGTAGCAAAACAACCGTCTCATGTTGGGCACCTAAACCCAAAGCCAGCCCATTTTTCATGAAACCTGTGATCTACGTGCAAAAGGCACGGCACTAGCCTGTCGAAATCTAGTATATTAATATCATTGTGGATCGTCTACTGTTGCCAAACTATACGATATTAAATCAATCACGAATCATTGTCATCGCTATGAGTGGGTGACATCAATGACGCCACTGCCCTTTCTGAGCTGATGGGTATCAGTATCATACCACAAATCTGCGGCCACTCAATGTCTACTTGGTGGTTCACCTAAATTAGCTGGGTTAGTCTGCATGTGCATGTTATAAGCCTACTTGGAAGTAGGGTAAGTAGGATTCATTCCAGTTTTTGCACTGATCACCCAACATGCGTTTTCACCCACTGAGGGTGAATCACAAAATATCACGTCTACCATCTGGTTATTTTAACATAGCCATGGAAAATCACCATTTGTAGTAGGTAGACCATCTATAAATTGGCCATCTATACCATGGCTATGTTAGTCATAACCAGAGGGTACCCCTTAAAGCTGATCGCCAAGTTTCAAGGGTCGCATGTATCGAGGCACGGAATATCTGTCCCCAGCTGGTGCCGGGGCGCCGGGAGCGGTGCCCGGCTTGTAAGCCGCGGCCGCTTGCGACAGCGCGGGGCGTTGCGTTTCGGCCACTTTCCTCGGGGCAGCGACTGTCATGACGCTGAGTCAATCGGCCATGTTGAGATAACATGGGATAAACACAAGCCTCAAGTGGAGGCCATGCTTGATGTCCCGAAAAGAAACCAATCGTATGCCATGGAAAATCGGAAAATCACCGTTGACCCATCATATGTCATGGAAAAAAATACCATCTAGTTGGTTAAAAACTGTTGGCCCCACTGACCTCACCATGTTTGGTAGTTAATCATTCGATGATGTTCCCGTTATGGCAAAAGGGTATTCTTAGATGGCAGAAAAATATGTTGACAGTTGACACTGTATGTACATGTATGTATATGTGTACATGCGCGGATTTCTAGAGGACCAAACAAGAAAAGAGAAGTCTTGAACCAGGATGGCATAGATCATGCCCATAATTTCGAGGTTTCCAATCCTTCTCTGGTTGGTGGTTTCAACCCCTCTGAAAAATATTAGTCAGTTGGGATTATTATTCCCAATATATGGAAAGAAAAACGAAATGTTCAAAACCACCAACCAGTTCAATATTTGGGATTGCTATGTACAGATGTATATATTCTATAACATTGTATAACTATACATATTAGAGATTAAATTGTCTTGCTCGCACGGCTTCTCAGTGTCAGCCGTGCACAGCGCAGAGGGCAGCTTAAACAATAAGAACATGTAAGGATATTGAGGATATAGTGACTATAATATACATGATATACATATATATATAATATATATATATACATACGCACATAATATGTACACAATTAAATGTATTTATATACATTTCATTACATTTCTATGAATAATTTCAAACCCCAGTTTCTTATGGCATGTTATAACATATTATACCCCAACCAAAGTTCACCTATAGTTTCTCGAAGTGTCCTGGTAACGTCGAGCCACACATGAGGTCCTCCCGGGACGTATCCCGCCGCGCCGGCGCCCTGGCGGCGCTGGGCGCGGTTCGCCTGCGCTGCTTGCGCCGCGGAGGTCTTTGGAGCGGAGTTCAGGGAGGCACCTGCGGTGTGGATGACCATGGCAGGAAAAATGGGTAGGTCCAGGTAGGTGATAATAAAATATGTTCAGGGATGATATTATCTATATTATCTAAATATATGTAGGGGATAATCCTATAGATAAGTTATGACATCCAGGTAGATGATAATCTTGGGATCATGATACTAGTAGTACCGCACAAGGCGGTGGCGGAAGTTTCAAAAATAGGAAACCTATAGGAGAGGTTGGTTGTTGTGAATCAGGGATGGCAGAGCGAAGCCACTGATGGATCGAAAGGTGATTGATGTCTCTCACTCTTTCTCTCTCTTTCTCTGACTACCTGTCTATCTATCTATCTATCTAGCTATCTAGCTATCTATATATCTAGCTATCTACCTATCTATCTGTCTATCTGTCTGTCTGTCTATCTGTCTACCTGTCTACCTGTCTACCTGTCTATCCATCTATCTATCTATCTATCTGTCTATCTGTCTACCTGTCTATCTGTCTATCTATCTATCTATCTGTCTACCTGTCTATCTGTGGTGCAGTGTCATTCAGTGTAGCGTAGGGTAGTGGAATGGAATGGAGTGGAGTGTAGTGGAAGGTAGCCGAAGGTAGTGGAAGGTAGTGTAGTGTAGTGTAGTGGAATGTAGTGTAGTGTAGTGTAATTGAGTGTAGTGTGGTGGATTGTAGTGGAATGTAGTGTAGTGTAGTTGTAATGTAGTGGAGTGTAGTAATGTAGTGAAGTGTAGTGTAGTGGAGTGTAGTGTAATGTAGGGTAGTAGAAGGTAGTGTAGTGTAGTGTAATGTAGTGTAGTGTAGTGTATGTAGTGTAGTGGAATGTAGTGTAGTGTAGTGGAGTGTGGTGTACTGTAATGTACAAGTAGTGTAGTGTAGTGTAATTGAGTGTAATTGAGTGCAGTGTAGTGTAGTGGAGTGTAGTTTAGTAGAATGTAGTGAAGGTGTAGTTGTAGTTGTAGTTGTAGTGTAGTGTAAATGTATTGGAGTGTAGTGTGGTGTAGTGTAATGGTGGTTGTAGTTGAAAATGCTACAAAACCCTCACGTTTTGCTCATTTCTGACAAGGTCCACGGTCCCTTGCGCCTGCCACGTGAAACAACATCTGAACCTCCAAAAATGGTCCGTACATGGTGTGTTTTGTACATTTTGACTTCGAAATGTGCTTCGCGCCACAACGGCGTGCACTTTTTCGACATCTCAACTTCCAAAAATGGTCCGTACATGGTGCGTTTTGTACATTTTGACTTGGAAATGTGCTTCGCGCCACAACGGCGTGCACTTTTCCGACATCTCAACTTCAAAAAGTGGTCCGAAGCTGGTGTGTTTTGTACATTTTCACTTCGAAATGTGCTTCGCGCCACAACGGCGTGCACTTTTTCGACATCTCAAGTGTCCAAAGTGGTCCGCACCCCTAGTGTTTTTAACATTTTGACTTGGAAGTGTGCTTCGCACCACAACGGCGTGCAATTTTTCATCTCTCCTCTGGCCAGCTGGCTCCGCACCCGCCGCTTTAGCGAGCCTACTTTTCGACCCTCCGGAGCCCCAAATCATTGGAAAAAACACAGTGTTTCGCGACTTTCCTACCTTTTCACGCATCTGCATCTTCTTTCTTCTTACTCTTCTTTCTTCTAATCTTTCTCTTCTCTCTGCCTCTTCCCTGCTCTGCTTTTCATCTGTCCATATTGTAGGAAGTTTGACTTCTAAACTTCCTTCGACTATTCCAATAGATGATTGTGTATATGAGATAATAAACTTTGACAATCCAAAATCATCCTTCCAATGGATATATTTTCCTCATGACTATCGTAAGAGATAGAAATATCATAATTATTCCTATGGGTATATGATGGGTAAGATAATTGGATGATGCTAGGATGATCCCATTTTGTAACTGGTAACGTTGGTGCCCTGGAAAGATACGTTTAACAACCAACAAATACAGGTTTTAACTTTCAACCCGAAAAAAACATCAAAAATCAGGATTCTATTCACAGAAACGGGGATTCATAGGCAATTTGTGATATGTAAGTTGGTGCAGATAACTAGCTTAGCTAGGGTTTATGGTGATTGTAGCTCTAGTTAGGGGTTAAAAAGCAACAAACATAACTAGGAGCACCACCTTGTCATGTATGGATAACACATGGAACTGGGATGCACCCCCCAGCACAGGGAGATGTATGTATATGTATATAGTGGACTTACTATCCACGATATTCACAATGTGACTAGTTGAGAACCGAACCAGCACTGAGATTGTGATCTTGGAGGATCCAAATTACTGGAATTAGATGGAATTGGGAGGTTGATTTGTTCTTTCATCTGACAAGCCGCTTCGCAGTGAGGATGAAAGATCAGAATCGGAGAGAACATGGGTATAGAGTGGCATGGTGACACTCTTTGTGACTCAAAATAGGGCACCAATTAGAATTAGCACCCACATGTTTCAAGGCTAACTTTAGTACCAAAACATCACTTGTTTTGAGCCATTGGCCAAGTGCAGCAGGGGAAATTTCGGAAATGGATGATTTGCCCACTCAAAGATGGTGTCACATGGTGCTACGCGGGGATAAACATTTGAATTGGGTTGAGCAAAAAAACACATGAATACCCAAACAATGTTGGTTGATAGCATTAACAGGCAAAACCATGACGGTTGATATCAAAATCACAACATCATCAAATTGTCCATGCCTTGAATTAGTCATCAAATCCTGGCTATAAATTCTCACTGATTACCCTCTGCTTATTGAACAGTTTGCTATGGAAAATGAATGAACATGACCCATTGATGGATAATTTCGATATATATATATATATAATATATATATATAATATACATATAATATATATATAATATATAATATATATATATATAATATACATAATATATATAATATCAATATATATATATATACATAATTATATAATTAGTATATATATATATATACTACCTATAAAAAGGGTGATTTTCCAGAAATATGTTGAATAACCAAGAGGCTATATCCCTTTCGAATCCCTTCACCCTAATCATGTTCCCCTTGAAAACACTGGAGGAGCTCCGAACTGCTCCCTCCATTCACCACAACGGACACGTGAAATGGATCTTCTTGGCTAAGCCACAGTCCCATAAATTGCAGGGTAAAAGCACCACAAGTTGCTGTGAAATACCCATTCTGTTGGATAAATTCCTTAAATATCATTGGATATATCATTCTTAGAGTATTATTGGATTTACAAATACCATGTAGAATACTATCACGTGATTCTTGTTGTGATAAATACCATATCTGTTAAATACCATCTGGCAAACTAACATAGCTATAGAAAATGACAATCTTGAAAAGGTAAATCAACGAACTAAATGGGGTAGTTTCAATAGCTATGTTAAATTACCAGAGGGTAAGTCCCATATCATCCCATTGTTCATTATTGTTAACCCATTGTTAAACCATAAAAAATCACAATGAAATCACCAGCTATGTTAAATTACTAGAGGGTATATCATTGGAGATACCCATAGGCCCTTAGCTCCGGTGCCACGGTGCCCACCTGCCGCTGCTCCTTGCGTGGTCTTGGCCACGCGGCGACGCGTCCCGGTGCCCTCCCAGGCTGGGGCGGCTTCGCCCTTCCTGGGGCCAAAGCCAGGTGCGTGAAGCAACCAGATTCTGGGGGAAGAAAACCCACAAAAACCAACAAAAAGGGTGGTTTGGCTAGACTTATGCTCGGATTTTTTTTTGACTTATTTGAAGTACAGTAATTTTCATTGTTAGAGAATGAAAGGTCGTGAAATGCTGATAGAAATTTGAGGTGAAATTTGATTCCCAAATCTATGGGGGTATAAAACCAACCAATTGATGGGAATATGGGGGTAGAATATGTGGACATAATTATTGGGATATTAAATTAGGATATACAACCAACGTGAACCAACAATGTATGATTTGGGTTTGCCACAAAATAGAGTAATTATATGTAATTATAAAACTTATGTAACAAATTTTAATCCATGTTAGATAAGTTTTATAATTAAGTATAATTACTCTATTTTACTCTAATCAATGGCCATATTTTGTTCTATTCCATGGCCATCCGAGGAAAATACACCATAGGATTTGGGGCTACGGACATCGAAGGATGACTGGACCTGGAGGTCCCATTTACTGCTTCATCTGACCAGACACGTGCCATCCTCACCGTGATAAATGGATAAATGGAATATGGTCCTCCATCCCATAATATGATTCATGTTATACATAAATGGGATGGAGGACCATATTCCATTTATCCATTTATCCATTACAATTAAAGTCATCCTTCCATATTTTTTGTCATACATCCAATAAATGGGATATGAATCCTGATACAAAAGGGTACAAAAGTCCAAATGAAAGCCACGTCCAAGGACCCAAGGACTTGGATGTACTGTAGGGTAAATGCGGAAACATCACAAGATATTGGGTCTTCAACAGAGAAAATGAACTTATGTGGGGGTTTCCATAGCCATGCGGATACCCCAATAGCTGGATGGTTTTTATTTCATGGAAAACCCGAAAATAAAAGGGATGATGACTGGGAGTAGCCCTATTTTCGAAAACCCATGTACTTGGCTCACAACTATAACCAGTTCCTTACATTTCCTCCACAGTCAGGGAGAACTCAACATGTTAATTATATTGTGTGACTGGGTCAGCAATGATGCGAATCTAACATCAGCGAATCACTAGGAAATCACTATGACATCACTAGCAAGTCTCGCAAGTCAGTAGGAAATCACCCGGAAACCATGTCCTAATGAACTTTCTCAATGTCAATTGGAGTTTACTCAGCACTACCCACCTTTGGGGCGCTGATGGATTATTATGGATTCTCTGCTGTCCAACTCACCAAACGAATTGCCCTCCAGGTCATTCTATGAAATGATGGTCGCTGCAGAATGGGATTCCCAGTTGATGATGATAGTCTGATAGTCCATTAGGGATACATCAGATATGCGTTAAATATACATTAGATATATATCGGATATACATTAGATCATACACTGGATATCCATTAGGGACACATTGGATATACATTCGATATACATGAAATAAATAGACATGTAAAATCATGTTCAATCATGTTCAATCATGTAAAATCATGTAAAATCATGTAAAATCATGTAACATCATGTAAAATCATGTTCAATCATGTATAGAATATGTATAGATATGAAATATATCCCCGTTGACATTTCCCGGGAGACCTTGTGCAAGCTACTTGTAGGTATGAACCAGGGGCCCCCCATTTTGAACCTACAAAAAGCCATTCGCATGACCTAAAAACCACCTACAAAATGCAAACCCTCCCATCCATATGTGCCAAGATACGCTCACTACAAAATGCAATCTCGAAAAAATGGATTGCCATTTTGCGAATGTATTTCTGGCAACAAGATTTCGCTACACGCATTTTGTAGCAGAATTCACTTGTCAATTCGTATCGATTAGCTTTATTTAGTGGCAAGTAGTGCAATTGAGCGTGAATTAGTGTCATTTAGTGTGCAATTAGTGTCAATGAGTGTCATTTAGTGTTCATTAGGGTCAATTAGGATCATTTAATTGTGTGCAATAATCAACAAAAAGCAACCATAAAACAACAAATGAAGAGTTCCCACAAAAAAGGCAGCTCAAGGCAGCTAATTGTCTGTACCAAAAAAGCAGAGCAAGCAATACACAACCAAAGCACTTACTAGAAATGGTCCGGGCACAAAAGGATTCCTTACAGACAAAATTTCAGTCGTTACAAAGTACCAAAGTCTGCCCATCCAATTACTGCGCGCTACAAAATGATGAGGCCGCCTCACTTCACTACAAAATGCATGCTGTGCTCAACTATTGCATGAAGTTCCAACGACCCTCACGTAAGCATGGTATCTAATATGCGTGTCAATTAGTGTGACATTGTGTCATCTAGTGTCAATTAGTGGTGTCAATTCGTATCGATTAGCTTTATTTAGTGGCAAGTAGTGCAATTGAGTGTCAATTAGTGTCATTTAGTGTCCAATTAGTGTCAATGAGTGTCATTTAGTGTTCATTAGGGTCAATTAGGATCATTATGGATCATTTAATTGTGTGCAATAATAAACAAAAAGCAACCAAAAAACAACAAATGAAGAGTTCCACAAAAAAGGCAGCTCAAGGCAGCTAATTGTGTGTACCAAAAAAGCAGGGCAAGCAACACACAACGAAAGCACTTACTAGAAATGGTCCGGGCACAACAGGATTCCTTACAGACAAAATTTCAGTCGTTACAAAGTACCAAAGTCTGCCCATCCAATTACTGCGCGCTACAAAATGATGAGGCCACCTCACTTCACTACAAAATGCATGCTGTGCTCAACTATTGCATGAAGTTCCAACGACCCTCACGTAAGCATGGTATCTAATATGCGTGTCAATTAGTGTGACATTGTGTCATCTAGTGTCAATTAGTGGTGTCAATTCGTATCGATTAGCTCTATTTAGTGGCAAGTAGTGCAATTTAGTGTCAATTAGTGACATTTAGTGTCCATTAGTGTCAATTAGTGTAATTTCATTCAGCGTAATGATGAGCAAACAGCAACCAAAAACAACAAAGGAAGAGTTCCGATAAAATTCAGCTCAAGGCAGCTAATTGTCTGTACCAAAAAAGCAGGGCAAGCAATACACAACGAAAGCACTTACTAGAAATGGTCCGGGCACAACAGGATTCCTTACAGATTAAACTTAAGCCATGACAAAATACCAAATCCAAGAAAAGGCAGCAAGGACTAGCCAAAAGGATGGATTGTGACCATGATTCATTCCTCCTTCCATGAATGTACAGGGCTCAAACACCCTGTAACACTGTAATCTCACAAGGAGAACACTTGGAGTCAAACCCCCAAGCGCATTCTTGGATGATGGAACTACTCTCAGTCTCAACCCAGGGACGATGAAATCTCAGGGCAAAAAAAAATGATACGTAACCAGTTCAAGAACACACATAAAGGGAAGCAAGAGCTATCAAATGAATCGTGTAAGAGAAAGGAAGCGCGCACGGCAAACTCAGTGTTCCAGAAAAATGGGGCAGATTGCCTGGACGCTAATATTACGTGACCAAAACATACCATTGGGCTTTGAAGGGGATGGCGCTTCTAGGTGCGTTCAATGCACGCTACAAAATGATGAGGCCGCCTCACTTCACTACAAAATGCATGCTGTGCTCAACTATTGCATGAAGTTCCAACGACCCTCACGTAAGCATGGTATCTAATATGCGTGTCAATTAGTGTGACATTGTGTCATCTAGTGTCAATTAGTGGTGTCAATTCGTATCGATTAGCTTTATTTAGTGGCAAGTAGTGCAATTTAGTGTCAATTAGTGACATTTAGTGTCCAATTAGTGTCATTTAGTGTTCATTTGGGTCAATTAGGATCATTTAATTGTGTGCAATAATAAACAAAAAGCAACCAAAAAACAACAAATGAAGAGTTCCCACAAAAAAGGCAGCTCAAGGCAGCTAATTGTCTGTACCAAAAAAGCAGGGCAAGCAATACACAACGAAAGCACTTACTAGAAATGGTCCGGGCACAACAGGATTCCTTACAGACAAAATTTCAGTCGATACAAAGTACCAAAGTCTGCCCATCCAATTACTGCGCGCTACAAAATGATGAGGCCACCTCACTTCGCTACAAAATGCATGCTGTGCTCAACTATTGCATGAAGTTCCAACGACCCTCACGTAAGCATGGTATCTAATATGCGTGTCAATTAGTGTGACATTGTGTCATCTAGTGTTAATTAGTGGTGTCAATTCGTATCGATTAGCTCTATTTAGTGGCAAGTAGTGCAATTTAGTGTCAATTAGTGACATTTAGTGTCCATTAGTGTCAATTAGTGCAATTTCACTCAGCGTAATGATGAGCAAACAGCAACCAAAAACAGCAAAGGAAGAGTTCCGATAAAATTCAGCTCAAGGCAGCTAATTGTCTGTACCAAAAAAGCAAGGCAAGCAATACACAACGAAAGCACTTACTAGAAATGGTCCGGGCACAACAGGATTCCTTACAGATTAAACTTAAGCCATGACAAAATACCAAATCCAAGAAAAGGCAGCAAGCACACCCAAATAGCCAAAAGGATGGATTGTGACCATGATTCATTCCTCCTTCCATGAATGTACAGGGCTCAAACACCCTGTAACACTGTAATCTCACAAGGAGAACACTTGGAGTCAAACCCCCAAGCGCATTCTTGGATGATGGAACTACTCTCAGTCTCAACCCAGGGAAGATGAAATCTCAGGGCAAAAAAAAATGATACGTAACCAGTTCAAGAACACACATAAGGAAGCAAGAGCTATCAAATGAATCGTGTAAGAGAACGGAAGCGCGCACGGCAAACTCAGTGTTCCAGAAAAATGGGGCAGATTGCCTGGACGCTAATATCACGTGACCAAAACATACCATTGGGCTTTGAAGGGGATGGCGCTTCTATGTGCGTGCCCGGTTCAATGCACGCTACAAAATGATGAGGCCGCCTCACTTCACTACAAAATGCATGCTGTGATCAACTATTGCATGAAGTTCCAACGACCCTCACGTAAACATGGTATCTAATATGCGTGTCAATTAGTGTGACATTGTGTCATCTAGTGTCAATTAGTGGTGTCAATTCGTATCGATTAGCTCTATTTAGTGGCAACTAGTGCAATTTAGTGTCAATTAGTGACATTTAGTGTCCATTAGTGTCAATTAGTGTAATTTCATTCAGCGTAAAAAACGCCAATGCTACAAAATGAAAATCCAAGTGTTTACTACAAACTGAACATCATGAGAACATAAAACTGTCTTAAAAAACCAGCCAACTCAGGCTTTATACTTAGCATAGGTTCATAGACTTCCAATCCTACCATCTTCTACCAAAGACACGTCTCTACAAAATGCAAGTATGCAGCCCGATACTAGTAGCGAAAACAATGTCCTTACAAAATGAAGGTGCCCAGCACCAAAACTTGCTATAAAAACCCTAACGTTTTCCATGTTATATTATATGGGACCCAGGTCCTCCCATTCTGTAGTGCTTATTTCAACGAGGATGGCTATTGCGCGTTGCACTGATGACACTGATGTTTGACTACAAATTGCTCATGATCACATAAGACGGGTCATGTTGTTTCCTGTGACCCCAACCATGAAAGCCACTACAAGTTGCTATTGTATTTTTTCAGTGTTTTTTCAGTAAAAAAATCACTCGTCAAAAATCGATCAAAAATCCTTACTACAAACTGCTATTTCGATTTTTTTGATTGGATCTTATTGCCTTACAAAACTCGACTGCTACGATTTGCTTCTGCACGACGTCACAGGGGACTACAAAATCATAGGGTTCAGAGGGTTTATAGTGGGCCCCAAGGCCTAGCATTCTGTAGTGGAAATTCTGACCGGGCTGCAGCAGGCTGCAGCTTGGCAGACCCGGGCCCTGCAAAATGTGTTCTCCCATCCAAAAACATGCATCATCCATGCCTTTCCAGTCCTACAAAATGTTTTCCATCCTCAATCCGCTAGATAAATGTGGCAAATATGAGGCCTACAAAATGCAATTCCACCATCAAAATCCATCAAGCGATTGCCCAAAAGAGGCACCTACAAAATGCATATCGTTTATTATTAGGGCTTTATGAACCTATTATCTCCTACAAAAAGCAGGCTACAGCCTCTCATTTTTCTACAAAATGGATACTACAGAACCATCTGTAGTGGGCACAGGGCCTGCCTTTCTGTAGTGGAAATTTCTTCGGGGATTGAAATATGACACTACATATCCATGATGTAGACAACATATGTCAAGCTCAGTGTCATCCCATTGCCTCCAAGCGTCTGCAAACGTTGGATGCGACGCACCTTTCCAGTGGTCAAGTTGGTCTGGATGCCGGCGGAGTCCTCGGGAGCCAAGTGTGAAAAAAAACACCAAGGGATTTGTCAAAGTGAGTTGAGTTTGAACATGTTAGAACCATTCTTAGGATCCAGAAGTATCAAACACGTCCTGTCATGAACTGGTTCAGACATGGATGAATTCATCCCTTGCAACTGAGATGCCAATCCTTGCCAGTCGGCATCTGACTAGAATGATGTCAGTGCCCCCATCTTTGTAGCCGCGGGAACCTATATAGATTTTAAACCAACACTTTTATCCAGAGGATACACACATCACACAACACAATAGCTTTCTATTCTCCAGATCGTTTTTTTTCCGGGCTACCGGGAAGAGGCACAGTTTGTCATGTGCGGTTTGTCAGAAACGTCTGCCCCTGGAGTCGGTGATCTTCACAATTACATGTGACACCTGAGAAATTTGAAGACCTCTCCTAATCATAATAAGAAGAAAAACATCAACATAATAATAATAATAATTAATAATAATAATAATCATCATCATCATCATCATCCATTAATCACCATTAATCACCATTAATAACCATTGATTACAATTAATTAACATTAATAAACCACTACCATCATCATCATCGTTGTCCTTTCCGGCCTTCATGGGATGTCTTCAGATCTCCTTGAAATGTAAAGAAACACAGTGAGCTACAGCGATCCCATGAACAATCTGATGCAACTTGCATTGGAGCTGGATGCAACATAGACTAAGACAATAGCTCGTTATCTTCCTTACATTTCCACTATAAACATACCCGTTTGGGGCTAAACACTATCTTTCGGAACACTTCAGGTGGTGCTTCAAACCCTCCAACAAATCCCAAACATAAAGTACATTGAAACACCTGACACACGCGCCAGTGACGAGCATCATTTTCAAAGTGCACCTCAAAGTCGTACCTGCCTGAGAGAGGATGTGATGGCTGATAGCTGGGTTCAATGAGTGTGGTCTCCCTTCCAGGAGTCAAAACTTATGGAACCATGACCTTTCCTGCTTCCAGACGTGCAAATTGGCGTGTTTCGGCTCATGGAGATGCTAAAGATCACAACTCAAGAGTGGCTATATCAGAAACCTCTTGGGAGACGGCCTCCCTATGGATGATATGGGATGGAATGGGGACACGTTGAAAAACTGAATCCGCATTTCTAAACCGACATCGGCTACAAACATGTAACCAACTGCACATCAAAAAATGTACGTAGAAACATCAATTCATGTTGTCCTCTTCCAATCAAGTATAAGGTAACCCCCAATAGATATGATCCCGTTTGTATCTACCAATTTGTTTGATGATTGATTGCAGGAGTGGAACCAAATCTCCCATTTTCTTGCCATAGATCAGGCATTCTGTTTAAGCAAAAGATATCAACTCTGATGTGTGATGGCACCCTTCGGGCTGCAAAACATGACATATGTACATATATATATATATGTATACACATATACACATACATACAATGTCAAGATAAATATGCGTGTACATGTATGGTGTATGCTGTATGCCCATAGTTCGTGCATGAGCAACCCATTCCAACAGTATGAGTCATTACGCCTTAATGCTTCGCAGAGATAATAATCAAGACGTACCAGTATCCTGCGCAACTTCTCTGGGTGGTACAATGTGTGGTAGACAAACATAGCTGGTTGGACAATTCCAGATTTACACATGCTTTACCTCTTAGAAATATATAAGAAATATCTCGACGCGTGGATTGCCCACATTTTGTTCAGCCAGGTTCGGTGGGCATTGGTCAAACTGACCAGCCCTTTGTCCCCGGTGCTGAACCAAGCTGCCCAGAGTATAACGAAGTGGTTGATCCGTGCTGCCGTCGAAGGGCTCGTTCCCTGCAGCTGGTTGGTTCAGACCCCTGAAAGCTTGTGGTTTTACCATCAATCATGTGGATTTAACATGATTTAACATGATTTAACACTATTTAAGACGATTTAACACGAATTAAAATGAGATAACTGAGTTAACATGATTCAACACAATTTAAGATGAGTTAACACGACTTAACACGATTTAACATGATTGAACATGTTTTAACATGATTTAACACGATTTAACATGATTTAACCAAGAAACATGAGGGTTCAATATTTAACCAACAGAGACGTGGAGCCATCTGTAAGTGGTCGAGCCATTCTCTGAAAAACATACGTCAGTCAATTGGGATCATCATCCCAGGTAGGGTCTTAATTATGTACATTTGGGTGTGTCTGTAAACCTTATGAATTCATAAAATTTAGATAAACATAGCATTTTCTTGGGACATATGATTATTAACAATCACATGTTGGATAACAAACAAACCAATTTGAAAGCACCAAACCAATCACATATGCGTTGTGTATATATATATATACATGTATGTGTATATATATATATACACATACATACATATATACCTACGTACGTCTGTGTGTATGTATGTATGTATGTCTGTATGTATGTATGTATGTATGTCTGTATGTCTGTATGTCTGTATGTCTGTATGTCTGTATGTCTGTATGTCTGTATGTCTGTATGTCTGTATGTCTGTATGTCTGTATGTCTGTATGTCTGTATGTATGTATGTATGTATGTATGTATGTATGTATGTATGTATGTATGTATGTATGTATGTATATACATACACAAGAAATTAACTATCTCCATTCATGGTAGAAGACAAACGGATTTCTGGTTGGTGATTTCCATCCGTCCCGAAAAAAAATGCGACAGTCGATTTGGATCATCATCTCCAGTAAGGCTGAACATAGAACATCTGTTTGAAATCACAAATCATCAGTTGTTTCCCATGATACCCACATCATTGATGCTTCAATCCACATACAACATCATTATGCTATACTTAGTCAGTTGTTCACCTTATTCCCAATATGGAAAGTCATAAAATTCCATGGTTCCAAACCACCAACCAGAAAAAGATTGATAGGTTTCTAATCCATATATAACCCATAGAAGGTGGGGATTATCCAGATTGTCCATATAACATCATTATGCTATACTATGTTATACCGCACCATTTATTCACCCAGTCAGCGCCTGGCATCCATGGGCTCCAACCTTTCTCCAACTCGATCATCTCGGGTCGTGGACGCGCCATTCGGGGCATCCAACAGATCGCCCGATGGCAACAAGTCTCTGGTTGGTGGTTGATTTTTAGGGCTATGTAAGGGGATAATTCTGGGTATGGTCCAGTTCTGATAGTTCTGGATATATTCCAGTTCTGATAATTCTGGAACAACAATTACACATGACGACCATACTAAGGACATTCCATGACGACCATACTAAGTGGTTTCCATGGTGTATAGATTGATTAAAATCTGAAGATTAATGAAAAGTGACACCCCTCTCTGTCCTGTCAAGTGTTTTATATTGTTTTATCATTTCACGGTTCCAATGTCAGTGGGTCAGGGATGTCTACCCCCATTTTCAAAGATGTTTCTTCAACTTTGATCAACTGGCTCTGACTGCAGGATGTCACCTCCCATGTCTCACGCCCAGTGGCCCAGTGGTAGTCTCCCTCATAGGTCTTGGTACCGGCCGTGGCCAGGAAGTAGCAGGTGGGCAAATTGCTATCCTCGGCTGCCCCCCGGTGACCCATGGCTTTCGATCGATGTCCATCCCCCCGCCATGGCTGTTGAGATTTGCGGTGGCACTATTAAACCCATCATCTTGGATTTGAGTGCCAGAGTGCCCGCCAAAAATCGATCAACGTAGTTTTTGTCCGCAAATTGGCAAATTGGTGGACTCCCAATTCAAAGACTTGTGAGACTGACTGTGAGAAAAGCACCTTGGGCGCAAATCAATGTTCCATCTTGTCGAGGTGGTATGGGTCAAAAGTTCAAGTCTTTGGGAACCAGAGGCTTTGGCAGTCTATCATTGTCGGGGGCGTACCAGTATACAAAGTCTTGACAAATCCCATATAGGTCAAGAGTTTAGGACCACTTGTACCACTTAAACCAGGTTGGACAATATGTGAAGCTATGTGTTTACAAAACCCACAGTTCTTAAACATTTTTGCTGTTGAAATTTCCCCAATGATACCTTAAATGAAACCCGTCCAGTTGCACCCTCTCGTCCAGCGTCTGGCTTCGTGGCATTGGCAGGCATATCTTCCAACCTCTTTCGCTCAGCTGCTGGGGGAAGTTGCATCACACCAAGGAACACATGGCTTTTTTCGGCCAATCTTATCTGGTTGGTGGTTTCAACCCATCTGAAAAAGGATTACTATTCCCAATATGTGGAAAAAACATGTTCCAAACCACCAACCAGTTGTATTGCCCTGCATCTTGTTTTCAGCTGGTTGGTAAAAAAAAGGTTTGTAGGGTACCCTTAAGACCTGGATTCTCATCATGTTCCTCATCCAGCGTTTCCCACAGAGAGGATACCCACCCTATCCCCATTGAACGCCCAAACTGGGGACGGTACCACACTGGAAAGCACCCCAAATGTTGCACCCGTCAGAGTGAAAAAATGAATGCACTATTTTGGCCCTCCATTCAAGACGGCAGTCACCTCAGGTGATAATCAAATACATTATATATATATAAGTATAAGTAGATGTAAGTAGCACAAAAAAGTATAAATATGTATAAATAACAACCCAATCAAAAGTTTAAGGAGGTTTCCTTTCTGTTCTTCTCCCCATTTTTTTGAAGCCACGGGATGCCACGGGTATCTTCCCCACAGCAAGAAGCGGGCGCTGCATCTCGGCTTCTGCTTCAACCTCAGCGACCACCTGGCGACGCATCGTCAGATCGTTTGGTTGGAAACTCCGCTGTGAATGACATAGCAAGTATACTTATAATTTATATATATATATATATAATTATATATATATATGCATATGTAATTGCCTATAATTTTGGGTATTAACTATATAACTTTATACAACTATATAGATGTTTTGGTGTATATTTGATAGGTATGAATGTGTGAGGTATTTTATTGATAGTATACCCCCATTGACTCTGAAGCAACAAACTCACACAAAGAACCACATGGAACGGATTCTGAATTTCATAGCCTCCAGCCACAATACCCACACCAAATGCCTGTTCCACTTGCTCGTTGATGCCGTCCATGTTGGAGCAAGAAACACAAAGGTCGGACAATGAGACACGGGGCAAAGAGATGAAAAGCTACGGTAATGATCCCGCGAAACTCATTGGAAGGAAATGGGTACAAGTTGCTTAGGAACCTCTTGACTTTTGGGCTAAATCGCTGTATCTACTTGTCTACTATAAATCCTACTTAACCAACTTAAATACCAAGTTAGCTAGCTATGATACACCGCCTTGTATGGCATGAGTCAACACAAAAAAATAACACATACCAACAGAATCCAACAAATCACTATATTATATCATCTTGCACAAACTTAGGCTATGATTTACCTGTCCGCCTGACACTGGGATTCTTTTGGGTCTATACACCTGATTGACCCGTAATTTGCAGTACTGGTTGGTGGCTTCGAGCCATCAACAAATATAAATCAACTGGAATAGTAACCATCCTGATTCCAATGAATTATTTAGTGTTGCACTCCATCAAAATCGCCTCATACCAACCAGTGCATATCCTATGCCCTTCCATATCTGGATGTTACAAAATGTCATGCCTGATTCAAGGCCGTCTTCCATGGTTCCATTGTGATGTGGTTTGGCCATGAGTCTGGTTTTGGGTCAAAACCCTAAACCCTAGCTGGGTTTTCACAGCCATGAACCAAACATGACCAACACTGGCAGTGTCAAAATCGGAGCTTGGGACGTCTCCCTATGAAAAACATAGATAACCCCAAAACCAACACTCTTTGGTAATCAAACATGGCTAGCCAGGAAATCCCGCACCAAATGGAGGTTTTTGGTCGGAAAAACATCGAAGAAATGGTTGGATCTTCCGCTGCCATTTTTCAAACGCGCTAGAGATCGAAGTCCGCAGAAGCTCCTGGAGGAACGTCTGAAAAAGTCTGGTCCAACCGAGAATGGCTTTGAAGAATGGCCAAACATTCCAGAATGAACATCTAATTGGCTATCTTCAAAATGAGCCCAGCCAATTCTCCAACGAAAATGTTTTCCACATCAAATCACTGGTTGGTGGTTTCAACCCCTCCGAAAAATATTAGTCAGTTGGGATGATTCTTTCCAATATATGGAAAAATAAAAAATGTTCCAAACCACCAACCAGAAATCATCTATCTACAGTACAGATCTTTGACAGTCCATAGGGACCTCCAAGCAGCTGTTGTCCGATGCTTCAAAAAAGAATTGGGTGTCCACACAGCTGGCCACAAAAAGACAAAAAGAAAGTTGAGCCGAGGTGATCATGATTTCCACCATTTTCCGCCACACAAAATGCACTTTTTAGTATATCAGCCTCCGTTTTTGGACAAAATCAATCTCCATTGTATCCCCGCTGTATCCAAATTTGGTGGGTTATATTATATCTTCATGTTTGCCATTATGCCATTATAAAAAAAAAACAAATATCATCAAATATCTCACATATCGGTGATGTTTGACCCACCAAAAAACGCCTGCAGGTTGCCCGCTTTCTCGGCTGCATCGACCTGGAAGATTCACATCTTCCCTTAAAATTCCTTGCCCATATGCTCCATGTATGGCATATTACTGGTTGGTGGTTCAACCCCTCTGAAAAATATTAGTCAATGGGAAGGATTATCCCATATATGATGGAAAATAAAAAATGTTCCAAACCACCAACCAGATTATATTTACCTACATTTGGGTGACTCTTTATGGCAAATGTTGGTTAACAAATCCATAGATGGAGCATATGGCTTGGGGTGTACCATTTCCATGATTAGGACTTCGACCCTGAAAATCATGTCATATCATGTCGTCTCTTTCTTGAAACTTGTCTTCCAACTCAGCAGGGTCTATGTTCATTGGGGGGATATTAATCCGATAAAAAAATATCCATTGTTATCTATGGCTGGTGTTCGTAAAGTTTACATCCATAGAAACACCAGCCGTTTCATCGGAGGAGATTCAATGGGATATTTTTGACCCAAGATCATGCCATGGAGCGTCTCTGTCAGATTTGGGGAACAAAAAGTACCAAAAATCACCATGCCAACGATTGAAATGATGATCTTTTGCGATTTGGGGATACCAACCAACGAACTCATTTCAGACCAACTCATCCTGGTTTCGTTCGATTTGGGTGTCGAAAACATTCGAGCGACGACTCGAAATGAACATGGCGAATAAATCGAAATGGGAAAAAGGAAGGATTTCTTGATGATTTTGATCTAAATTTTGATTCGAATGGTTCCAAGATATTCCGATCATTTCCGATCCATGACTCAGCTTTGAACAAAAACTCCATGGTGGAACATCATGGAACCACGAATCATGCTGGTCATTCGGCCATTAATGGTAGGCAAATCCACAACAAGAGACTATTAATGGTATATAATTATCCATGGTTAAATAATGATGGTATATATCCACAACATGGTATATTATTAATGGTATATAATTATCCATGGTTATATGATAATGGTATATATCCACAACATGGTATATTATTAATGGTATATAATTATCCATGGTTATATAATAATGGTATATATCCACAACATGGTATATTAATAACGGTATATAATTATCCATGGTTATATAATAATGGTATATATCCACAACATGGTATATTCATAATGGTATATAATTATCCATGGTTATATAATAATGGTATATATCCACAACATGGTATATTAATAATGGTATATGTCCATGGTTATTCTTCAAATGCTATATCTAAGGTGTAGTCAGGAGCCCTCAATGGCGCGTAATTACTTCTGATTTCTCAAGGGAGCTTGGAGGAACCATGTCAGCTTTCATCCAATCAAAAGCAATGACAACACTTTTCAAACAAGGCATCTTTTTCTGGTATGTCTTTCAATAAATGATCCAACAAGTAAGGGATACAATGGGATACATGAAACATTCCCTCTGGTAAACTAACAGTCTGCGATGGAAAATCCATATGTTTAAGAACGGGACATCATCAAACTCTATGGCCATGGCTTCCATAGTGATGTTAGTTTACCAGATGGTAATACACCATATATGCCATACGATCCCTGCAGCGGTCGCGGCTTCATGGTAGCTGATCTCCACACAGTCGAAGCCCAGGGCCTTCAGCCAGATCTGAACCGTGGAACTTGCGCAGAATGTGGAAAAAATCACAGAAAAACGGAAAAACCATGGGGAGATCATGCGAAAATTGTAGGGAAAACCATGGGACAACCATAGTTAACTTAATGGAAAAAAACACCATGGGAAGTTGACTTTGGACTTTTAGCATTCTGTTTTTTAAATAAGTAGATACCCAAAGCTTGAGTGATGTTGAGAGGATGGGAAGCTGTTGAGCAACCAGTACACTTAGAGCTTAGTCCCCACAAACAATGTTGGTTCCAACATTTTCCAACTCCATCAAGGAGACTAAAAGAAAGAGGCAATCATGGTCGCAATGCAATAGCAAACCAAAAAAGTATATTCTACTTACATGTCATTACACTTCTTGCAACATTCTGTAAGTGTAACCTGCAAAAAGCCTCTACAAAAACCATAAAGCTGCCATACCTGCGCCAGAAAAAAGTGGGAGGATCGTCTCAACACCAAAGGCCCAGCGGCTTGAAGTTGCCTACGTCTTGCCACTGTGGAACCTCTGGCAGCGCATCCGTGTTGCGGTGGTGCTCTAATTATGTTTGTTGGTTTATAACCACTAGTAACTAGCATAAACCACATGTTAAGCTAGTTGTAAGCTTTAATACTTAGCGATCTACCGGGCACACATCCTGTCTCACAGGACATGTGGATTCGTAAGGGTTGTGAAAATCATTGCCTGAAATCATGGTCTTACATACCCTGCATTTGTTTAACGTTAGCAAACGTATTCTATATATTTATAGCATAAAAATATCATATATAAAAGTATATCAGGGATTAGACTACTCATCCAGGGTTTCCCCAGAAACTATCTCGGTACATCTCAATCACCTCATCTGAGACTTGTGATGTCACCCCACGACCATGGTAACCTTTCAGCCCATTGGCCAACTGCCAACATTGGCCAAGTGCCATCATCGTGCAAGTCTGGAACCAATGTAATCAAGCTATGCCAAAGCCATGTTTATCCATATCTCAGCTTAGATATTCCGATTCATAGAAGAATCGTCTACAGGGATTCCACTTGTACTATATCTATATAGATTTTAAATATATATATATATATATTCTAAATATATTCTATATAGATCTATATAGATTATATAGATATCATGAGATGTCTATAGATTCTGACTGTGGATGACGGTACTATTCTCTCACACTCACTCGCCCGGGTGAATCTGACTATTCTCGACTGCGACGGTCAGCCCTAAGATGGATAGGTGCCAAGCCTTCGCTTTACGAACGGCTCCAGGGATGGCAGAAGTTTAGTCCGAAATGCTTGGATGGATGTTTCGAATCCAGCATACGCCAGCAAATTTGTGGTTCCGGCACCCGGATTTTTTTTCGCATATCCATAGGATTTGCTCGTCCTTTGTTGAATGAGTCAATTCAAAATAGTCCCTTCTCCCTAGATAAAAGACATCTATAGACATCTCGGTTTCGTTTTGGATCTGTGAATTTCCAAAAGAATCATTTAGTATTGCATCTCATCCACGCTCTCGAAGGCGGATCTTCCCATAACATTTTCCCCTTCAAGGTTTATTTGGTATCATACTTGATTCCAACGGTGTTTGATGTGCCGTGCGCTGCTCAGCTACCAAACAATTCTGTGAACAGGGCGGCTCGCCAGAAACAGCCATTGGATATTGGATGCCCAATGATGCCTAGTAACCAAGGGGTTGGCCCGAAGTCGTCAAGTGCTTTGGAGCCAAGACAAAGACCAGAGTGTCTTGCTGCAATCCTGGGCTCTGGGCTAAACACAGGGATTCACCCACCAAACCCCACCAGCGGGGATAGCTTGGGAACAAATGAGGGGATCATGGGAGAAAGTAGATAAAATAAGGACTCAACCACCATCTGAATCAGTCTGATATGTCTGCTCATGTTTTGGTAGTTGCCATTAAAATCATTAAAATGGTAACAGTGGAGACCGGAGACCAGCAGGGTCCACTGGTCGCTCAAATGGGATAGCTGGTAGTCGTGGATGTTCACCCCAAATTATGAGCAGCAGATGGCAGCAGTAAGTTTTGATCTCATGCATCCATAGATATCCATACATTCTCCAGTTTGAAAGGCTTCATAATCCACATTCCTCGTATCATCCGGCCATACATATCCTACTCTTCCGCACCACTCGCCGCTCAGGCTCTGAGATCTACGTCCAAGTTCGAGATCCGTAGGTGTTTTTCGTGGGGCAAGTCCATCTGAAGCAATGCTTGCGAAACTTCCTCAACCTTGACGCTTGCGGATGGTTCGGAATTCATAAATCTACTAGATAATCTACATGAGCCTAAGAAACCAAATTCGCCTGAATCCTAAAATCTTAAAATCTACAAGAGTTAAACTGTCAGCAGCGACGGCCATCGATTTCAGAACGACGGATTTCCAAGACAAATCCTAAAAAGCAGGATGGTTTCCCTTAGCACATACCGCACTGTTGGTGCACTGAGGATTGAATATATTATATATTGAACAACCCACGAAAAGAAGTATGCTTTGGTCATAAAGACATCCGTTATCAAATATCTCTTACTCCTTCCAATCGTTACCAGGAAATTCAATGAAATTCAACATCAAACACGAACAAAATCTAGATTTCAACCAGGCTACTAGGCAACTGGACATTCATCTTCCTTTGGGGAATCAAAGAAACCATCACCACGTCGTATGCCCACAAATGGGCGCCTTGTCGAAAGGCGAAGGCCACGTTGCAAAGTGATCGCTGACCTGCGCTGACCTGAGGATTGAACCAGCAACTGGTGATTTAACCAGCATGCTGATAGGTTTTTTTCACCCAAATGGATGACCTCTGGCAAACAAAGATTGGGATTCAAGCATCAAAAATAGGGATTTAACCAACAACCATATTGTTGCCATCACCAAAATAAGGATAGATTCTCAAGGAACAAATGAAACCAACATGTTTATTTTTTTCATGTTCATATGCCCGTTGATACCAGATTTTACTATATATATATATATTATCAACCATCAACCAGCAGGCTTGTCTGAGTCCAGTTCAATACTCACCATGTTCATTTGTTAAGCCACACTTTTGCAGCTTAAACCCCCAAGCATTCCCCGTCTGAGTGGATTGAACCCCCATCTTGGTCGACTCGCCGATCAGTCTAACCATGTTTTTCTTCGATATTCCGTACACATAATTAACTAGATGATGCTACATGTTACATTGTATATATATATATATATCCTGGATCCTTGCAACAATACTGACACTGTGCGATAAATGCGGCTCTTTGTGCTGTGAATAAAGGTCCAGGTATATACTTGTTATGTGATATATATGTATTTACATACACATATATGATTATATATATATATATGGGTATGTAGTTATCTATCCATATACATACATATATGCAATGTATGTTTTGTACATATATCTAAGCTCAACAAACCAAGGTCCCCTCTCGCCTCGCGCCGTGAAAAGAGCTCGGATCGAAGCCATCGAGCTCCACAAAGTTGGGGCCGTTGGGGCCGTTGGGGCCGTTGGGGCCTCCGATGTGATCCAGTTGGGAATAACATGGACATATCTTCTATTGAAAAATGGTGATTTAACCACTATAAATGGGGATTTAATAGTGAGTTTTAATGGTGAATAACAATGGGTTAACAATGATGAATCATGGGATGATATGGGATTTACCCTCTGGTAAACTAAGAGTTTGCGAACTGGAAAATTGCCATTTATATTAATGATATACCCCTTTTTGAATGGTGTTTTTCCATGGCTATGTTAAATAACCAGAGGGTAATATTATGTTATGTAATGTACTAGCATATGATGTATTCATGAATACATATTAATAATTTAATGTGATATGATAAAATATCATGCAACATTATATGACTTTATGAAATGTTCTAAAATATTGATGATCAGCATTGAGCAATACGAGCGTATTATCGATTTCAAAGCCTCGACTTAATTTATTAGCGCCTTCCAAGCCTCAGCTCAATTTCGAAATATTTCCAAGAAATTAGATACCTCTCGAATACTAGTCTTCACTGCGGTAGATTTTGGCTGTAGCTAATATATTATATTATAATATTTAATATACATGAGATCTTAGGATAGACAGTCTTAAAGTGAGAGTATTTACACATAGAGGTTCTTGTGTAGCAAGCAATATTCAACATTATGATGCTGCTAATAATGATAAAGGTCTACGTATTTTTTGATGTCATGAAATGCATGATGATTAATTTAATTTATATGATTCAAAAAGATATGGCAATAACAACTTTCGAACAATTCATAACAATTCTATGTCTTTGTGTTCCTTCTGTTGTGGATACGTATATAATTCACCTAGTTCAGTAGCGGTTCCCTGGATAAACCGGGGAATCCTAGGGATCCAGCAGCGGATTCAGCGTCACCAACGATTTTTTTTTGGTTTTCGCGTAGCAAGGGCCACGATCACAGCCACGATCGACGGGGAAAAAACATAGGTATATTGTTTCAACAACATATTTGACAGTTGTTGCAGGGGTTAATCAACCCTGATATGTTGTTGAAAATTGAAAGTTATTGGTTGATCCCCTTTATTGATTGACATCATATCAATAACTTTCCTCCCTTTTGTCAACACTAATCCCTGGCTACTGGCAGCGGACGGCCCTGTGGAATTGTGGAAGAAACATAGGGCGATGTATCATATTCAAGGCGATGTGGCTCTTGATCTATGTTGATTTGCTTGGGTTTATATAGATACCCTATGATACCCTCTGGTAAACATACAAAAAGCTACTGAAAATGGTGATTTATAAGTGGATTTACCAATTGAAAATGGTGATTTTCCATAGTTATGTTAGTTTACCAGAGGGTAATCTATTTCCCAACTAGTATGTTTCCAAAAAACAATCTAGGGTTTTTGGTAATTACTGCAGCGAAAACCATGAAGACTGAAACACCAGTGGAATCCTTGTGAAGTTGAACAAACATGCCGCCATGTTTTCGGGTTTTCGGTCCCACAGGATGTTTAGAGTGCATGCATACATCATTCCCTCATGTGTATACTTACACAAATATGTAAATATCATACATAGAAATATATACTTACATGATTATATCTGTGTATATACAGTATATATCAGTATATGCAACTATATATATATACTTACATTCATGATTATATCTGTATATATACAATATATATGTAATTCTATATATATATAACTTTCTATAACTATATATGTTTATACACAATTATCACAGAATGCAATTTCCAGTGCCCGGCATTTCCCACCACGGCACTGCAAATCTCCAGGCACTGCCGGGCTAAGTCCTGCAGGCCCAATTCATAGGAGGCCCAAGCGAGCTCGCGGTAGCTGCGGCTTTCCATGGACGACACAGGCAGCAACGAGGTAATGATGTCCTAGGAGAACTGCGAAGTGGGAAGCCTATGCCCCCCCCAAAAAAGCATAGATTGGTGGGATACTGCATACCCCATTATGATCATTATGTTATTTTTTTTGGTTGGCAACCACTTGCTAAGTGGGATGAACAAAGAATGGCAATACTAGATGAGATAAATTGATAAGCAAAACAAGACTTACCATAAGACATCAAAGCTGACATTGATGGGCCAAAATTGGCCAAATAGGTTGACGGGTAGACTACGCATGTTCCGGGAGGTTTGCGCAAAGGAGCGCATGAACAGAGGCACCGAAGTTGTGTTTGCCTAGGGCTACAGCCCATTAAGGGGTGCTCAGGTGAAGTATGAAGCTCTGCTCTACACAAATAGAAAACTAACAACATAACTAACCAATTAGGTGCCATACGGAAATAAATCAATAACTCAACACATGCACAGATAAGATTGAAACATCCTCCAGCGACGAGTTTCCACCAAGTCTTGCAATTGCAGATCCCATCCCAATGATGCAGAAGCGATCATCAGCTGAGAAGATCCTTTCAGGGCTGCATCGGCTGCGTTGTTGGCAGCATCAGCGTCCTCATCGATCCTGGGGCTGATGCTATCATCGTTGCCCAGTCGAATTCCAATGACTTGAAATTGGCATGAACAAATGCACGAAAAGTGTGGAAACCACAATTTTTACTGTATAACATGTCTGTAGCATTCTTAATATGTGTTTTCCCTTTTTTTGCTTCGTTCTTCATTAAACCAAGTCAGTGATTCAGGGGTTACAGAAGGGACTTCTGACAGTTGCGTACTTGGTATCAATCTGAATCCCCAACCAAATCCCATCAACATTGCCGTCTCTTCTCAATCAACTTAGCCGCCAGAATTACCTCTGCCTTTGATGGATATCTTCAGTTGGCAAGGTTGCATGCGGGTCAAACTTGGGCAGCTCTGAAAATGGGTCTGTCTGAAATTGGTGTATAGCCCCAAAAAGCTACTTTCAATAGGGAAAATGACGATTCACCCAATGGATTTAAAGGTACCCCATTTTCAGATACACCCATACCTGACTGTTTTATACTGTTTTCTTCATTGTTTCTCTTTGGTTCCAGCATCTGAAAAGTGAATAAAAGTGATCCAAAGAAAATATTGATTCATTTCGAGGATGCTATCGAGCATCAATCTGCGAATCCCCGACACGGCTTGTTGAATGTTCGCTTCCACCGCTTTCCGCAAGCCTGAATCTAATCAGATGGTTGCTGGGCGCTGATTTCAAAGCAACAAGATGCGACAAACCCCCGTTTTTCTTCACAGCATCATCAGCCCAAGAAATGCATGGAATGATGGACTTCTGCCCATTCACTTCGGATTTCAAGCTTTGGAGAGGCTGTAATGGACTTGGATTGGCTGTCAAAACCTCAAGATATGCCTTCTGGTGCTTTTGCCTAAAGTTGGGACTACAAGAATTCGCCACCATGGTCAGCTTTGGCCGTGACTTCTGTGGATGCAAGGGTCTCTTAGAGGGACCTAGGTTTGTAGCATTCTCCCCCTACTTCAATTTGAGCCAGCAAAGAGTCAAACTTGGGTACAAGGTGGTGCACCACTTTATACCTTCAATAGTGGTGTCTGAAAGACATGCATATTAGAATTGTATTATATTATATTATGTTATGTTATATTATATTATATCATATCATATTATGTTATATTATATTATATTATATTATATTATGTTGTATTATAGAATATTATATTGTATTATATTATATTATATTATTTAATATAATATAATATTATATTATAGTATATAATATAATATTAAATTTTAATATATATCATATACACACACGCACCACATTAAACAACACTGTCTTGGATTTTGACAGCCATGCCATTTTTGGGGGACCTCATGGCATCCGAATCCGAGCTACGCATGTTGCGATGCAGCTCCTCCATGATCCTCTGCCGCCCGGGCGGCGGCAGCTCTGACAGGGCACCCCACAGCCGCAGGAAGGCTCCGGCGCTGGAGCGTTTGGAGAGGAGACGTGGCAGCTGACCCAGGGAGAGCTTCAAGAGGATGGTATCCTTAGATGGCTATGATGGCTATGATGGATATGATGGCTATGGTGGCTATGATAGCTTTGGATTATGAGTCAGAAATGGTCTGAGAGTAGGTGTTAGTTATGACATGTTATGGATGTTCATCCCTCCAAATATGATTTTGAAGGGTTTTGATCCAAAGATAGGCGGGCATGGGGATATACCCAGCAAGTTGATGCCTCAGAACAAATCATCTGCAGCCCCAAAAAACATGGCGATTTCACTGGTGGTCCACAACTCAGGCCTTGATTCTTGACAAGTATCCACAACTCAGTCTCAAACGTTTGACCGTTCTAAGTCCGATTGTCTGAGTCGCTGCCCCAGGTATATCGAAATTCCGAAGCATCAAAAGAGAACAATATCAATGGCCATTCCAGGATCCTAAATTGGAGGTAGCTACCATATATAAGGCCTATTTTTTAGGCCTATGTAAGGGAATTCCCATTGACAATATCAGATCAAAGAACCGGTTCCAATACCTACCTGCAGCCTCAAAGGATGGGAGCAAAACAGCCCCTGGTCAAAAACAACGCTGGATTGAACCACCGTTTTTCATAGTCTTAGACCACACCGAAAACATGGAAACAAAGACCTGCAAAATGGCATGCCAAAGCATTTTTTAACTGGACCCATGTTTAAGCGCAAATGGTTTGGACTTCAAGCTGTCTACTCATTCCAAGACGTTTCAAGATATTTTAAGTATGTCTTTCAGTTCCGTGGGTGCATTTTTACTAGTTCCAAGCATCTTCGATCTTCAAAGACACCATGGCTTCCATCAGGTCTGCCATGTCATTGATCTCCAAGCGCCACCAGCCTTGTGACTTCTTTCCTGGCTGCAATGGAGAGGACGAATCTCGAGAGATAGCCTCTGGTAATGACTAACAGTTTGCGAACTGGAGAACATGGCTCATTAAGTTCGATAATGTCTATAAAAAAGGATGTTTTTTTTCCACAGTTCTGTTAAATTCTCAGAGGATAGCTTGACAGTCGTCTGCTTCACATAAGTTGCCGGTAGATTAAAATGATTAAATGTAAGACCCAACAGGTTGATACGTTGGAAACAGCGTAGAAGCCTTGGGATAAGCTCTCAGGTACTGTCCCGCAACGGGACGGGCAACACATCTGGAGTTTCGGAGTTCGAGGGTGTCCAGTGTCCAACTTAGAGGTATCGAAATTATGTGAAAAGGTCTATGGAAAATTGCCAATCTAAGATACCCAGCAAAAAATGCAAGGCGTTCTATTCACCCCATATATTAGGCAAATATATGAAAGTATCTTAACATACCCAACCGAGGTAAAAACCCAACGTCTTTTTGAGGGAATGTCCTGCATGGGACTGTTTTTTGTCTCAGGCCTCATGAATTGGTACCTACAGCATCCCGTTTCACCATTTTTTAACAATGGGATACATAGTGAAACAGTGAAACTACTAAACATGCTGGGTGTCACAAATATTTTCTGGATGTCTGGATTGAAGCTTGCAATCACAAATACGTAAAGCATTGTAGGCCATTGCGAGCAGATAAATAACAAAGTACAGTATACTATAATATGATAAATATAAATATAAATATATATATATATATATATATTCAGTCATTGATATATATATATATATACGTACAGTATATATACCAATTATATACCGCTGCCAACAGGAGTCATCGCCCCCAATCTTGCAAGTGGCTGATCACTTTCAGCACTTCGCCCCGGAATGCTTTCGACTCCAACCTTAGTGGCGTAACGCGACACCTGAGAAGGTTCTGGATTTCCGCAAGCCATGCCATGGGTGTTACAGCGGGATCTTGAGCACGAAAGATATTGAACAAATCCATAAAATAGTTTTAATCAAACCAAGTAGGAGCTAAAGCCCAAAGAAACAGGAAGAGTTTAACCTCTTAAGACTCTTGTGAATTGGTTTTGCAGGTTGGCTGATATCGGATTCATTGATTGGTGATGAGACTTCAAATCGATGGCGCAGCCCACAGTTTCTGGTGGCTTCGCTGGTTAGTCAATTGGAGATCTTGATCCTAGGGACGGAGACATACATTCTTTATCCATATCTACAAGTAACAAATTTATATTATATTTTAGAATAGATAGACACTCTCTGTAAATTTAACATAGCTAATAGCAGCTATTGACAATTGCCATTGATAGATATCTATAGTTGATTTACCTATTAACAATCGTGATTTCCACTTCGCCATGTTAGGTTGCCAGAGGGTATCATTTTTCCACTTCGCTAGGTGGATTTACCATGATTTACCCAGTAAGCAGGGTCATAGCCACCAGCCACCAACCAGAGCACTGCGGCAAGCGTGCCAGGGCGTGAAGGGCCTGGATGCAATCATTGGCATCCAACCATTGGGCCACGTCAACATCCTGAAGCAGTGTCCTGGGCACTGCCCGAAACGAAACGTTGATGTGTGAAAGCTGGGTACATTTCTAGGTACCTTTGTGGAGCAAAAGCATGATGATCATTTTTCTTTAAAATATATCGTGTATTCATTTTTTGTGCATCTTTGTAGGATCTAGATCCACTTTCGGAGATGATAAGTTTAAGGGGGATCCTCAAGCAGCACAACATGGGGAGCTCAGCGACAATCTAAGCCGTGAGTCATAGCACTCTCTGGAACGAACTCCGCTTCCGCCAAACCAATTAAGATCTCCTGCGAAGCTACAATGGATTGATGTACCCCAAAAAATATCAAAAGGGTTTGCTGTGAAAATGTCACTGAAACCAATACTGGAAATGATACTGAAACCAATACTGAAACCAATTACTGCTGAGAAGATAAACATATATGAACATGAAGACTTTAGGCATTGATGACGGCCCTGGAATTCCATGTCACACTGCAAGCTCTGCTGTAATTTGAGGACTTCGTCTGCAGATTGTCGCTGGGTACGCAGGAACCTACCCCAGTCATTCCCGTCCACGATGTTCTTTGCGTGTAGATCTTTCCGTTTCTTCATGACTTCCTCAGTCGATTGCAAGTGGCTTGACCAGCCAGCCAAAGGTTTAGCCCCCAAAGGAAAACAACTGGTCCATATGACCACCTGCATCTCAGGAAACCACAATCGAGTTTGGGATTAACATCAGTAGATAAGCTTGAGCCATTCGAGCCATCATCCTTTGTATATCGGATAAGGTTTTCGTGATTCTGCGCACTTTGGCATCGCTGTGGCGCCGGAAATCAGATCGAGGTCATTTTGTTCTAATTTCTCTAGAATCTATCACAATGTTGCAACTTCGTAAAACCACATGAGCCCCAACTTATTTGTGACCATGGTTACAATGTTCCGTATTCGACTCACTTATCTTTGCACATCTACCAACAACAATTTCGCACAGTCCACATCAGTTTGGTTCCTGAATCGCTTGAATCCCCGTCATTTGGTTCCGTTCGTGCCCATGTCGTTTGCAGATAACAAATCCCATATCTTTCTTCGTTAAATCACATGTTTGCGGTTGAAATCCCTCTTGTTGCTGCTTCAATGATGGTTTTCCTGGTGAAATCCCGAATTTTTGGTCACTTCAACCCAATCTAAATGGAGGTTTCCTAAGTCATAGGGCCCTAGCCAGTTATCAGTAGTTCTCATCCATTTTTCTTTGGGATTATCCATGAAAACCATCCAATCATGGGGATCACCTCGCGGCCGTGGCACGTTGCAGAGCTGCCTGTACAACGAGGGATCCTCCACGCCGGCAATGCCGAAGCCGTGGATGCTGCGCGCTAGCTGCAAGGGCGAGAAGCTCTTCAAGGTCGCCTTGGTTTGCCTGGAAGTGGTGGTAGAAATCCAAAGAATGTCGGTGAAAGTTGGTTTATAACTTGGAGAACTAGGATTGATCATGGATATAGATATATAGATCGATATAAATATATATATATATATAGATAGATATTAGATATAGATATAGATATTAGATATAGATATAGATATTAGATATAGATATAGTTATATATAATATACACCATATATATATATTATGTATGGATCGTTTGGGTTATGAACCAACTTAATTATATCGCTTGGGGGCCCCTTCCTCTACTAAATCAGGGTTTCCAGGGATCACATCCCCCTGACAAATCTGCGTGAGGGTGAGTTGGTATGATCATCCCATTTCTAGGGTTGAAGAATGTCGAAAATGTAAAATGCTAAAAAAAACCCGCTGCCCCAGATTTTTTTGGGATAGAATGGACATATCATGGGTTATACCACTATAAAGTGGGAATATGGAAATATTAGGAATATGGAAGTAGTGGTCGAGCCATCAAAAACTAGAAAACACTAACACACAATATAGAAACTAATGATCTAACCATCAACAGTATGAGAAAAAAGACTAATTGGACCAAGCCTAGTGGTGCCCCAGTGAGTGCCATTGGAACAATAGACATCCTGCTGGAATGGATGGTTAGTAACTGGCCTATCTCCGACCCATATTACATTTTTTGAAAAATCAACAAGAGTGCCACAATCACCCAACAAATCGAAGACTCATAGTCAAACACCAAGTGATTTCTTATTAGCAGTAGAAGTCAACAACCACGTTTGGCATTGTCAACTAACTCAGAGGTATTTCGGCGACACAGCATTCTCAACTGACACGTTGGAAACACGTCGGTGGTTTTTGCACGATTTGTCCGGTCAAAGTCATTGGTACTTCAAGCAGAATGGATGTCGTTCGTCAGATAATGACCCAGCTTTCAGGAGGAATTAAGATTGGATGTTGTTCTGAATATGAAAGAACACGACTATGAACAACATATTCCCTGACGAGACTAAACAAATGTATCAGGATGCCTCGAAACATGATGTCCAAATGGCGTTTGGGCCGTTTGGGATTGGATCAAACTGCTGGTCATCCGGCCGCCTCTGCAGCGCTTTGAACAAACTCTTGTGGGCATATTCGATGGTGGAAAAGGCTGCCACCACACTGGAGATGTCATGAGCGTTCCTGGCTGTCGACATCTGTCGACACAGGGCATGACGGTCAAGTCATGGTGTATCTGGCAGGTTGACTGTGCTCCAGACTTTGTTTCCTGCATGGCTAAGCCTCAAAAAATGACAAAAAGTCTACAGAACGGCACGTGGTCAGGTCATTTTGAAAAGCTGCTATCACGCTTTAAGTGGCGCGTACCCTGTTTTGGCTCAAACCCGAATCATCAACGACCTGAGACAAGAAGTGCTCCCGGGCATTCAGATGTATATAACTCTACTCATGCCCTTTTCTACAATTGTGTCAGAGTAATTCTTGCAAAATGATTGCTTGGTTTGTTGGACCAAAATAAGATACCAAGAATGATGCAGTACAAAATATGAGCTAATTACCCTCTGGTAATTTAACATAGCTATGGAACTCACGATATTTAAACTTTGTTATATGGGTGTTTCCACAGATGGGGGTACCCCAAAATGGATGGTTTATAATTACTGGGAAATCCCCAAAAATGATGAATTTTGGGGTACCCTCATTTTATGAACCCCCATGGGCCCCAAGTAAGATGAAGTATTTCAGATCTCTGGTTCGCCCCTGTTGCCAATTTTCTTTGGACTCGCCAGGCTTTTTTTGTAAGATCCACACAACACGTTTGGAATGCCGAAGGCTCATAAGCCTCACTTTGGAAGATAGAACATGCGCCAAGTCCTTGGCTCCAGATAGCCGGTGACCCTCTCAACCATGACTTTCTGACAATGTGTCTTGAACTCCTTGAGACCAAGCCCATCTCCAGGGCAGACCCATGGCCCATGTCTGCGTCATTTCAACCTGGATTCAACCAGTTCCCCTATGGCTAAGGCTAAGGTATACTTATACGCACGTCCTCAGCATGTTGCAAGATCGGCTATTCAAAATCCCAGTTTCATTGCTGTTTACATCCCAAGTGATCCCCTTATATTATCTTATTTTTTGGCCGTGGAGGATTGTCGTTTTGGGGTGCTGACTTTTTCTCACACCCACATGATCTCACAAACTTGTGCGTAGTGGCTGGTACAATTCAGAAAATGATGATTCACCAGTGTCTCAAAGGATTTTCCTGTACATTTTCAGAAACCCAGGTAGAAAACCCAGCATTGGCAAATCAGTTTCCTTGGGGAACCATTTGTTTTCCACATCTTTTTGCATGTTCAGCCGAGGGTAAGGCGAGTGACTGAGAAGAGACCTTCGTCCATGACTTTCGCATTGCTATACGCAAAGGCAAGTGTGCCTCAGCAGCGGCGTGGCGGAGCCACATCCCCAGTCTGTAAAAACCTGTGCTCTGCCAACAAAGGTCATGCAAAAGAACGGAGTGAAGGCCTGAATCGGAGACACCAACTAATTAATTAAAAAAGAAGGCCTGGAAAATCATCCGAAAACTGATTTTCTTTTTAGACACTTGCCCAATATTTGTTGTCCAATTAAACTTGCTGGGGGGATTGACATCTGAGCCTTCATCGGACATTGAGAGCTTCAACCTCTCAGTGAATTATTCAACGGCAACTTATTCTCTTTTTACTGTTTACATGCAGTACATTGTTTCACCATCCTGGTCTGAATTCTTCATGTCCTGCTTTTCAGTTAGTTACTTCTTCCCAGCAATTACTGCACAGCATATCAGATTCTTTTTGAATCACCTGGTTTCAATCAAATAGCAGCACTGCATCCGAATTTTCGTGGGTGAGACAGCGATACAAGATGATACAAGGTGCACCTTTTGAGAGTAAATTCATTCGTAACATCCATATCATCCTACAAGGTAGACTTTTGAAAGTAAATTTCCAAAAATTGCCAGTAACATCCATAAACATTTCCATATTCCAGCAACATCCATGTAAAAAATCCATAAAATTCCAGCAACATCCATAAACAAATCCATAAATTTCCAGTAACATCCATTAAATAAAAATCAATAAATTTCCAGTAACATCCATTAAGAAATAAAAATAAATTTCCAGTAACACCCACTAAATAAAAATCCATAAAATTCAAGACATCCATTTGAAAAAAAGACGCATAAAATTCCAGTAACATCCATTGAATAAAAATCAATAAATTTCCAGTAACATCCTTAGAAACAACAAATCAAAAAAAATGCCCAGTAATATCCATTTAAAAAAAAAAACACTAACATCCACGAAACAATCTATAAATGCCCAGTAACATCCATAAACAATTCCATAAATTTCCAGTAACATCCATGAAACAAACATAAATTTCCAGTAAAATCCATGAACAAATCCAAAAAATCCAGTAACATTCATTTATATAAAAACATCCATACATTTCCAATAACATCCATTAAACAAATCCATAAATTTCCAGCAACATCCTTGAAAAATCCATAGAATTACAGTAAGATCCATGAACAAATCCATAAAATTACAGTAAGATCCATGAACAAATCCATAAATTTCCAGTAACATCAATTAAATAAAAATCCATAAATTTCCAGTAGCATACATGAAACAATCCATAAACTTCCAGCAACATCCAATAAATAAAAAACCATAAAATTCCAGCAACATCCATGAACAAATCCATAAATATCCGGTAACATCCAGCAAAAAAACAATCCATAAATTTCCAGGAACATCCATTAAAAAACAATCCATAAATTTCCAGTAACATCATTTTGTTTTAGAAAAAAAACATAAATTTCCATAAATTTCCAATAACATCCATGAAAAAAAACATAAATTGCCAGTAGCATCCGTGAAACAATCCATAAATTTGCATACATTTCCAGTAACATCCATGAAAAAAAACCATAAATTTCCAGTAACATCCATGAACATTTCCATAAATTTCCATAAATTTCCAGTAACATCCATGAACATTTCCATAAATTTCCATAAATTTCCAGTAACATCCATGAACATTTCCATAAATTTCCATAAATTTCCAGTAACATCCATGAACAAATCTGCTTCATCCCGTCATTCTGTTCACATAGCAGCTATCGTTCGACGAGAGGCACAAATCCCGGGGCACCTCGAAGTCCATCAACTTGGATCGCACCACCTGGGGCCGTCTATTCGGTGGTCCCGGAATGTGGTATGGAATATGACATCCCCATTTTTAATAGGTAAACCATCTATTTTTATGGGCCATCTATACCATGGCTATGTTAGTCATAACCAGAGGGTATATATATATAGCTGTATCATCTCGGGCAGGTTTCCTGCCTGAATGCATTCAGCCAGATATTACTGCCTGCATGATGATCTAGGTATATATACTGTAAATATATATATATATATATATAATATTTATTGGATGTGAATGAACGGTAAGTCTACAGAATATGTAGACTTACGACATCTCTGCTCGAATCATCCATTCGCAGAATCTTCATATGACATCGTTGACCTTGGAAAACCAATTGAACTTCTTTGGTTGATGAGATCTTATAGCTATATCCTGGCCATGTCATTACATCCCTACATGTCAAACACATTCAAAGAAATCAAAAGATCCAATGAGTATTTTGAAAATTCGTTATATTATGTATATATATAATATGCACATACCATGTGAATCAACCGTTCATCCAGTCGCCGCCTTTTTGTTGCTCGAGGCCACCCCGCCCGGTGATGTGCCCCCGCACCCAGCTCCGGCTTCAAGGCACCGGAGCAATCACGTTGCACAACAAGTCCTCGTCGGCCTCTTTCAGACGCGACAGGGCCTCGCGGTGGCGACGCGCGAGCGCAAAAAACGCTTAAAACGGCGTCCGTGGCCATGCGACGAAGCAGTTGATGCCAAACCACTATAAATGGTGATTTAATGGTGATTTAATGGTGACTTAATGGTGATTTAATGGGTTAACAATGGGTTAACAATGGTGAATAATGGGATGATAATGGGATATACCCTCCAGTAAACTAACAGGTTGCTATGGAAAATGGACCATTTAGTGCGGTGATTTTCCTATAGTTCTAGCTCCAAGTTACCCAAATTCAGAAAAATTACATATACCATGAATCAATCGTACTCCAGACCTGTCTCTTTGGACCCATTGTTTTCCCAACCTGTTTCCCTGTGTGTGACATGCTTCACGCCTGTGAATTGACTGGGTTGCGGTGGGAAGACTTTTCAGCTCAATTTGGAAATTGTTTGGCACCATGTCAATGCGTTGTGTTGTTCCTGAAATGCTATGGAGCCTGGATGAGCTAAAGTGTGCCCTGATAAGTGAGCTTCCCATTTTGAAGACCGAAGAAGGAGAGGGTTTCAAAATATTGTATGACTTGTTTGTTGAATGGGCTGAAATCCTGTTAAATTACAGTACAACTACCAGCATCCGCTCTGTTGAATTTGGGGAATTGTGGCCCCGAATCCTTCTCTCTGGGGATTTCGAGGAAGCACAGCGTAATCCAGACTTGGCCCAGTTTACGGATGCGGAAGCTGAATCGCCAGCCAAACGCATCAAAAAATAAGCTGAACAGCTTATCCAATGGTCTCAAAAGATCCTAGAGAGATGTTGGTGATTGATGAGAGAAACAAGACTTTATGTTTATTCAAGAAATCATTGCTTGAGAAGCTGTGGACTCAAAGGATCTTAACGGGGTTAAACATGTGCGATTGGACATGACAGGACGTGACAAGGGAAAAGGTGCGCCTGACAAGGGTCACACAACCTCATTCTCACCATCAAAGGTCGTTCGTTATTTTCCAAATTTTCCGGAGCTAGTTTGGCATGGAATATGAACAGCCTTGGAATATGGGTAAGATTTTGCTAGAATAGTGATTTTCCATGGCTATGTTAGTTTACCAGAGGGTATAGTTCATGATCCAAGAATAACAGCACGTGTAAGTGAATGATAGTGATAATGGTAAAACATAGTCAGCTATGGCAGTAACATAAACACAATAAAACAATGATTATTATTAACAACTATTAACAACAAAGATGCACCGTCTTTCTGGACATCTTTGCTTCCGCCACACTCAGTCAGTGCCATTTTTCGCGCTGTCTGCTGGTCCGAGTGGCCCACGTGATTTGTGTCAGTTCCTTCGGAGAACAATTTTCAGCTTCATGATGTAGAACTCCACGAACTTCCGCGAAGAGATCCTTGGATGAAAAACGAAGAAAAACAGCAAATGAATGCAAATGATACTTCCATATAGTCAGGCATCAAGAAGGGGTAGGTGTTGCGAAATTGGTATAAAACGTTTTATTTTACATGTATGTATGTATATAAATATGCATATAATCATGTGTATATATATATATACATACATATTATATTCATGTGCGTGATTGTGCACACACACACACATATATATGTACGTCTAGATATACATCAGTATGTATATATATATAATATTAATGTATACTATACACAACATATATTGAAACACATCTACAATATGTATACACTGACACATGACGAAACTCAGGTGGTCCATGCCGAGTGCATCCAAGGAATGTTTCCCACTATAGGTTGTGATGTGTTCTGAGCGTACTGTAGTTCAATTCAAAGATCTTCAGCTCATTTAATGGTGATTGAATGGTTTAACAATGGGTTATTAATGGTGAATAATGGGATGACAATGGGATATACCATCCTGCAAACTAACATAGATGTGATGATGTGGAAAAGACACAATGTGTCGATCAGCTTCCTAGAGAAACCATGGGTTTTCCACATCTTTCTGCATGTTAAACCAAGGGTAGTTCCTGACAGTTTGCCGACCCCTATTGGACTTTGAAAGCCGTCTGTCCCGTCGCAGGGTGCCATTTTGTCCGTCTGTCACCCCTTTATACTGGTTGGGTAGCACACAATCTCACAATTGAGTATGGAGGATGATAATTCCCAATATAGAAAAGTAACAACCCTCAATAATCATCTACCAACATTAACAAACCATCATTTGACAATGATATATCCCCATGTTTCATGCTTAACAGTTCTAGAAATGCTGATTACCCTCCTGTAGACTAACATCACTAGTGCAGATTCCATCAAATTCCACATGTAATCATAATTTATCGGGGGGACACCCCATGGCCATGGCTTATCCACATCTGTATGTTTCTAGGGTACAGTGAAACCACTGTTTAAGTTAAGAACGTACTACAACGAGAACTTCAGGGGCTGGATTGCTCGATTCAACCCTTTCTGTCAGCTAATTGAAATAAGAACCCTAGGGTACCCTGGAATTCTGTACATTTTTCGTGAGTGGCTCACCAATCGGCTTTCGGTCGCTCACCTTCACTTCCAGGACTCGCTATGGGTCAGATTCATGGTGGCAAAGGCCCACAGCACCGACAGTAGGTCAGACATCCCTGGCTGTCGCAACATGTTGGAAAACAATGTATGGGGATATATGGGGTTGAAATAACAAGATGTATTTGATTTTGTTTAATCCAATATCCAATAAAACATGAGGTAGCCCAAACAATCCCAATTGTTGCAATGACACATGTGGTTAACCATGCTTGACCCCATATATATATATAACAAAAACAAAACTACCCGAGTAACGTTGGTGAATCATGGTATGTGATACAAGAATTTACGACCATCTTATATATTCATTTGTATCTTTATCGAACTACTTTGAGCTAGTACTACCTATCTATACCTATCAATTTATCTATCTATCCATCTATCTATAGCTGAGTACGCAAATTATAGCCACACAGAAGGGATTTAACACATAAAAACGGAATTCAATGGTGACCCTGGCCGACTAATCCACTTTTACATGATGTTTAGCCCACCAGTGACTAAGGGATGGCTTGGTTTTCTCAGCTGATTCTGGTTATGGATCCTTCCGAAGCGTTTCTGCTGGCATCCTGGGGCCGGTACCCTTCCTTGAGTGCTTTGTCAAGTTTTCTTTGGAGCGGTTTATTGACCAAGGCAGTTGCAGAAGGTCACTCATCGGTAGATTCAATTTCAATTGTGGAGGTAAACTCTCCTAAATAGCTGAACGCTCCCCACATTGTGTTGGGATTATATACAATAGCCCCCAAATGGCCAGAAATCTCTGGTCACCGACAAGCTACCAAAGTCCGAGAGATTCTTCTGCGCATTGGCCGCCAGGGTGGCGAAAATCAATTCATCTCTCTGCTGCCTTGTGGCAGAACGACCGGAGTAAGCGGGTGTGTTTGAAAATGGGATAATGGAATATATACCTCCATAATACCTCCATATAAAATACCATTTGCTGTAGAGATTATTTTTGAATCATTGTTCTATAAAATACTATAGTCAACAACATTAGTCAACATTGTAAGAATCATGAGATGATGATGATGATGGTGATGATGATGGTGGTGATGATGATGATGGTGATGATGATGATGATGATTATGATGATGATGATGATCAGCCATCACATGTGGTGCCTTAAATTACCCACACCATGGTACAACCTGGGATATCATCAGCCACTAATTTAAAACCATCATAGGGATATAATTATATAATCGACATTGGGTTATAGCGGGATATTACTGGGATGCTTTCGGAAATAGCTATTGGCTTATAGTGATAGTAAGTATCTGGGTAAATGACAATATTTCACCAACCTGAATCTTGTGGCCATAAAAGGGGATGATTCCCCAATCCTAACTATGATTTCCAGGGTTTGGTCGAACAGTGAGGTCGTGATGAAATTTACCTAGAAGTATGTAATCCCATTTATAGATGATTTACCCATTAAAACCTCCATTTATGAGAGATTTTCCATGGCTATGTTAGTCATAACCAGATGATAGTCATAGTAAGTATGTAATCTGTGCCATGTGATATTTGGCTTCGTCTCGACCTGGAGGATACAGAATCGCCTTTTTTTGTCTGGGAAGTTGTTTTCCAACCACTAGTTTGCAGGATCATTAGTTGTGTATCTGGAGAAACATTCAGAAAACAAATCTGGAGTCTCAGTAGCCTCCATATTCCAAGCGGCAATTCAAAAAGTGACTTTGCAATACTTTGCACATGTTTTTCCAGGTTTTTCCTAAAAAAATGGTGATGATTCTCCACTAATTTTCCAGGCCACAACTGTCAAGAAGCTTGGCTCGGGGTGCAAACCTGCACCCCCTATTGATTGGTTGAATCCCCATGCGAGATGGCATCCCAACTTGGGTTGGTTACCCTCTGGTAAACTAACATAGCTATGGAAAATCACATTTTTTTATGGGAAAACTCACTATAAATGGCCATTTTCAATAGCTATGTTAAATTATCAGAGGGTAACATTCCACAATTTTATTGCTTGATGCAAAACCATGTTTGTCTGTCATAGTCCAGCATCATGAATTTGGGACTTTACTTTTATGAATTTGGTATATTCACTCGTATGAACATGGGGGATGACCAATGATGATCGTTCCCTTCTATAGGAAACTCACTTCCTGGAAACCCAAATTACTTGGTATAGAAAGGAAATGATCCATTCCCCCTACCGAAGAGTTTTATTATTAGATCTGCATGTTGGTGTGTCATATAACCATAAACATCATAGTATAACTTGAAAAAATCACCGATTTATACTTTTATAGATCAATTTCCCAGCTCGTCTTTGAAACTTCAGTTTCACAAAATTGGGGATAAAAACCTTCCGATTTTCCCATGAACATAGCTGAGATATCTGACATTTGGAGGGTAAATTATATATATATATATATATCAAAATATCACCAGTAAATGCCATGTACCATCTGGTTATTTAACATAGCCATGGAAAATCACCATTTTTGAGAACGGTAAACCATGGTAAACCATCTATTTCTATGGGCCATCTATACAATGGCTATGTTAAATAACAAGAGGGTGTATATATATATATATATAATATATATAATATAAATATATATATATATATCAATGATCTGGGTATATCTGGGTATAATGCCATGGTTCGGCTGAACGGCGGTTCCACGGTGGAATCAAACACAGCTGGCTGAAGCAAGGCACAAGCGACACAGGGCAGCCGCCACACAGGCGATGTCCTTTTTGGAAGAAAGGGCAGCCACGAAGCCACCCGGCTGGAACGAAAAAAACAACGGATTAATATGGATTATTATGGATTACAAAGTACATGTGTATTTATATGGGTTATAAAACGTTATATATATATATATACGTATATATATATATATATGTATATATGTAAGATTATCATGACTAATATGGATAATTATTGGATTGCTGATTCAATTTTCACGCAATTGCTGGTGTTCCACAAGCAGCTGACGGCTCATCTACTTATTTGTTGGTCTGAAAATTGGATAATTACCGCAAAAAATAATGGTGTATCATCATCATCATCATCATCATCATTATCATCATCATCATCAACATCATAATCATCATCATCATCATCGCCATCACCATCATCATCATCATCATCATCATCATCACCATCATCATCATTATCCTCAGTTAAACCATATGTTGACCATATATTTTCAGATATGAATCATATATTCACCATATGATAACCATATTATGCACCGTCCTCTATCCCATGAAAAAGACATATAACTCATCACAGTTTCCGTGGGGCTTTGCAGTTTGGGCAGCCGCATCTTCAACTCGGCCACCGCGATCTCCTGTTGGCCGTGGAGCATCTCCATGTGCGTTGCTTGTATCCATGTGTTCATTGGCTAAATCAATGTTCTCATCACTGAAAAAACTCAGTCTGGTCGCGTTCTGACGGGCTGAATCCCATATTTTTGCTGATGAAACCCCTATATCTTTTTTGCTGAAACATTCAATATCATGATTTTTTGTTGCTGAAGTCCCTCGGAGTGAGTCAAAACCTCGGATGGACATCCAGTTATCCCAGCTATTTTGATGTGAACAAAAACATGGTTTTCATCCATAGCCACAGATCATATTACATCAAAGTAGCTTTTTTTCTCAAACTTGGGGTATACCAAAACCAACGGCTTTCCTCTACAGATCCCCATATTAAATACCAATTCCACTTCTGTATAGGTCAAACCCGTTAATGATTGGCGGTTCAATCGAATTGCAAATCCCATTAAAATCCGATTAAAATCTGATTTCAAATCCCACGAAGACCCCATGAAACCCTTCTGAATTCACTAAATTCACCTGAATTCACCTGTTGAATGGCTCAGTTGCTCCCGGTCACGACGTTACGAAGTGTTCACGGTTCTCATCCTTGAGTTTTGGATCGGCTCTGCACTTGGCTAAGGCGCCAAGGACTACACCTGGGTGCGCTGGCACCAACTGATCAACAACCAAAACTGGAGATTTACCCAGATTTCCATGGGATTTTCACTGGGATAACAAGAAGATACATCCTACGGGGATGTATCTTCTTGTTAAAAACAGTTTGCTATGGAAAATGAATGAATATGATCCATTGATGGATGATAAACATGATGATTTACTTATTACAAACGGTGACTTTCCATAAATACGTTAAATCCGGATTTCAAGGGTATATGAGGTTCAAACTCTGATTTAAGCAGCACAAATTGAGGTTCAAAAAATGTGGAGTTAACAGATTTTGCCAACAAGCAGGGGTTCAAGCAACAAGAATTAACAGGGACTTAGCCAGCGAAAATGGGGATTTGCATGATCTAATGACCTCCACCAACAGTGGGTAGTAAAGAATGATAGCAAAGCCTTACTACTTTGAAGAGATGATAGTTCAGGGAAGGTCACTGCTATTGGTTGGAGACTAATGAGACTACGTATGTCTAATCTAAAGCAACATAAATTTATGGATTTAGGCATCAATGGACTGGTTTGAGGTAAAATCATGCTTAAATCTACAGTTGCTTGAATGTAGAGGCTTTCCTGCAGATTTTCCCACAATACTGTGAAACCAGCAGCATCCAGCAACAATAGGGAGTATTCAATATGATTCAATCAACAAAAGAAGGGGATGCAAGCAAGCAAAATGGTGAATCCAGTCTTGGGGAACTTAAGAACCCGTCCATAGCAGGGGTTGCGTACTGAACGAAGCCTCTGAAGCCTCGATGAGGATCCCAAAATGGCTAATGAACATAGAAATCAACTAGCCAAAACAATGAGTTGACAGAGGTGTTGGTGTCCAGGGGTCAGTGGCAATCAAACATGGAAAGTTACCTGGGATTTCCCGGAATTTCCCGTAACATCCATGGAGCTTTTGATGGGAACATATGGGAACATCATATATACATAGCGGGTTTTCCAGCCATGTAACCAAAAAGTCACCACCCAAATGCCACAAGGACCTAGCATTTCCAATGCCAACCCATCCCTGGCAATGTTCACATTTTCGTACATTTTCGCAGATGCCTGCAGGTTGCAATTCTGTATTCTGTCGGTGCCATCCCATTGAACTGCGAAGTTCCATGGCGTGACTCAACATGCTGAGGCATGCTCAGGCGCACCAACTGAGACGACTATGTCATCTTTTCACATGAGCCACATGAACCATGAAAATGTCATTTTTCACCGTCCCAACCCATAAAATACTGCTTGGTACATAGCTATGCTATGCCGTTCATTCTATGGGTTAGTTATGGTTAGTTCATAATCCCCAACAAACAAGGTAGGGTATTTTCAATGGCTCAACCTACATCAGCCCACTCCATCGTCATGGCCATGGCCACCATAGCGGCAGTGGCCATGGTCGCTGCACTGCCTTCACTCCCTTCACTGCTTTCACTGTCGAGGATGCCACTGTGATGATACGTACTGGCCACGGCAGTGTCTGGATATGGCCGGCAGTGCTGCCATCAGGGAGATATCTTTCGGCACAGTCCGGCAAGATCACTGCACCAGGTTGCACCGGGTCATATTCGCAAAGGCATGAGGTTGATTGAATCACCGGAAGACGGGCTGACATTATGGCGTCGTACCGCTTCCTAATATTTTTAATATACAATATCGAGCATATAAATCTCACTTACCATCCCTGAATATGATTCAATTCTATAACGATCACAAACAACACCCAAGTTTTGCCCGCAGCGGCCGCCAAATCCGGGACGCTCAAGTCGCGTCCGGTGAAGGAGCTCAGGTTGCTCTGACAGAGATCCAAGAGCTGGTGGAACCAGCCTCCCGGCAGATTGGGGTGCCCACAGCTGAGAAGTATATACCCATTAAACATTCGGGGTATCACCAAGAATTTCATGGACCTTGTTTCTGTTTGGCTAAAGCTGGTTTTGTTCACGATTTTTTGTCACATCTGGGTTCATATGGTGATGAAATAATCATAGTTAGATGGGGTCACAAGCAGACTAACACAACTAGGGTGCACCATGCATCACCATGCAATGATGTAACCAACCCCAGGGTGGGATTTCACCACGAAATGATGGGCATAGTGTTGTGGGTCCCAAATCGATTTGTGGGCCCCATCTACCACACTTGGCCCGACTCCATATCCCGTGTTGGCACTCTAAACACCGCTTGTACTCTGAAGGAAATTATGTTTTCCGTGTTCCCTTGTTTTCTCTCGCTGCTAAACTAAGCAAAATGTCAAACATCAAAAGAATGCAAAAGTCTGGAAGAAACTGTTCTCAAGACTGCAACACCACCACTACTTGACCCAGGCCAAATGAACCATTCACAATTTTCTGCTTTCCCTTGTAAAAATAAGCTTGAGGGTTTCTGTGGGCAAACGTCTGGATTGGGGTGAACTCTGCAAAAGTTACTTAATGGATCTTAATGGAATATTCCACCCCATTTGACTAGCAGAGGAACCTTGAAATCGGAGTACTGAAAGCCCAATTCAACAAGTGGGAACAGACCCATCTCTTTGTAGTTTAACATAAACTTATATAACTACACATATGGTTTGATTTGAGTTGGTCATAGATACACGCCCATTGATTGCGTTGGTCATGTGGTTTTCAACTACACATAAATGGCATGCGTTTTGTGCTGACTGAAATCACCAGTTACACTTTGCAACTCGTCCCAACTCATCCCCTACGTTGTGTCGTAGCTTTGGAATCCCGCCTGGAAAATGCTGTAACTTCACTAAGGACCACAGGACATGCACCTGTGATGACCAAAGGGGAAACCCAGGCTGCAGAGCTACAGTGTTGTCACATTTAGTGCCAAATGTCTGATGGGCCACAGATTACAAAATTCAATGTCACCATGTCCAACCCAGGAGATCTACATTCAGGCCATGTGTGGAAATCAGATTTAAGGCCATTTTCGAATTGAATCTCCCATGTCGATGCTCGTTTGTAGATCTCTTGGGCTCGTTCTCACGTTCATGTTGCTGGGTTTGATGCGATGTTTGCTTTGAGAAAACGAAGCATTTGGGGGCAGATCATGGATCGTTGACATTACTCTGGCCAACATCCAAAGATATTGTTGAAGTACAAACTGTTTTTGAATGTCACAAATGTCACATGTGCACAGACACACTCCAAGATCAATTCCATGCAATTCATCCAGGTTGGGACCCCCTTTAGTTCCTGGGTCAATGTTCCCATCGTGTCACCCATGAGTCCACCACAGGATTTCACTTTGAAGATTCCGAAATGGGGAAAACATGGGAAAACCCAACATAGAATTGAGAAGCCATCAAGTCTTGTCAAGTGCCATCATTGTTCTAATAATTATAGATTTAATGTTTTCATTAAAGCCTCCCTTTAAAATCGGGGATTTCTCATCACCAGGTCACCAGCGGGCCAAGGACCCAAGGAACCATCCCCCGTGGTTTCAAGTCTGACAACTTCTTTCCTGTCTGCTCCATCAACCTTGGAAAGGCATAACATGTTTTGGGCATCAGGAGACCCGCAAAGGGCTAGTCATTACTAGCAATGGGCTATAGCCCAGGTAGAGGTAATGATGCAAAAATGATCATAATGGGATGTTTGATGATGCTTTCATGGATACCGTCCCAACTGACATAGACCCTGATGACAGCAGTCTTCCAGTCCCCAACTCATGGAAGGGATTATGCTACTTATTCGGAATTTGTGCTCAACCCTTTACCCTATAGGTGGGGGTTGTTTCTGGGTTTACTGCAAACATAAACCGATTCACCAAACGCAAAAAGGTAAGTGGTGATTTCCCGATTTCCAAGCATGTTTGATGGATCCGTGGTTTCATTACCATTCCTTTCTGGGAGTCGAGTCTAGCTAGTCTCGAACAGCCTATCATAATTTTCCATCGCAGCTAGTGTCAGCCATCTGGTGGCAGCCCTGATTTCATATGGCAGTGAACACCCATTGATTGAACATGACTAGCCAGCTAGAAACCTCCATGAAATTTCCAGGGATTTCCCAGCGGCGTTTGCCACGTTTAATCACCGGAGGGTTGGTTGGAAGATCCCCGAAATATAAAGCGCATACTTGGCATAGTTGCTCCAGGAAAAAGGAGCTGGATGAGCCGACAGCTTTCCCCTTTCATCAACGGGCAGTTGATCAGCTAATCATCGCAAGGCCAAATATTGCAAGAACAACAATTATTCCTTACGCTCCAAAGAAAATATAAACCCTGGGTATATGATACAAAAATCATCATATACTTGATACATACCCATGTATAATTATTGGAGTTGATTATCATAATTATTCGTGTAAATGAACTCTCTTTATTTTTGTTGATTTACTTCTATACTACTCCAAAAATCAAATAGATCGCCGAAGAATGGACGAAGAATCACCAGAAGACCTGAGAACTGCCCAGCAACCACTCGAAACGTGGATTTTCTTTGAGGAAGGCATTGCCTTGGCGACGGATGTCCCAGATGTTCCAGGTCCTATGGGTCCAACTGGGACTGGAAAGTATGGGACCAACTACTGATGGTTGAGCCACCTCTGAAAAATGATGGAGTGAAAGTCAGTTGGGATGATGACATTCCAAACCACCAACCAGATTACAGTCTTAATTTGATTTAAATTGTGTCAAATAAACAAAAGTCGTGACCAAGAAACCAGGACTGATGCTATATTATTTAACCACCATTTCTTTCAGAACAGTATATAAATCATCTACTATTTAAAGGCCACCTATAGCACCAAGAGACTGCCATGGTGTAGCTTGGCGATTCGCTGACATGCCGTCACCAGGTTCACCACATCCATCTGTTGCAGCTCCTCCGCAAAGCTCCCCAGTTCCATAGTCCATACCCTCTGGTAATTCAACATAGCTACTGAAAATGACCATAGAAATAGTGGATTTAATACCCATGAAAAATGGTGATTTTCCAAGCTATGTAAACGTTTACCAGAGGGTAGATGGTTTGCACCATAACTTAACCATCGAACAAAGGTGGATAGATGAGATATGAGGGATCTCAAATATTCAACACTACCTAAATGGTCTAAAATATGTGTAGATACCCTCCTAAACCATGGTTTCTGGGCGTGTTTAATATGAACGCGGGAAGATACTAAATACATGTTACAAGTGCGTGCATACATATATATATATAATCCACAGTTTGACCAATATATGTTGGTTGAGACATGAATCCAAGCAAAATCCGTATGAACATGGATTGATGACAAAATATCCCATAGAAACTATAGAAGATATATCCATTCAATATCTATGGATATCCCATTGTTTTTTTCCCATACATTTACTATAGTATTCCACACCCATCCCATATCCCATAGATATTCCACAGTTTCTTCCATAGGAAACCGTTTCATTGAAGAGTAGATATCCATAGTTAACCATAGATACTTATAATTTATGTATAATTTTCATTAATTTTCTATAACCATGGTTTTCCATAGATAGCCACTTAAAATATATCCATTGAACAGGGGTTGGTAAATGTCCTAAATGTTCATATCACCCAAATATTGGGGATCTCCAACAGATACGTGTTTTTGTGATGTGAAAAAAAACTGGGACATGTACCAAACCCTGCTAATGTTCTATATATAACCATGGTTTTCCATAGATGATCACTTGAAATAACCATTGGAAACAACCATCTTTGCCTCCCCCAAAGGCGGCCTCGCTGGAGCAAAGGGCCAAGATGCGGCCAACGCTCGAAGCGCTCAGGAGATCTTGTTGAAGACCAAGGCGATCCTCGCTGCAACTGGCAAAACAAATCACACCATCGAATTTATTTTGTATTAATTGTATATCATAATGATATATATATATATGTATATATATATACATACATAATTATATGTATATATATATAGTACATTTGTGATTCTATATAGATACATGTCAGTTTGATTTGACATATGATTGAAGTGCCTATGCCAGTTTACCTGTATTTATATAGTTATAATATGTAGATTATGCAAGGAACAGAATTGCGCATCCTCAAAATTGTTGATGGCCTTGAATTTATATAAATATTTCAAACTATTGAAGGTCCCAGAGTCTTCAATCTTGACACATTATACGCTATACGCAGTAAATTGAGGTGTTGTGTTGAGAAATTTGTAACATCGGCTTTGATTCTGCAGCAGTTCCGGTCTGGTTCCTACAGTTGAAATCCTCTTTTTGGTCAGCAAACCCAATCACGTGTCCCGGATTTTTTGGGCACCATTTTGCCGGATGAAACCTGGGTCCAATGGTTCATGTGTTTTTTTTAATATGGCAGTGTTTACCACATGAACTTCAACCGGTATGTCTCCTAGGGAGTTTCCTTTGATTTAGTTTAGCCCTGTTGCGCCTATTGCAGAACAACCTGCAACATCAAACATCACCATTTTTTCGCGAAACGCGTTTGACGCGCGTTCAACGAGGATCTGGTTGCATCTCCAAGAGCTCAGTGTTTTCCATCATCACCTCGGGCGAGGTTTGGGTCACCTGCTGGGACTGATGTTAACATGGCTGGAGAATGGTGACAAAAACGCCACCAACATGACCAATGGATTGGTTTAAGGCTTAAGTGAAAAATTACAGGAAAACCCATGAACAAATGGGAAAATCCATGGTTTGTTGCCTAAAATATGGTTTTCAAAATGTTTCCAACTGAAATTTAGGCCTTATATGTGGTATATCCTCTGGTAAACTAACATAGCTATGGAATATCACCATGCTATTAATAGGTAAATCAACTGTGGCAATTGGCAATTTATAAATTGCAATTTCCAATAGCTACGTTAAATTACCAGTTAATGCCTAGAATACGGTTTTCAATATGTTAAGTTCTCTTATTTCTGTGTATTACTGAGGCTGCTGTTTGGAGAAACACGATGAAACACATGAATTCAGCGGTTTCCAGTACTTCTAATTCTGCAGCGTACTGAGTTACATCTTTGATGTTTTTGGCTTTATTGAATAGTTGAATCAACTCCATGAAAACCATATCTTTGATTCACTGTTACCCCATTATCTTTAAGTCCCATTTGAAGTATTTCTTTCATATCATCCTTGACTCAGTGATTCCATACTGTGGGATGTGTTTCCATCAATTTTAGAGGTATGTATCCCTCATTTCCAACAGATGTCACTATTGAATTGTTGCTTGTATTATGTCTCATATCTCATTACCCTCTGGTAAACAAACATAGCTATTGGCCATTTATAGTTGATTTACCCATTAAAAAAATGTGCTTTTCCATAGCTATGTTAGTTTACCAGAGGGTATATCATATCCCCGTAACATTGTCCTTTTGTACCCTAGTTTTAATGGAAAAAAAACTCCAATGTGTCTTGGCCAAATCCTCGTTTTCGATGCTTATCTCTTCGGTTTCCATATATGGGGGGTTCCATCAATGGGGGTACCCCAAAATTGATGGTTTATAAGGGAACATCCCGATCTAAAATGGATGATTTGGGGGTACGCCTATTTTAGGAAACCTCCACATATATGTAGGTACATATATATATATATATATATATATCCGCCGACCCCTGCCTTGGCCAAGGCAGGGGCGGCGTCTGGGACCACCGGAGGTGTGGAACCTGCTTTGTCACGGCCATGGCCCTCACATTCCAGCAACAATTGCTTGTCTGTGTTTCAGCGGTTTGCCAAGCCTCAAAGGGCCCAAACGCTCCGCGGCAGCTCCCACGACCAAACCTTCCCGCAGGCCTTTCCAAGGCAACTCTCGCAAGCCAATGCTTCAAACCCTTCCGCAGGCCTTTCCAAGGCAACTCTCGCAGCTACACGCCCCAGCCATCTGTTTTTAAGGGCGTTCAAGCCTGCCGTTGCTTGCCCTCAAACCCTTCAAACCCTCCCGCAGGCCTTCCGCAGGCCTTTCCACAGCAACTGTCGCAGCAGTTTTAATGGAAAAAGACTCCAATGTGTCTTGGCCAAATCCTCGTTTTCGATGCTTATCTCTTCGGTTTCCATATATGGGGGGTTCCATCAATGGGGGTACCCCAAAATTGATGGTTTATAAGGGAACATCCCGATCTAAAATGGATGATTTGGGGGTACGCCTATTTTAGGAAACCTCCACATATATGTAGGTACATATATATATCCGCCGACCCCTGCTTTGGCCAAGGCAGGGGCGGCGCCTGGGAATTCCCTCCCGCAGGCCTTCTGCAGGCCTTTCCAAAGCAACTGTCGCAGCTACACGCCCCAGCCATCTGTTTTTCACGGCGTTGAAGCTTTGTTTGCCCGCCGCCAAACGCTTCAAACCCTTCCTTCAAACCCTTCCGCAGGCCTTTCCACAGCAACTCTCGCAGCTACACGCCCCAGCCATTTGTTTTTAAGGCCGTTCAAGACTGCCGTTTGCCCGCCTTCAAACCCCTCAAGCCCTCCCGCAGGCCTTTCCAAGGCAACTCTCGTCAAAGGCTTCAAACGCGCGGCGGCAGCTCCCACGACCAAACCTTCCCGCAGGCCTTTCCAAGGCGACTCTCGCAGCTACACGCCCCAGCCAATGCTTCAAACATCTTCAAACCCTTCCGCAGGCCTTTCCAAGGCAACTCTCGCAGCTACACGCCCCAGCCATCTGTTTTTAAGGGCGTTCCAGCCGGCCGTTTGCGCCAGCCATCTGTCTTTAAGGGCGTTCAAGCCTGCCGTTTGCTTGCCCTCAAACCCTTCAAAGCCTCCCGCAGGCCTTCCGCATGGCCTTTCCAAAGCAACTGTTGCAGCTACACGCCCCAGCCATCTGTTTCACACGGCGTTGAAACTCTGTTTGCCCGCCGCCAAACGCTTCAAACGCTTCCTTCAAACCCTTCCACAGGCCTTTCCACAGCAACTCTCGCAGCTTTTGTTGATCGTCTTTTCATGGCTGCTCCTCAGCAGCAATTTTTCGCGGCAGGTCTATCTATGCCAAGGCAATGCTGATTAAAGCCTGCTCGCACGTTTGTCTATGTCACATGTTGGTTCCTGTAATGGTTGAAGCACATGGATTTACACATCGTTTCCTGCATATTTCAAATACCAAAATTGGCGCCCGAGACACAAAGCACTGGCGTTTCTTGACACGGCACAGCATGTTCCACCGATCATACAATTTCGCAACAGATGTTGCCCTGAGTCTCGGAAATTGGTAAAAATTACATTTCAAAAATTTAGGTATTTTTTTGTTTTAGGTGGAAAAATTTAGGTAAATTTTCACCTATCTTTTTTCACCTAAATTTGCACCCAAATTTAGGTGCAAATTTAGGTTGCAACCTAATTTTTGGGATGTATTTTTTTTGGTTATTTTTGTTCAAAAAATATGTTATTTGACCATATATTTTTAAACATTACGAGATTGGTTTGATGATGAAATTTGATAGGATGTGCTGTGATTTGTGTCGGTTTTAGTCTCGCAAATCACGAAATATGATTGAAAAAGAGCTTACTTGTGTTTTTTTGTAGTTGTTACTTGTGACGATCCTTGCAGAGTTACTCGTGATGTATTATGATTTTACTGACTCAAGAAAGATTGAAAATGGTTCACCTGGTGAAATATATATGAAATCAAGTAGGAGACAGGATACACTGTTGATGATTTAATTGGTATGAAACCAAAAAATGGCAAGAAAATAGATTGCAGAGAATCTGTATGATGTTTTTCTTTTCTGGATTGATTGTATGTTTTTGTTTTTTGATTTAAGTTTGATTTTGGTTTGAAAGCAGTTTAAGAACTAACATGGAAACTATGTACATTGTATATATTGTTTGTGTATGTATTTGTTTTGCATGGCATTCATTTGGAAGTAATTATCATGTACCTTCTAAATAGCTTTGAGATATGTTATATGTAGTTAAAAAATTATGTGTAATTTATATGTAGTTTAAATAAAATTTATGTGTAATTTATATGTAGTTTATATGTAGTTTATATGTACTTTTTATGTAGTTTCTATGTAGTATGTATGTAGTCTTTATGTAGTTCATATGCAGTTTATATGTAGTTTGTATGCACTTTTTAAAAGTGCATATAAACTACATGTACTTTTAAGAAAACTACATGTAGTATGCACTTTTGAAAAAGTGCATATAAACTGCATATAAACTGCATATAAACTACATATACATTTTTATAATTTTCTATTTTTTTATTTTATTTTTGTAATTATTGATCTCTGGTTTTGTTTGGTTTGTATTTTTAAAATGTTGTTGTAGCAAAGTTTCAGTTGCAATATTGTACATTGAATATCTTGATCACAAGTAAAATGATATCAAGTAATGCAAAACTTCAAGATAACAATCATAACACCAAGGAATGCAAACGCTCGAGTAAATTGACTAATCACAAGTAACATGAACTGAAGTAACTCAATCTCACAAGTAAAGTCACCCAACAAAAGTAAAACATATAAGAAACAACAATGCCCAATACTCCTTTTCTCTTTTTTCAAACTCTGAGCACTGTAAGGTTTGACAGTCACGTGACCTTGACAGCACGGAAATCATGCCTTTCAGGCAACAATCATTATGCAGTCGGAAATGTAGCTGCTCTGAAACATAAACACTTGCAAGCCATTCGCTGCAAATGCTAGCGAAGAAAAAAAGGGCTTCAACTACTTTTGCAACAGCATTACTGTTACTTGTGTCACTATTCTGTGTTGCTTCTACCATACACGTATCTTTTTTCTACAACCAAAACAATACTTTTCTCTACCAAACCATATATTTTTTTTATGATAACTCATCTTCTCCAAACAAAAAATCACACAAAAGAAACACAGTCAACATTAAAAAAAAAAACAAAAATTAAAACCTAGCTCTTCTTCACAACAAAATAGACCCCCAAAAAAACCTAGCACAGATTTATGATTTAGGAAACAAAAAGTACATGAAATTTAGGTCCATTTTTTAGGTGCATTTTTAGGTAAATTTTCCGGGACAAACATTTACAGTAAATTGGTCGAATTTAGTAAATCACTAAAAATGTAATTTTTACTAATTTCCGAGACTCAGGGTGATGTTAATGCTATCCCTTTCGAGACACAAGTTCCAGTACTTCCGAATTGTGGTGTCGTCCTGCATCGGCCATCCTACTGCATCCTGCTGGCTTTTGCTCCACCGTTACTGGGAGTTTGAAAGCCCATGTCTTTAGGATGCTGCGCTGAAACAGTCTGCAACAGTGCAGAGCTGCAGCCAAGTAACTTTGCACCTTGCGGCTTTCTTGCTGCTGCAGTTCGCATGCATAGTGATACACGCTTTGCAAAGTCAGCTGCGGCAGAAATTCCTGCCGCTCTCCCAACATGGAGCGCGCTTTGTGCGCCTGGTTGCCAAATGACGTAGGACACTGTGACAGGTCTGTGTTTGTTTTGTGCGGGCACCTTTGGAGCCTTTCTTACGGACACGGTATCCAAACTACGTGACATGCTCACACCTGGCATGACCATAACAGAAACTCAAACCAACTGGCCTTGCCAATACATGTTCAACATCACCCTCCTGTCACCAACTCTTTTGGCCATACTCACTCTGCTAGCCTGATCTTGTTGTGCCACAAGAAATACGCACTTTGCCTCTTCACCGCCAAGGCACAGCGCTGTGGCCAAATACTGGCCACAGACGCTTGGGAATGCTCAGCTTCTTGAGGCCTTCCCCTGCATTCTCTCCGCAGTTCACATCTTGGTCCTCCCCGAGCAGGTCGATGCTGCTTAAGTGTATTCCTTGAATTTGGTTTCACGCAGCCAATCCCTTACTTACGTCTGGGCAATTGCCAACTCCTAACTGCACAGCCATTGATCCCTGCACAATGGTTTCCCGGCCCCCAAAACATGCGCCTCGCTATAGGCCCTGTGCTGGAGCACAATGGATAGATCCTTTGCCACCACAGATCTGAACCTGCACTGTGCTATTGGTGGCACGCCTCTTTTTTTGGACATGTGGAATCTGCAAAGATCACGGGAGGTAACATGTATGTACATCTAACCTGCGCATGATCCTTCTTTCCAAACCTAACACTGGCCTTTTGGTTTTCATGGGAGATGGTCATCACAGTGAATGCTGAAATGCTGTCGAATCGATTCTGCTATTTCGGTGCTTCGGTTGCTGGGAAGAAGGCAGAAGCAACATTGACCATGGCGCACCGCCGCACATACCTAGAGGCCATATTCCCACTGCGTCCGTTTTAACGAAGCATGTGGAGATGCGTGGCTTCAAGACATTCCACTCGCTTGTGGGTCAGTTGCTCGCTTGACGTGTTTTACAAACCCCTTCGCTTCACAGAACCAGAAGTCATGGCCATTTGTGGGACCCATGAAGACGGCCCCACTTTTAGTTTCGGGATGTCTCTTTGTTCGTCGATCTAGTCTTGCCTGCCCTCTACAAGGCATATTCACAACTACCCTTCAACAGCCCCCAATGACATTCAACTCTTGTGGGTCCGCTGCTAGCTTTTAATCCTTCACAAACCGCTCTGCCACAAAAACCCGAAGTTATGGCCACTTTTAGGGAACCATGAAGACAGGCCCAGCTTTTGCTTCCAGGATATCTACGATCTAGTCCTGGGTGTCCTGTCTACAAAACATTTCGTCACAAGTGCACCCAAACGCGAAAGTCCTTGCAATGTATGCTGAGAAGATGATTCTATGTTACTTTGCAGTAGAACGCTGGCTCTCATGATCACACCCTTGCCAGTCCCTTTGGCCATTCATCTTCCCCCAACTTCGCAAACAAAAAGAAGTAGCAGAAGTACCAGCAGCAGTGCCAGCACCACCACCAGCAGTAGCACCAGCAGCAGGATAAGCATCAGCAGCAGCAGCAGCAGCAGCAGCAGCAGAAGCAGAACGAGCAGGGCAAGCAGCAGGACAAACAGCAGGACAAGCAGCAGCAGCAGCAGCAGCAGCTGAACTGTCTCCTATCTCCTCTGTCCCCTCTCCTTACTTGGCTCTTCTCCCAGACAAGAATCACCTAAACCTTGCCATTGGAAAACCTTTCAAGACCTGTCATTTCTGAGTTGTGACTGGCTGCATTTAAGGAGGTCCGAACAGGGTGCGAACTAGGTCCTTACGAGGTCCGAATCAACTTTTAGGAGACTGACCCCCCTAAACTCTTTGGTAGCCGCGCGCTTTTGCCTTCTTTCCCAAACAATAGAACTCAATGAGCTCTCAGAAGTAGAGCAGAAGAGGAAACCAAGGAAGGCAAGCTTGGACGAAAAGCACCAGCCGGGGCAAAAGCAAGGAGGAGACAAAAGGGCGAGCTTGGCACACAAGGTGGTAGCTACAAATTTGGGCAGTCAGCTCCAGCAAAAGGACTGATTGATAACTCATAGCCAAAGATAGCTAAACCATGCTAAACCTATCTGGCGAAGAGACAAAGCAAAACCATGAGGACCCTGCGCCAGGGTGACTCAGGGAGAAGAATCACCAGGCACTGTGCAGCAGGTTGGGATGACCTATGTTCACCTATGTCCATATTTGAGCTCCCTAGCCGGAGCAAACCACAAGCTAAACGCCATTTTTGCACCAAATCATCTAAGCATATGACCCACTTCAAGATTTACAACTCACCAACTAAACGCCACAATCGCAACACTTCCTCAAATTGCTCCGCCAAGCATAATACGAAAAAAGGATGAAACCGCCACGACTGTCACAACCAGGAGTACCCTCAACAGCCACAACCCTTTCTGACGCAGCCAGGGCGCAACGTTTGGCCCATGTCATGGTTTTTCAATGCCTGCAGATAGGCACACGTGTTCTCAGCGCCACATATACAGTACGTGTGAACATACATATATATATAATGTATATTATATGCATTCAAAAAAAAAACACGGCTTGAGTAACTGCAACTGTATACTAAATGGAAGTTTCCCAATATACATAAGTCCTGTGCAGGGCGACCTGTAGGTGCTCCTGGCGGCACTCCCCAGGCAACCGTCGGAAGGTTGGTATCAACTGCGCCGGGAAAATACCTCGAATCAGCACATCTGATTTACCACACTGATATCCGATGATATATGATTATATATTTATTACTAAAATTTATTAACATCATATATAATATTCATCTAACTCTTCACAACTGTCCACCATTTTCTACCAGCTGCAATGATATGCAATGTTTGAAAAAGCCATGTCATTGGATCTCACCCTAACTCAACTTGGACCTAGGTCTTGAACACAAATCACTACCTTCAGAAATAAAACAAAGCTTGAGAAAGGGAACAAGAAAGGAAATCAGCCCAGATGAAGACTGGAAGAGGTTCGGTAGCACGTCATGAGCCCGAAAAAATCGGGCACCCGCAAAACATGGCGCGACCAGTTCACCCAGTGACTAAGTGGATCCCCTTATTCTTCAGAGTGGTGCGATTCCCATTTCGCACCTGTGCTTCCCGCAGCTTTATCGCCAGTCAGCACGCAGCTAAGCAGCGCTGCATGAAGTTCTTTCTTGGGACCCCAAATGAAAAAGTTCTCCAAGGATGTAGGTGATACTTATCTCGTGCTTATGGCTTCCAGGTTTCCACCATTTCTATCTTTTTGGTGGTTGCCATACGATGCTCTAGGATGTTGTTACGATGATTTGGGGTTGGAGATAGATAGCTCATCAAATTCCCCTCCCGGTAAATGCTGGACATGATGTGCGTTTCATTCGTACCCATGGTCAGCATCTCATGTTCAGTCAAAGTTTCTCAGCTTGCCATAAACTGGGACTGAGGCGACAAACAAAATGTAATGTATGTAACGTAATAGAGTAAAATGATCTGCTTGGCTCGCGACGCTTCAAGTGGTCCTCTGGGTGCCATAGAATACTGATGAACAATAAACAATCAAACAATGTGTGGGAGCTCGGACCCCTTCTCGTAGCAGGCCTCGATCTATCTGTCTGTCTGTCTGTCTATCTATCTATCTATCTATCTATCTCGCCTGTCTATCTAACTGTGTATCTAGCTATCGACCCATCTACCCATCTACCCATCTACCCATCTATCTATCTATCTATCTATCTATCTATGTATCTATCTATCTATCTATCTATCTCTCTATCTCTCTATCTATCTCTCTACAGGACCCCCCCAATAGGGGGGGGTCGGCGGCACCAGGGCGCTAGCCCATTCTATATACCCTCTGGTTATTTAACATAGCCATGGAAAATGGCCCATGTATAGATGGTTTACCTAATAAAAAATGTGATTTTCCATGGCTATGTTAGTCATAACCAGAGGGTGTATATATATATATATTTCCCTCAAACAAAACTGTTATCCCCAGATATCCTCCAGGATATGAAACAGGTATCCTCATATACCATATCCTACACTATGACGTCACTTTATATCAATCAAACGATCATAAAACCGTTATTTCCACATAGTCATATATCATATATCATACATCAGAATATCATAATATCATATCTCAAAATATTATAATATCAAAGTATCACATAGTACATATCAAAATACCATATATCAAAATATCACAATATCATGGTATGTTGATATGTGGTACTATGATATGTATTATCCATTTATTATTTGCTAGTAAACTATATTCATAGTTTTTTTGTATGTGTATAGTTGATTTACCTATTAAATCATAGCTAGTACATTTATCATCATATCAAAGCTAGTATAATCACCATAATACCAGAATATCAGAATATCATAATACCATAGTCATATATCATATATCTGGGTAAATTAGAATATTTTACTAACCTGAATTAAGGCCATTTGGGGATGATTCCCCTTATTAACCATGATTCCAGTGAGGTCGCAGTGAGGTCGTTATAATTTACCCAGATATATCATCGATTCTATCGTTCCACACCAGACGTCACCAGCCCAGATCGAGTGACCTCTGCGCGTCTCTGGGCCTGGACCACCCGCCGTTCCGCCACACTGAGGCCGTTGGACATCACCGCGCTGTCCTTTTGCGAACGAACGCACCGGGGAGGTCGCCTGTTAATATGCTATGGGATATTATGAGAATATGATATATGATATCGATATGCATGTATATAATATGTATGTATGTATGTATGTATGTATGTATGTATGTATGTATGTATGTATGTATGTATGTATGTATGTATGTATGTATGTATGTATGTATGTATGTATGTATGTGTGTATGTGTGTATTTATGTATGTATGTATGTATGTATGTATCTATCTATCTATCTATCTATGTATCTATGTATCTATGTATCTATGTATCTATGTATCTATGTATGCATGCATGCATGCATGCATGCATGTAGGTATGCATGTATGTATGTATGTATGTATGTATGTGTTATTATGATCTTTGATATCTTATATATAATATATCTGACATATGATATCAATGATATATGATACGTGCTATGTGATATTAACATGATATATGATATGTGCTATGTGATATTTTGATATTTCGATATATGATATGTGATATATGATGTGTACTATGTCATATTATGATATTATGATATGAGATGTATGATACGAGCTATGTGATATTGTGATATAAAATATGTGCTATGTCTGCTATGTGATATTCTGAAATCTGAAATATGATATAATATCATACATGAAATGTGCTATGTGATATATGATAATTATATCATCAAACAAGAACGCCATGGGTCATGCGTCATGATCATATGATAAGATCTGGCTGAATTACAAATTACCAAACTGAAAAGTTGGCTCATTTTTATGGGATGAATCCACCTAATAACCTTATCATGATGTATAAAACTATAAGATTATAATACTGGTTCGTGGTTTGAACCCCTCTGAAACATATGAAAGTCAGTTGGGATCATTATTCCCAATATGTGGAAAAATAATGTTCCAAACCACCAACCAGATCTATATATTCTCAATGACTCAATGGCCATTTCAGGAACCGGAAAAAATGGAGGTACCGGTGATATGATAAAATGTTCAGAAGACTTGTGGATCTCGTTTTGGCATCACGATTTTTTGGCATTTCGTGGACTAAATGGATGGTCAGATCTTTGGAACCCACAGATGCTGACAGATCTTGACGCAGGTTGCCCTCTGGTAAACGTTTACAAAACCTATGGAAAATCATCGTTTTTAATGGATAAATCAACTATTTCGACTGGGCCATTTTCAATAGCGAACTGTTAAATTACCAGAGGGTGAATCTTACAAAGATCCCGTTTTTGAAAGATGGCACGCTTCACAAAACACCCACAGCACCGCTCACTCCGTGCCTCAGTCTCTGAGCCTCGAAGTGTGATCTCAGACATACGGTCCTTGCTACGGACATACCAGCAGGAGCCTATGTGTTTGGGTCATATGTCAAAATTACCCTCTGGGAACTTAACAGTTCGCTATTTAAAATGGCTATCTTATAGTTGATTTACCATGATTTACCTATTAAATAGACATTCCATAGTTTTGTAAACGTTTACCAGAGGGTAACCGATGTATCTCCGTGCGATACGTCACTATGGGAAGAGTCACCGGAGTCAACATGTACAGGTCAAAGTCGTCCAGTTGCGCTGGACTTTGAATATCACCAGGTACCACATGAAACAGTGAAATGACATATATAATATAACAGCGATAAATAAATAAATATTAGTCAGTTGGGATGATTATTCCAAAGATATGGAAAAATAATCCAAATGTTCCAAACCACCAACCAGGTATATATATATATAGATATACATATGTATATATATGTAATATTATGTATATGCATGTGTATAAACAACCTCTTCTTTGGCCAGCGTGATTTCCTGGTTTAGGGAGACATCACCCATCCAACCCCGACCACAGAATGGATAACCAGCTCCACGGGGCTTCAGTCACAACAAACCCATGATCTGAGAAGTTCAGAAGAAACTACATACCTGAAATACAAATCAATAAGACATGATTGGGATGATATACATATGTAAATATAAAAATACATACATAATCAAAAAAAATTATAGTTATATATAAAAATAGTAAGCTATATTATAGTAAGTTATATATATAGTTATATACATAGTTAAATATATATATATGTATATTTGTATCTGTATATGCACTTATGCACTACCCACATCACTGTACAAACCATGATTTATTTACCGTACAGACATAAATCGTTGCGAGGTGGTTCTAAGAACTTACTCAGCATGATTGACCCACATGTGTAGATTTCCACAAATCCGATATTCCCATATTCCTCAACCGTTTTACCATTATATTCTTGATGGCGTGCTGATTTCTGCTAAATTAATTACGTTGTTTAGATGTGTTGAATGTGATAGATATAATGCTTACCCATCATCTAATCCCGAAAATGGTAACACTAATCTAGATCTGTATGCCTCCAGTGTTTATAAGTGATATAAGTGATATGGACGGCTAAAGATGTATTTTTAAAGGCTCCATCTTTGTCTCCGGCAGTGGTGAGTTTCTCACCTCCAAAGCAGTCTTGAGCCTCAGGATTTGAGCCGTCGAGCTTCGATGGGCAAATGATGGGTTCAGTGAATGAATTTCAGGGAAAAGATGGGGAATCATTGGCAAAACCATGGGAACAAAATGAAAATATGGGAACACATGGCAGTGGGTCAAAACCTTGTACCCCTGGTGAACATCAAAATAGCTGGTAAATGGATGTTCATCCCACTAAAAATGGTATGTATAGGTATTGACCCATACCCACATGGGAAGACATCTACAAGACAACATGGTCGTTGCGATCAAAGTTGGAGGTGTCCTGATCATAAAGACACATGTTGTGCATGGCATGGCTTGCCGCATGTCTTTCGCCAGGAAACAACCGAATTTTCAGCATTCTGTGTAAAGGTTGTTCATCCATTTATGGCAAACCATTTACTCACAATCCTACCCAAGGTTTACCCAGATTGGAATGATGACCTCTAGCAACACATCCTATGTTCACCAACACGATTCACATCCGGACAAGACATGCCAACCTTTCTGGCAGGAGATCATTGAAAATGATCTATCGATGATCTATTTGATCTTTGTTGCTTTCTTGCGACCTGCTGATAGGGAAGACGTAATTTCCACATAAAACCTATTGAGTTACTAACGTGAACCGGGTGACATGCCCATATTTGACCCGTGATCACCTGCTTTTTTTGCATCATATCTCCATCATTCTTTACACTTGTCAGCTTTGTCGAATCTATTTACCTTTGACCAAGTTTTCCTGTTGGTTTATGTTGGTGGGTGCGGGTTTCGCCTCTTTGAACAATGGGAACGAAAGTATCAAACCATAGTTGAATCACCAACGTAAGATAAAAAGCAAAGGCTGTTGCTGATTTTGAAAACCGAAGGATCAGACCATATCTTTGACAATTTGGAGGCTTCCTAAGTCACGGGGGTATCCCCAAATTATCCAAGTCATGGATGGCATGACTTAGTATAGGTTAACCTCTGGTGACTATCACCCTTTTTTATGGGAAAATCCACTATTTCTATGGTCATTTTCAATAGCAAACTGTTAAACTACCAGAGGGTATACACTGTATATAGTTCCAAGCAAAACTAGCCAACTATAGTGATTGACGTCCATTTATGATATCCATTTAGAAATTCCATGGCCCTGTTTGAGCCAGTTGCTTCATGTTCCATGGCCCTGTCGGCTCCTCTTGCCATCCAAAGTGGCTGCCAGGACAGTGTAATATCCCCATTCTGCTAAGCATTTTGAAGGGTGAATATTCACACTAAACACCATTAAAACATATTAAAACAAAGTAATTCATGATGATGAATTTCAATTAACACCATGAAAGGGTTAAAAGTCCCATTTAGACTTAGTTACACAACAAACAATATTATTCCTGAAAGTGCAGACAAATTCACTCGCCTGAACTGAGGTCAATTTGGGATGGTTCTCCAAATTCAAACACCATCATTTCCAGTGACTTCATTGCAACATCGTCGTGATTTAGCTAGATTGTATAATATTTAAAAAAAATATCATATATATATACTATGATATGATATGAAATGATATGATATGATATTATATTATATATTATATATTATATAAAATTATTTTATGTTAAATTAAATTATAATAAATATTATATTATACTATATTAAATTAAATTATAATAAATATTATATTATACTATATTAAATATAATATTATATTAAATAATATTATATTAAATTAAATATTAAATTATATTAAATATTATATTGTATTATATTAAATATTATACTATATTAAATCATATTATATATTATAGTAAATTCTATTATATATTATATTGCTTTATATTAAAATTTATATTAGATATTGAATTGTACTAAATATTATATTGTATTAAAGTATATTATACTAAATTATATATTGTAAATAATATATTATATATTAAATTTTAAACTACATTATATATTATATTATTTTTTATATTACATTATATTACATTATAATATATTATATTATATAGTATATTATCATATATTATATGATATTATATAGTATAAAATAATATATTATAATATATATATAATTAAATCATATTATATATAATATAATATATTATATTACATTACATGATATTATATTCTATTATACTATATTATATAATATTATATAGTATATTAAAATTTATTATACTATTTATAACTATCATACTATATATATATAACATTATATATTGCATTATATTTAATATAATAAATTATATATATTATATTATATTATATATTATATTATATATTATATTATATATTATAAAATATATTATATTATATATTGTATTAAACATATTTTTATATATTTTATATATTATATATTATATATTAAATATTATATTATAAATAATAAATTTTGTTAAATATTAAATATGAAATATTTTGATTACATTATATTATATTATATTATATGATATTATATAATTTTATTTTATATTATATTATATTACATTATATTATATATATATGATATTATGTTTATTATATATATACACATATATTAAATATATATATATATAATAATAATAATAATAATATATATATATATATATTAAAATATATTATCCATCATTCTACCATGAATTTTGTTGCTTAAATCCCCATTCAAGTCGCTGAAAAATTCCATGATTGATGGTGATTTATCAAATTTCATCACCATTTTGTCATGTTTTTAGGGTCATGCCCCAGCTTGGCGCCAAATCACAAGGACTTCCGGCCAGCCCCAGCTCTCTGCGGCGCTTCCCTCCGTTGCAGCGACACACCATGGGCCGCCGCGGCAGGCGCGGCAGGCGCGGGGCGGCTCGGAGTCCTTAGAATGGTGGTTTCAAAGTTTCCAAAAAGTGGCAACAATTGAAAGACCACTTTTGTTTCCATGAAATGACAATGTCAAAACATGTGTGGTCTTTCAATTGTTTCCATTTAATGATCTTTCTCATTCTGAAGCACAAATGCATGATTTGCTCAAGTCGATGAAGCTTTAAGGGTGGTAGCGGGTCACTAATATTGATATAAATTGATATAAATCGATATAAATCGAACATTGTTATTGAGAAAGCAGAACGATATAATTGAAATCTTGAGCTCTGAAAACAGTGAACATGAACTGAGAAGCTCTAGAAGACCGTCGTATTTGTTTATCTTTCCTGTACCTATTGTGTACATTGTACATCATCGATCATCAGTATATATTCATATAAACAGTATTGTACAATAACCAGTAGGCAGTCAAAACACACGTATTCCTCCGGTGAAACTAGAACTTGGTTTATCAGCACATCTATAAGTGATCTATAGCTAGTTAGGGAATGTTAGGGATATATTCAACTGCTGTGAATGCGCTTTGGGCCAATCACCTTTGTAGCTTGGTTTTGGATGTTTTGGATGCAGTCGGACATGGCTCATCTTCTCACTGAAAGAAGCTGTAGATCCGGTTAAACCCTCCTTGTGTGTTTGGATCCTTTATTCACGCCTACTGTGGTAAGGGATGGTAAAGATCTAAATGACTTGCTGCAACTCTAGACTGCATCTAATTAAACAACAATTCGACATCTTTCTATTCTACATCCCTGACTACATCACGTGTTTATGGCTGGGCAAATCTCTGCTGCATGGCGACTTCAACTGATGATGGATTGCTCATCCAATACCACCATATTTTCGCTGATTAAATCACCCATTTATATCCCATTTATAGCATATATATATATATCAACCCCAAAAAAGTCAAACAAATAATGACATAGAACAGTTGGACATCTGCAAATTGTAAGGGACATATCATCTATATAGACCATCCTGGAAACTATCTGAATCTTGGGGTTTCCATATATTTATATCCCAGTATTCTCCCTTTCAAACAGCTTCACAGGCACGGCCGGATTCGAAGTTCCGCTGTGGCAGACTTCTGAAGTGCAGATGAAAAGCTTCGGCTCCAACCATGGGACCGAAAGATGGACATGGCGGGAGAGATTCCGGCATGGATTAATGTAAGGGGTTTTAACCATTGGATTGCTGGGGATGTAACATGATGTAACATGGTCAACAAAAACAGCAACTATGATGATCAATGGATTGACTTGAGCTGATTCAAGGGTTTTTATCCACAAAAACCATGGGTTGTTGCAGCCGGTGGGCATGACATTGTCTGTTCACTGCAATATTATCATGAAATGCTTGTCAATGGATTGATTTCAGACTGGTTTTGCTCACAGATGCATGGGTTTCCTGTGACTTGTTGCCATCCAATTCAGGTGGTTGGAAACCAAGGCCGCATATCAGCTGGGTGGTACCTCCATCTATGGCATCCCCACCAAGGTTGATCCTGAAGGGAATCCTCATCCGCAGTGTCTGAAGATGGGGTACCACCAGCAATTTGGGTGGGGAAACTGGTGAAGCATCAAATCTTGGGGTACTCTATGGTATCCTATCTGATTGGTGGTTTCAACCCCTCTGAAAAATATGAGTTCGTCAGTTGGGATGATGATTCCCAATATATAGAAAAACAATCCAGCCATGTTCCAAACCACCAACCTGCTAAAAAATATCATTCGAAGATCTTTTCGGAGAAGCTGCACCACATGGCGGATCTGATGATTTTCAGCTCAACTTCTGCAACTTATTCAGCTACTAAGATGTTTTCATGAAAGTCAGGCCTGAGGTGATAGTGATACTCTTGGAATCTTAGAGGCCTCAATTTTTTTGTTAAACCCATCTCAGCTGATCGCAGTCCTCGCAGTCCACACCTTTTCCGCCGCAAAGCGCCACTTCACGGGGATGATCAATCCCCACTTCTCCGGTGGTTCTTCGGATCAAGAGGGTTGTTCACCATCAAAACCTATGATGGTTTACTGACCATTAAGGATTTAATTCATTTTAAATCCATGTCTTCCTGGTCACATTAGCATTAAGAATTAGCGCTGGTAATGTATTAGCAGGATAGGTATCACTAAATTTATGGTAATCGATAGATTCATGGTAACATTACTAAATTTATGAACTTCCTGCTACCCCCTGGTAATTTAACATAGCTATTGAAAATGGCCATTTATAGTGGATTTACCCATTGAAAATGGTGATTCTCCATATTTATGTTAGTTTACCAGAGGGTAATTCTAGCACCCTCCTTTAAATATCCGAAGTGGCCATCGTCATGGTCACAACTCACTTCGAGCTTCTCCGAAGCTGGGAGGACCTCGCAGTGATACCATTGGCGACGGTACTCTCCAAACCATGCACTGGTGGAAGGTTGACTGATCCCTGTATATATTCAATTTGTGTATATTAATGCTAATTATCTTTGTAAATAGTCAATTTGTGTATATCAATGCTAATTATCCCTGTATATAGTCAATAAGTGTTAATTATCTCATAGTATAAACTTCCAAGTTCATCACATAAAAGGGTACCCAATGGAAGCTGGAACTCATACGATATCTTTCCAAATCTACCAGGTCAGATGTCGTCTGAAAATGACCCCTACATCCATGTCCTATAGCAGTTAATCATGTTCCATCATCCTACCCCATGTTCCCTATATTAATCTCTATCAATTCCTATCAATCCCTATTACTTGTAATCCCTATTAACAATAATTAGCCATGATTATTAATATTAGCCATCATTTGATTCCTTATTACCTATATTAACCCCTATTATAAATTCCCTATATTAGCCCCATATTTATCCCATGATTCTGTTGATATTTCAATCAGACCCAGATGGCTGGGCCACCAACCCATGACTTTCCGAAATTCCTTCACCTGCTTCTTTGCTGCCTTCGAAGCCTGGGAACGTGTGGAGACCGCCCGGTTCTTTCCCAGGTCCTTTTTAGGCACAGAAGCAGAAACACCATATGCAAATACTTCATGTAACAGGTTATGCATGTTGTTTATCTTGTTGATGTTAGTATCATAATATATACTAGTATATATATATATAAATATCCCGGGTGGACACAAGGAAGTGAAGAAACTGGTAGAAACACTGGAGGTGGGGGCAAAAACAATCCATGGATTCCATGGTAGTGCCAGGGGGAATTATCCCGGTAGAGATTGTCCTACCATCTGGTGATTTAACATAGCCATGGAAAATCCCTCATAAATGGAGGTTTCAATGGGAAAATCATCTATAAATGGGCCATTTTCGATGGCTATGTTAAATAACCAGAGGGTATCTTTACTGGCTAAATCCCCATATCAACTTGAATTATCACTGTACAATAGTCAAGTGCAAACACTATCAAATCATCATCTTACAATCTGTGAATCCCAGTGTGTCTGGTTGAATCCTGTTCATGTCTGAAACATCGTCAAATCCCCATGATGGGTTAGATACCGGTTACGATACCGCCGAACAAACAGAACAACTAGTAGGCTGCTACTTTTTTTTTTTGATGGGCTTACTATCATATATATATATATATGTATGTATGTATGTATATGCAGTGTATATATATATTTATATGCAGTATATATATATATAAATCAATGATCCTGCTGTTAAACCCCTTGAATCCCCTGAACACACAAGGCGGTCAACCGCATCCCACCAGCTGGATGTAATTCCTGCGGTCGACGAAATCCTCAGCCGCCACCTGACAGATTTTGGGGTCCGAACAAAAAAAACAAAAATAGGAAAACCATAGGAAAACCATAGGAAAATGGTGATTTAACCACTATAACCAACAATTATAATAATAATTATAACTGGTTGGTGGTTTCAACCCCTCTGAAAAATACTAGTCAGTTGGGATGATTACTCCCATTTTTTTGGGGAAAATAAAAGCCATGTTCCAAACCACCAACCAGATTATCATACAGTAATCTGGATTGTAATGACTATAATGGGATGGGTATATCTTAATTCAATGGGTCAGATTATCATCATTATACCCATTGAATTAAGGTATGTCCGTTGGTGTATAATGATGATAATCTGGGAAATTATGATTATAATCTGTATAAACCATTCGTGTACCATTGGGATATATCCATTGAATTTTCTGGTAAACATCCATGGGTTTCAATACCCAAAATCATGTTCAATTGGGACGCCCATGGTTTTCGGGTACCCCAATTCTTGGAACCCCCACATGAGTAGTGGAAAAATGCGAAGATATGGATACAGCCATCAAAGGTGTGGATCCAATTATGAAACTTGGGTTTGCTGCGGCGAAGGTGCGAGTATGAACCCATCATGTTATTATACTGTGCCGGGGACAGCTTTTTGTTCAACAGGATAAGATAATGGGATGCTTTGTCCCAAACTACCCCCCAAAACGCCAATCTTACTACAGGTAAACAAACTCACATGATGGGATGAAATGGGGTATATACACCCTATTTTCCCATGGGGGGAGAGGATTGGCGCCTCCAATTTCAGCACAGGTCGATCTTTGCCACTATCATTCTTCATCCCCTGCAACGGAGTCCCAAAGGAGGTGACTCAAGAGTTATAACAAGAGCTATTTCATGTTAAACATTGTCCCAGAATTAAACTCACATAGAAGTGGAAGACCAACAGTACATCAGTCGCTTTTCAAAGGAAACCATTGGTTTTCCACATTTATGTTAGTTTACCCTAGGGTATCTATGTGTCATCCTGACTGTTGATCATTGATGGACACCTAACTTTAAGAACATCCCTATGTATTCGTTACCTATGGAGCCTCCCAAACTTTTTGGAACCATCAGGCTATGTGTCCTCAACGTGCGTAGGGTTGTTGTGTATGACCAACGGGTTGCCGTAGTTGGCTGCCTTGCGTATTGTTCATGTTGCATCCAAGCACACGTGTTTTGCCCATAGATTGCAGAAACAAAACAGGGACATGCAATGAATTTCGGGCTACGCCCCCATTTCCATGGAAACCCATACAGGAAGCATGTTCTTGATGATCTGAGATTCGTTGACGAACACTGAGCTGCGAGTTCCTTTTCTTTGCTCCGGCTGTTGGATGCCCCAAGTGGATGGAAGTGGCCTGTAAGCGGATGAAAGCCCATGAAAAAAGGGGTATATGGGAATCTGAACACCGGCTACAAGCTCCTAGACACTTCAAGCATCACCCATAGGATCCATGTATGTTATATATGGTAACGTTTACCATCAATATACCCCAAATGTTAGCATATATACCATACATGGATCCTATGGGTCATTCCAGCAAGATGCCCAGGGAACGAAGCACGTGCTTTTTTTCCACCACGTCGTGGGAGTCTATTGGTCTCTTGTCAGCAAGAATGCCTTCCCACCTCTGTCCCCGCTGACAGATTCCAACATATTCTAAAGCAACAGTTGGACTAGTTGGACTTGGCAAAAAGGAAACTAGTTGGGTATAACTATAGGAAACTAGTTGGAAATGGTATACCACTTGGCAAAATACCAGTACCAAAATAACAGGTTGGTGGTATACCTACCCCTCAAAATATGACTTCGTCACTTGGGAGTCTGAAATTCATGGCAATTCCCAATGGAAAGTCATAAAAGTCATGGCTCTGTGAGTCTCATAAACACAGAATTGCCGTGCAGCATCAAGAAACTGGGATAATACTTCACAGGTGGAAGGGGTATTGTATCATCCATGTGTAACGATGTATTCCATGTAGATTCACTTGAATGGTGAGAATCCAAGACAATTGGAACTTGATCCAATGTGATTGCTCTACATTTTGGCGGGAAGGATCAACAGCGAGGCTCCAACTACTTGAGACCCAGCATCTCTAGTGTCAATTCATAGCTATGCTTAAATGATACTTGAAGTAATGGTTATCTATGGATTCTCCCTAAAACCGGTGCTGATAACCCAAGCTAACGAGTCCAGTAGCAGTTTCAGCATTTATGGTTTGGAGGGTACTTTTCGCAGAATGCAGTGACCAGTCTAATGACAACTTTGGGTAACACGACTCTTGCTTGGATGATTATCGGCTTGGTATCTGGCTAAGAACTCTCATTATAAACCCATAGATTCTAGAAAACTCAAAATAATTCAGCAAGCTGAAAATAAGGTCGTTGGTATTTGGGAATGATTCCCCGGGTCACCATTCACCATCTTTCGTGAGCCAACCTCCTTGTGAGTCACTCCAGCTCTGTGTGGTTAAATCTACAACGAATGGATGGTTGGATCCATGGATGAATGGATGGATGGATGGATAAACGTGGATAAATGATGATAAATAGAAACGGATGCCAGCATACGTTCAGAAAGGTCATGGGGTCAAAGCTCTCTTAGCTGAGTCCCAGGGACTTCACCCAGGCAAACTTGGACACCGCGAAATCTCTGGTAACCGGGGTCCAAGTCTTTGAGCCACCCAGGTCAGGTTGCCTCCAACTTGGGAGCCTCAAAGTTCCCTTGCACCATTCCATCTCACATCTTTTATTGACCATTTTCAGCTATATATATAATTATAATACAGTATATAATTTTCACCAAGTGACAAACTTTGCAGCGGTGGTGTCTTCCTCTCAAGTTTGCTTGGGCATGGTCGCTTTCGGAGCGTTCTGTACAGCTGAAAACTCAGCGCCGGGCACCGCGTGTGACGCCCGTGGGTCCGCTGGTGATGCTGGCGGGGCCCTGTCGCCCACCAGGAAGCATCCCTCTGCGGCCTGGTTCGGAACGGTTTGGGTCTGTCCAAAATGGCAAAATGGTCAATGTGGTGTAATGTTGGTAAAACAATAATAAACCATCCCCAATTTCACCATAGATAAGTTGTATGTTTACCATTCCCAGTTATGGGTGGTTTATGGCCTTTATGATCCTTTATGGCATTGTTTTACCGCCCTTCCAGCAACAAACATGGCAGCTGTTCCTGTCATAGAATCATGGAGGGTTGAGACCAACTCCATTCATCAGGCCGCCCAGGCCGTACTCACACGTGGCTGCCACGAACTTTGAGTACCCAAGAAAGTTTGGTCCCAAGATCCAACGAGCTGATGGTTACCCTCCAATGAACCAACAGAAATATATCTAAAACGGCCCATTGATGATTTACACAAAAATCAAAGCGCCTCCATTTCTGATGTCCCATTGCTACGTTTGATTAGCAGAGGGTAGCTATACAAGAATATACATAGAGATACCCCAAGATGGAGATGATTTACCTATTTATAGATGATTTACCTATATAATATATCCTACATTATATCTGGTTGGTGTATTTAACCATCTTGAAAAATATGAAAGTCAATGGGAGGGATTATCCCATACATTATGGAAAATAAACAAATGTTTGAAACCACCAACCAGTTATGGGTAAATCAACCAACCAGTTATGGGTAAATATTCTATATTGTATAGTTACCTAACCTATATAATAAATCCGACATTATATAGATGATGTACCATATTTACCTATTAAAATTTGTGATTTCTGCCGGGAGAACATCATCCAAGGCCGTTCTGCCGCACCTGTGTCGGCCAATGCGCCACCCCGGCCGTGGGGTGGAAGATGTCGGGAGAGGCCTTGAAACGTATCGTGGGTGCCGTGCGCTACACGGTTCTAGCTGAAAACCATAGGAAAGCCATAGAAAACCATATGTCAATGGATTGGTTGAAGGGTAAAGTGACAGGAAACCACCATATCCATCAATATTGCATGGTAAATTCCATCATTTCCTGTAGATGTTCCATGCAACCAATACAGTACACGTAGTAATGGAGGTATACTGGATTATGAATGAAAGCTTTTCAAATGATGATTAACCATGGGATTTTGATGAACAAATATTGTATGTTCAGACAATTCACGTCAGATTCCTAGGACCCAAGGTGGCTACAGTATAATTCTGCATGGGTTTATATGCAGGACCTGGAAACAACATCTTTGGGATCTTTTTCATGGAAAATCCATATGGTTTCCCCCGGAAATGATCCGCACATGCTGTAGATTTTCTCCGGTATGTATGGTAAGAAAAACTGTGTAGATATTTATGATAATCAAGAGGCCACATCTCTCAAACATCCTCGATTTGTCGCGACGAGCGGCCACTGAAGTCTTTGTCAAAGTGATCCCGTCCACCTTCATCCATACCTCTGCCCACGAGATCTCCGTGGCAATCAGTTCTTGATATGTTCATGGCCAGAGATCAGTTCTACGCATGCCAGTTTTTTGATAACATATAATAACCTTACTAGTTTTTAGCAGGGAATTTTCGGGAATGATCCATAATCACGAGTAATAATCATCCCAGCAACCCCAGCAACCCATCCATTCCCTACGTTTAGCAACAGTAAGTAACTAAATAACCGTCAAATAACCAATACTGACAAACTCTTGGGCCTGGGATTCACTTACTTTAGAACCACAGGGATGTTCCACACAAAGTCATGGCGAAAAAGTGGCGAACTCTGATTACGAAAAAGGCAAACTGTCTGAAAAATAGACAAAACCCCAAAGTTCCCCAGAATTTATATGTACCATTAAATTAATGTACCATTCATGGGTTTATTAGTTTACTTACTCCTCTTGATCATCATGCTCCCCATGAAAAATACAGCCTCGAAGCATCTCGGAGCATTTCTCCTGCGCCAAGTCACGATGACAAAGAGTTTGACCAAACGGATTCTGTGTCAATGATTCGTGCCATTAGGAGCATATGTATAATACAGATACATACATAACATACATACTATGTACATCTATGTACTATTGGCTTGGATAAGGGGAACATTTACAGTTTACAGGAACCAATCTGGGTAAATTATAATATTTCACTGACCTGAATTAAGGCCATTTGGGGATGATTTCCCTTATTAACCATGATTCCAGTGAGGTCGCAGTGAGGTCATTATAATTACCCAGGCCAATGGTTGTTACACTTATTGGATACATGTATTCTAATTGGCAATCTTAAAAAGAAATGGTAATCCTCATGAACTATTCCAAGTGAGTATACCGCAATATTTGTTCTAGAAACAAATGGGTACTTTTTTTCACACTATCAGGCTGTTTTTTCCCGCAGAATTGGTACTAGCCCACATACGTATATATGTACAATATGTCTAAAAATTAGCTTTCCCATATAATACCATATCCAGCCTACCAAATATCACATTCCAGCAATATAATGAAGCATCATTCCATGATCCCGTGATATTTACTGGTTGGCACTAGTTGGTTGAGAACTGGGTTCCCCTCCAATGGATTAAGATGATCCCCAATGACTAAGAACAAGGTTAGCACAAGCCCCTACAACAATCATCAACCAACATTTATCAGTTATATTCACTTTGATGGATTTTCTGTTTATTTGATGGTTATAACATATAAATAACTGATAAACCATTAGTTAACTTTTAATGGTTAGTTTCTAAATTGCCAACATTAGTGATTACTAAATTACCACATTCATGGTTAGTTACTTTATTTTTCTAAACGATTAGTTTTCACATTAGTTTTCACATTAATGGTTAATTACCTCATCGTTTGATGGCCAAATTTCAAGCTTTTTAAACCACCAAAGTTCATCAACCACCCGGGCTGATACGTCAAATGCTCCTCCATGGTGAAACGATTGCGTTCCTGGCAGCTGCTACCCTCGATCGTCATTCAACAGTCTGCTATGGAAAATAACCATTTTTAATAGGTAAACCATCTATAAATGGACAATTTTTAATAGGTATACCATCTATAATGCCCATAAACAAATTAACAAAAAAACACTAAATCAATGTAAATCATCGAACTAAATGGACCATTGTCATATCCATTTTATGGATGTTCCAGAGCTATATGTTGGTTTACTGGAGCGTCACCCACACCAAAATAAATTCACTTTGCAGGGTAGATCCGAGCATGTCCAAATGTTCAATTCCGATGTGCTAAAGGTAGTAAATAACCATACATTATTGACCATATAACATTAATATCTTCTATACGTATGTTAACGTCATATATCTGACACCATTTATCCACTAACCACATATGACCCAATAACGTATCAACATGAATTAACATGTATTAACCATGGATGATCACCATGTGGCACTGGACATTTGCAGCTCCACCTTCTGCCTCATACCCCAAGCAGCGGATTTTGCATTCCATCATTTTGTTGCCTAGACTCTGAAACAAAACAAAGACCTCAGCCAAACAATTGCCACATTTTGATTCTTGGTCCTTGTAGCTTTCTCCAAACATAGGAGTACCGGGTACCCTCTGGTAAACTAACATAGCTATGGAACATGGCTAGATGGTTTACCTATTAAAAATGGTGATTTTCCATAGATATGTTAGTTTACCAGAGGGTATGTCTACTGAATTTGGGGCCTCATTTTCGACCGTAAAAGTAAAAGTGTCACACGCGGGTCACCTTGACCATCTTTCTTGCACGGTCTCCCAAATGTCGTTCCAAGCCCATCTTGTCCTTTGACAGGGTTTTGAGGATGGAGAAACTGCCCAAATGGTAGAAATAGACCATATGAAGAAATATATAAATATAAACACACCTTTGTATAATAATCTGATATATTTACATATTATGTATATCTGGTATGTATATATATATATATATATGTGTACACGCATATAACATTCATGTGGTGGATGTACCATTTCCACCAACCGCCCACCTCAATGCATACATTTTCTTGCTTCAAGTTTACCAAACCCCACGATTCAAGGTCACCCCCCTGCAACTTGTTGACTAAACCATGTCAAATCCCAAATGTTGATGATTGTATCCCCAGTTTCATGGTCTAATACACATTCTTGATAGTGACATATCTATGTGTGATACTGTTGATAGTCAATTCATATTAGTGTCTTGATACTTAATCATCAAAACAGTTCAAAACTGAAGCGTCAATTGACTAATCAATAATCAATAGTCAAATTCTAACGATGAACGTTTCCCATGTTTAGCCTGCAAAGGTGATGAGTGAAACGCCACCAATAATGATTTAACAGGTGGTGTTTTTGTTAGCGCAATGACATATGGAGGTTTCCTAAGTCATGGGGGGTACTCCGAAATCATCTATTTCTAGATTGGATTTTCCATCATAAACCACATAAACCATCTATTTTGGGGTATCCCCATTGATGGAAACCCCCAAATTTCAAACATCATTAAACATCCATGAAACATGAATCTCCATGATTCCATCGCGCATGAATCTCCATGAAATCTCGGCAGACCAGAATTCTCATTCTTCACCGGCGACTCCCCATGACATGTAAGCCTCAACGAGATCATCTTGGTTAAAAAAAACATGAAGTATATTGAAATCTCCCCAATTTTGGTTGCTTCAATCCATTTCAATCCCCATGTTTCATGGTTAAATCATATTAAATCACCATTTCTGTTGCTTCAATGCCCATGTTCCATGGCTAAATCACCAGTTGTCTTGCGGAAATCAGCCCATGTTTCGCAGCCCCCAACGTGGGATCCGCTGGGCCAAGGCGCAACGCCACTGGTGGAGTTGGAGTAGGCATGCTGCGCCTCTCGAATGCCATGCCCCGTGTGGCCCACGTCCGAGGAGCTGTACTTCTCCGTGTGCATCTGCGTTCCGCGCGGCATTCCGCGTTCCGTAAAACACGATGGATCCGATGGGTGGGCTACCCCAATGGCTGGTATATAATGGAACATCCTATTACATCCTATTACAATGGATGATTTGGGGGTAGCATTATTTAAGGAAACCTCCAAATGGTGGCTGAACGTGGTTTGAACATCAAAAATGGTGGTCTAAGGTGGTTTAACCATCATTGACAATCCTGAAATGGTGATAATATATACAATAGGCACCCTAAACATGGACCACCCACTCATAAATAGATCCTATACCAAACCAGGTTTTCATACGGGGCATATTCAAGATTTGGAGGAAGGGATTTGGGATATCATGGTACGTTTTCATTTGAGAATATATGGAAATACCTGTCATCCAAATAACTGGGGATACAACCGGAGATCATGGGAAAATAATGGTCATATATGCGCAAAACCAGGAAACGCATGAGATGAAGCCTGAAAGAAATCTCGTCCCATTTAGATGGGATTGTTCCATGAGAAGTTACATGGGATAACTTTAGAATTCATGTATATATATATTATTATTATTACAATATATAACACATATATATATATACTGATAATATGATTGAAAGTTATCCTTATGAAAATGCGACTGACACTTTAGCCTGGAAATAAGACTGACACTTTATCCAAACAATGTATAGATCATAGTGATGAATCAGCCATGGGGCTGGACCGCATGATCCCAAATAAACAACTCTGATGGAGAGCCGGGCAAATTCTGGCGATAAAAATCCATAAAAACTAAACTGGTTGCTGGTTTTTCAAACCCTCTGACAAATATGAGTTCGTCAGTTGGGATTATTCTTCCCAATATATGGAAAAATAAAATTCATGTTCCAAACCACCAACCAGAATTATACCCTTGGTGTTATATAACTTGTATTAACTTCTACTGTTATGTTAAATTTCCCATAGGGGAAGTTATTCTATTCTTCCTAAATAGTGATGTCATTCCTGACTATAGTAGAATCACATGGAACACCATGGAACCACGATTTGGTGATCACGATTCTTACGCGGAGAGCGGTCGATCATTGAATGGGAACATCACTATCGGGGATGTGATGTGTTGGTGATCCTGCGGGCAGTCGTGGAACACCAAAAGAACAAGTACCCTTTGGCAATTTAACATAACTATTGAACATGGCCATTGAAATAGTGGATTTACCCATTAATAGCATGCGGATTTTCCATAGTTAAGTTAGTTTACCAGAGGGTAACCAAGAGGAGGTTTTACCGCATGCATCCGCATGCAGCAGTCCAACAATCCACGGAGAACAGCTGCACCTAGAAACAAGCGAAGTAACTAACAACAGCTTCAACTCTTCACAGGTGATAATCTATGCGGATTCCAACGGGCCCGGGCCCCTGGGCCGCTGGGCCCCTGGGCCCCTCGCAATCCCTCGCACCTTCCCATCCTTTCCCATCACAGAGGACATGGCAAAGGATTGGCAGTAGGACCCACCACCTTCCAAGCACTTCGGTGTTCACCAAGATTCATTGGGCTTGGAGAACCACACACCCGTGAGGAGTTCACCGGCGAAAATTGGATAGTTAAATCATATAATACAGTTATATACCTGTAAATAAAAACAATATTATTTAGATAGATTGTTTATATCATTTATAGATAGTTAGATAATATATCTAGTTTTATAAAAATAAACACAATCTATCTATAAATGATATATTAAATCATATTAAAGGCTGTTTCAGGGAGTAATATACATATATATATATATAATACCTGGCCACCTGATTTTCAACAAGTGGAAGTAACTTTTGGTGACGAGTTTGGAAACCCGGGATACGGATACGGGATACAGTCCACTGAGTGGCACAAGTTGATGATACTTGATGTACGAAACAGTAAGGGAGGCACAATGGAATGGAGGTCAAGCACTTCTCAAGTCAAACACGAATGAACATCCCTTGACTTCTTGGGTACTGATCCTGAGCTGGAAGCCTCCATGTTGAACGCCGGCGGCGACAAGGATTGGAACTTCCCCCGACCTGGGAACCCCGCCTGGAACATTGCTGGAGAATCCTTTCATCTCGCCATGGTCAGGAAAACCTCGCATCATCTCTGCCTGATTCAGTGTATGGCTTGGTCATGTGAGTCATGCTTGGTCCAAGAATAGATGTACCCCAAGAAGACTAAAGCAGTTTTCAGGGGAAATTGATGATCACAGGAGGGGGTAAATTCAGGATTTGGAAAGAATTGAACCGGAATTTAATTCTGATAGGTTGTCCTTCCAGGGCTTTCTGGAATTCTGTTTGTTGCCTACCACAAACCCAATGCTAAAAACCGCTATTCCATGCTACACACTTCGTGATTCCATTTACTGATTACGTTCTTCACTTCTATGATTCCATTCTGATAAACAATGATACCGTATATATATATATATCTAATTGGTGGTTTCACCCCCCCTGAAAAATATTGGTCAGATTATATCATCATCCCAACTATTGGGGAAAATAAAAAATGTTTTCCAAACCACCAACCATATATATATATAACTGTTTTTCATCCCTGATAGTTACTCCGTTGGCAGATTCCATACAATCAGTTGGCGGCGCCGAGAAGCCGCGAGGTTGTCGAATCGTGACATCATCGAGCCTCCGAAGCCAAAGCCAGGGCCCTGGCTGAACTCCTGGCGACGCGGAGCCGGAAAATACCCTCTGGTAATTTGTTACATAGCTATTGAAAATGGCCATAGAAATAGTGGATTTACCCATTGAAAATGGTGATTCTCCATAGTTATGTTAGTTTACCAGAGGGTATGTGTTGAACAAGTGTGGCAAAATATGATGAGTTGATCCCTTTATGGGATGCAACAACCCCAGCTACTCTTATACATGTATAAATTAAACCAACTATTGAAATCATGTATATGGAGTACTTCAGTAATTTAAATGTGATTGAGTGTTTAACCAGCTCTATGATATATCATATGACATGGGTGACCCGCATCCACGGTTTTCTACGATTCCGGGTATCAACATCCAACGGGCGCGTCTGGCAGCTGGGGATGAGATCCACAGCTGGTGATGACACCGGTCTGAAAGACTCCAGCTGCTCATGAGAGAACCATACACATCCAAAACAAGAAATAAATCAACCAGGAATTAGAAGACATTTAACTAGAAACTGGAAACCAATAAACAACTATGAGAACCTGTTCCAATCCATTTGACTAGAGCCGATTGATCGAATAAAGAAATGACTTGCTGGTTTTATCACAAAGTGCACTGCTTGCCTATCAGCTTTTCATATTTGAGCCGTTGAGAATCCGAATTGGAGATGATTTAGGCCAGTTTCATTGGTTCCCACATTGGTATTGTAAGTCCAAATGCATCAAGAAGCCCCAGAAACTGGTGGCTTCATCACCAACAAATTGCACTGGCATGGCTGTACCCCTCCCGCTAGAATCCTCATTTTTTTTCCATATCCTCTTCAGCTGTTTCTCTGGTAGCACATCCCTGGGGGTCAAAAATGAGCAATTAACTGTGGCCCCACGGCTCTTTGATTGTGACCGATAGCTACGTGTCCATGGCCCAAAGCCATTGACTGCTGTCAAACCCCCAATTCAACACAAGAAATTTGTGGGATTTCACCAGCAAAGTTCTGGGGTTCAATTGGCCATGACCAAAAACTTACTGGTGCTAAACGCAGGGAATTTTCGGGAATGATCCATAATCACTAGTAATTTCATCATCCCAGCAACCCCCAGCAACCCATCCATTCCCTACGTAAAACGGACCAGTAAGTATAGCCATGGCTATCAACACGACATCGGTCCCAACCTGGAAGGGATCCGACCCTCCGAAGAGGGATCCCCCAAAGGGTGCCATGGCGCCGAAGGGCGCCGGAGCTTCATGACCTGCCACAGATGGGCTCAGCAGGAAACCAGTGAAGAATATAGAGTGCACCAAGATATAATATCATATATATATATATAATTATATATATATATAGATTTATAGATAATTCCCATGGATATTCCTTTTCTTTCTCAACCATCCTGATACCCTGTGGTAATTTAACATAGCTATTGAAAATGGCCATTTATAGTGGATTTACCCATTAAAAATGGTGATGTTCCATAGTTACGTTAGTTTACCAGAGGGTATGTCCACTTGACCAAGGTTCGTTCAATGCCCAAAAGTTGGTTCCACATGTCCGTTTCACCAGCCTCGGGCCGCTAAACCTCAGCTGAGACGACGTGAGTCGCCAACTGAGTTTTTTTTTGGGGATCCATTGAGACATGAGAATATATGCAGTATATCCAATACAATATTATAGATTATAGATAAGATTATGGATATAGATTACAAATTGTGGATATTGAGGATCCATGAAATATCCAATAATCCATAACAGAATATCCATAAAATATCCATAAAATAGAATATATCCAAAGATTATGCAGACTGAATATAGATACACATATGCACAACAAAAATAGTTCGAAAGGATTCGAATTCGGTAATCCGAAATACATTTTACACCTGATGAAACCCCTGTTTGTGGGATCTAGACCAACATCTATGACTGGAGAGGTGTTGCAACGATGTTGTGACATGTTGTGACCATGTCTGTAGATTGACATGACAAGAAAAAAAATGACGACTGATACGACTGCTCCTTCCCAGTAAAAAGTGTACCCCCTGGTAAACGTTTACATAACTATGGAAAATCACCATTTTTCATGGGAAAATCCACTATGTCTATGGCCATTTTCAATAGCTTTTTGTATGTTTACCAGAGGGTACCCAACCCAAATGGATCAACCAAATTGATGAAACCTGTTGGTCCAAACTGTCTAAAAACATCTCCAACCTTAGAATTTCGTACAGGCCGGGTCAACAATCGTACATGATCGTACATGTGAAAGTAAGCCCGCGACCTGTTAATTTAACATCTCTCCCATATAGATCCATATAGAATCTTCCCAACATCTAGGATCGAGGCAAACTATCCTTATACCTTAGAACCTTGGTCCATCCTGTGGGAGTCGCCAGTTTGTGCCGTTGCCATGCAGGTATCATTCACATTTCCCACAAACTTCGTCTTCCATAATCTTCCAATCCCACACGTAGTTCCACATAGTGTCCAGCTTCTAGCTGCATCCCTACATGTTCTTGGTCCATATTTTCCCTTGATTTCCCAGATCAGCCAACCCCAAACCGCCTGTTCTTTTTGAAGAAGGAATTTCATGCCATTTTGGGCTGGGGGTATATGTTTAAATCAGCCCAGAAATGGATGATGGAAACATACCAAAACCAACCCATTGATGTGAACAAATCCCGAAACTGAAACCATATTCAATAACAGTAGTTAAACATCAATTATAATTATAATGGTTAAACTATTATAATGGTTAATAGTCAATGATGGAATATGTTAGATATCCCACTGCTGGCCAAATCATTGATTTTTGCTCTTAAAATCACCATAGTGTTCGATTGTTACCCTCTGGGTATGACTAACATAGCCATGGTATAGATGGCCCATAGAAATAGGTGGCTTACAGGATGGTGCCCCCCCGGTTATAAGTTGGTTTATAAACCTCATTAACTATAGTTATATCTACCATAAACCATAGTTATGGGAATTATAAACCAACTTAGCTAACTATGGGGCACCACCTTGTACCTATTAAACATATTTCAAAATGGTGATTTTCCATGGTAAATCCTGTGAAAACACCATTTTTGCCGCCGTGCCGCCTCGGTTCTCGCTGTGCCCCCCTCGCCTTTGCGCACGGGCGCCGGCAGCGCCGGGGCCGCCGGGGCCGCTGTCCACGGGTCTCAAGGCCATAGCGTCCTCGGACAGCAACATGTAGGAATCATGTGTTTGCACACATGCATCCGTAATGATATGTATATATAGAGTATATATATATAATTATATATATATATAGACATGTACCTAGACCCTCCTAGTAACATACAATTTGATATGTGACGCTATATGTTTAATATGTTTACCAATGTTTATAGGTACTTGGAGCGTCTAGGTATATCTGTATATAAACTATCCACAGTGCTAGCCTGTGTGTCTGCAATCTGCTGCCAAGCTGCTCTGAATTCCAACCACTTTGCTGCCCACAGTTCGCACGGGCACGTGGTCCACCCGAGGATTCTCAGGGTCTTGGAGCCCCAAAGGCAGGAAGGAATGCAGCTGAACCCAAGTGAAGGCAGTCCTCTATGAAGCGTTTGGTGAAGGCGTGGGTACATAGTTCATGGCCCAAGAACTGTCGAACAAAATCAAACAACGCATGGCCAAGTGCCCTGATTCAGCGTTACAAGTTCCGCGTAGGTCGTCTCTTGGCAAATGGGGGGAACCCAGCCGCCTTGTGGAACATGGCACCGTCATAGATGGTGACCTCAGCCAGCGACAATCTACTGCGCCTATTCATCGGTAGATATGATAAGATAAGGTAAGGTATAAAACTATAAAGCTTGATAAATACATGAATACATGTATATATACTGTATATATATATACATTAAAAGACAAAGACAAGTACATCTATGTGTATATATATATATATAAAAGACACCATTCCACATACATATAATATATATATATATGTGTGTATATCACAGAAACCTTGACTTGGTTTTCTTGGTGAGCGAGGCTGACGAGCGAGGCGGCTTGCACCAAGCAAGCCAAGCGGCGGTGCCGCGTTTCGTCATCTCAGGGGCCAAATGAGCGGCAAGACCTGGGAGGAGCGAAGCGAATGACAAATGATAAATGGTTAATATCATGATGGTTAACAATGGAAAATGGTGATTTAACCACTGTAAATGGTGATTTAATGGTTAACAATGGTGAAAAATGGGATGATCATGGGTTTTACCCTCTGGTAAATCCACTATAAATGGGGGTTAATGATGGTTAATGATGGTTAATGATGGTTAGTGATGGTTAATGATGGTTGATGATGGTTAATGATGCTTAATGATGGTTAATGATGGTTAATGATGGTTGATGATGGTTAATGATGGTTAATGATGGTTAATGATGGTTAACGATGGTTAATGATGGTCAATGATGGTTTATGATTAATGATGGTTACCCTCTGGTAAACGTTTACATAGCTATTGAAAATGGCCATAGAAATAGTTGATTAGGCTGGCTACATCTTGGTTGAAGGACTTAGAGGATTTATAACTTTTAGCTATACTCTCTGGTAAACTAACATAACTAGGGAAAATCACCATGCTATTAATGGGTAATTCCACTATTTCTATGGTCATTTTCAATAGAGAGTATTCAATATCGGGTTGGTGGTTTCAACCCATCTTGAAAAATATGAAAGTCAATGGGAAGGATTATCCCATATATTTTGGAACATGAAAAACATGTTCCAAACCACCAACCAGTTTTTATCATGATTGTTATTATGACCATGGTTAAAATGTTCTAAGTGGATTAAGGTGATTAAGTGGATTATGATGCTTGAGTGGATTATGACCATTTGAACTTTAATGTGTATATAATATATATATATATATAATACTTATGGAATATTATGGATCATGATGGATGTTCTAAGTTGCTCTATGATGACATGCGGTGTTCTTCACCTGGGACAGGTGAGGGAACCGGAACTCAGAGTCCGACAGTCCTTCCGCTTCAGGATAGTCCTTGGGAGCGGTATGCAGGAGCTTCATGGAGTATCATTCAGGGCTAAACTCCATTTGGGACATAGTTGGGTTTGATATAATAGAACGATGATTGAAATATACACTCCAGTAATCAAACGTCGCAAGCCTATAAATGGAGGTTTGAATGGGAACATCATCCATCACCCTTGATTACCGGAGGATATTTAGTTGTAAACATTCCCAACAAAACTGAAAAAAACACAACGCAGTACCAAGGTAGTATATTCTATGAGTGTATATAAGGGATCACTGTTTAATCCTTTACCTGCCCTCATTGCAAATCAAAGCACTATCCCAAACCTCAGGCTTCTGGTGCATTGGAACTCCAATCTGCCTGGAACCGTCAGACTGAGGGCTTACTTCACAACCAAAATACACCAAAAACCAAATCAAAAAAACAATAACCAACATGCAAAGGTTCTTGTTGCATACACATGCTAGTGCTGCCAGTGAGCTCGTTAGCGAAAATTTTAGAGTTGATTTCATGGACAGGAATCATGGTGAAGGATAATGTTTGCTTGCTGAGTCACCATTAATTCTTGGAACATCAAAGACTTTTCTGCGAGAATCACTCCAATTGGAGATAAAACCAAGCGAATTCGGCCTGGAAATGATGAGATAGTGACATCAATAGTTAACCTGTCATGCTTAAATCCAGTGAAATCCCATTACCATCTGGTTATTTAACATATCGATAGAAAATCACCAGTTTTAAGAACGGTAAACCATCTATTCCTATGGGCCATCTATACCATTGCTATGTTAGTCATAACGAGAGGGTAAATCACCATTGTTCACGCTTGAATCGCTCCCAGTGGAAAAAATCCAATCCCATCGTTGGTGTGTTTTCCAGCCAAGACTCATCTTGATCGCCGCGCTGGCAGGCCATTCCTAACACACCCCAGAGGGCGGCACCAAGCAGCTACCCACAATGGGGTTGGCAGAAAAATAGTGGATACACTATCTGTATCACCTGGAATCCTGATGAAACCTGGAAGCGAAATCGACCAAGGCCCTCCATGACTCTGGAACTTAAGTCCTGTAGGGCTCAATTCATCGAGATCAACTGTGCATGGCTGTGTTTGTATAGATACGTACGCATTACACATCCATACTTCACTCACTCAGAGTTGACGCGTGAGCTGAATGGTTGAACTATTAAACCCCTATTGAAAACGGAAAACAAAAGGATACAGCATGGGCAAAGACACTGCACAGCAGTGTATCAGAAATCCCTCAATGTGCTCGATTGACAGGGCAAGAGCCTGAAAACTTGAAACCCTACAAATGAGTACTTGGGATATGGTTGTCAAAACTTACCCGTGTGCTTCTCAAGAAATTCCACTGGCTGATATGTCTTTGTTTCACAGCTCTCAAGAAAGCCTGCAATTATCCTGCTAAAAACGACTAAAGGTCTACTAGCCCAACTTGAAGCCAAAGGGGGCCACAGATTGATCGCCATTCCATCCACGGCCTCTCTAAACAAGGATTCTCCGGTGCAGGGACAAAAGAATGTTGGCCTTAGTTCATCCAACAGGATTGCAAAAGACATCGTTTCTGAATGCTCCCAGCCTTCAAAACTATACATCAAAACCATATGCACGGAAAAACAATTCACCATTGGAATTGAACTTGACATGAGCAGTGCCCCACAAACTTATTTCAACTCGGCAGCTACTAGTTGAGCGCAAGGCCCCGCAAGGCTCCCATAGTGGACTGTAATGATCTCCGTTAAACCAGCAAGTATATGAATATGTAAGTATATGTAAGTATAACATAGTATAACCCTCGGAAACCATCATTTGTAGTTCCAATCCTTAAATTGGTTGGCAACAAAAACACCTACTGTATCTTTGGTGCTTCGGTTACTGCCACCACGAAGTTCGGAGCGTTAGGCCCGACCGACCCCATCTCCAACGGCACGTCTTGTAGAGCAGTGTGCACCGAGACGGATAAGCCCTGGCGAAAACAGGGGGATGAAGTGATCTTGGGGTTTCTTAAAATGGGGCGATCCCAAAGTCACCATAGGTTTCAGTACTAAAAACTGTTTAGGAAACCTTCATATTGGCAACAAAGCATTGGACGACAACATCTGGATTAAGGTTTGAAACCTTGGGAACCAACTACATGACTAGTGGGACTTGTTTTTTTGCCATGAGAAATGTTCATATATTTTCTTGAAAGCATCGAACTGAGATGGTGCCGTAGTCCCTAAATACTTTGCACACAAGGGCATCGGGAAGGGTGTAGGTGCTGCAGACATCTGGGAGAATCCCCTGATCCCTGCGCCTTGAAGTAGTGGACATCAGGATGCAAGCTTTGGTTGCCACCTTGGAAGTCCAAGCCATGCCGTGCTGTACCTGTTTTCTCGTAGCTGCTCCCAACAATAAACGATGGATTGGAAAACTCAGTGAAACCCAGGATTTCTCAACCATTTGGTGGATGAGTGGTTAACCAACTTTTTAAGACCCGGATGAAGTCACAAATGTGAAATCACATCACTGGTTGTTTCTGCCTGGAACAATTTGCTGAGACTCTGACCGCACAGGGTGTACTTCAACTTCATTCCGTCCCAACCAAAAAAAACTGCGAAAAAAAACAGCAGGAAGCGGACAATTATCTCACTCGGATCATCTGTTCACCTAATTTGTAAAATGGACAAAACAACAATGAGATAGGGCTTTCACTCAATCACCGTGCATTCTGGTGTGACATGTAATAATAAATAAATAAATAAATATATATATATACATACTATACATGTACCTTTTCCAGTCGTCTGACAATAGAGTACCCCATTCCACCCCATGGTTTCTCGTCAGTTTAGCCATTTTTTTTTCCTCGTAGTACCCATCTTTGGACAAAACTTTGGTTTTATATTGTCAAGTGTATTACACCAATGTTTGGACAAAACCATAGTATACATATACAGTACAAACAAATACCCCCTGGTAATCCAACATAGGATGATAAGTCATCATGTTGAAAAGTGAAACCATCGAACTAAGTGGTCCGTTCTCTATCGCAAACGGTTAGTTTACTGGGGGGGTCCATTCCCATTACTGTATATCCCAATCAGTATCCCAATGAATATCCCAGTGATTATATCCCAATTCTTATATCCCAATTCCTGCTCCATGATTATCCAATGTTCAGATCTGATTCTTAGTTATTGTCATAATTATATATATGTATATATGTATATATATATATTCCATATTGTTCATAGGTATATATAGGTATTCTGATAAGTTTATCATATATTACAGTAATATTACTGATATATTCTAATATATTCTAATATGTGATATCATGATATCCCCATGATATCCACCCTATATATTAAAAGAAAAACGCCTTGCACGGCACCAGGTTTCCCAACTGCCCGCGGAAGAGGTCAAGACCTTGGCGTTGTTTCCGAGAGATAAACCATATGGGATTGATGATCAATGGCCAACATTGGTTAACACTATTTAGATCCATTATGATCTATTCAGTGGATATATGATATAAATATATATATATAGGGTTTCATTGATATAGATACAAAGCAGTTTAATAGACCAGTTGTTTTGTTCTGCGTGAACATATGATGTGAGATTCTTGCAACTCTGTTGGTCACCGATATTTTTGTTTGATTCGAGTGTTTTACCAACGAGGGATCCACTTACCAAACATTGCTGTCAGAGGAGGTGGTCATGGTCAGGTCACAGGCCTGGTGCTAATTACTGACGCACAAAGTCCTTGTGCTAATTCAATCGGCCCTGGAACATGATGGAACATGATTAGATAGTTAAGCATAGATGGTAATAGGGATTGAATCAGTAGCCTTGTAATCTTGGAAAATCATGAAGCATGGATGAAAATGGCCCAGTTCGATCATTGACCAAGTCGAACGCTTGCTAAGGACCCCCATGGTGAAAAAATCCTTTTTACCAAAAGGCAATGTTGAAGTGATCCCCCTCATGTTTAGACAAAGCCATGAAAAATCAGATGGGAGATCAACATGCATGGATTATACAAGTGTATTGCTTTGTATTGCTTTGTATTGATTTGTATTGCTATGCATTGTTTATTGTTCTAGCAACATCACATTTTTTTCGCAGACATCCCGGAATTGGTGACTGAGTTTAGGACCGTGACATGATCAATCCCAAAGCCCTTGCCACTCATTTGGAAGTACATCGTCAGGACCTGCCAACAAAAACCAAGGAACATGATCGTTGAAGGGACCACATATTTAAGGCACCATTGAATGGTGATCAATCTCGGGATGCAACGGTTAGGTTACCCATTGAAACTTGGGATTGGAACTTCCGGAATCACTGGCCTTGTTTCAGGAGAAATACACACATGTCGCCTGACTTTCAGCCTTCAAAATCGGGCTTTACTGATCTTTACTGTAGTTATTATGATCTTCATCCAATTCGAGGAAACAAAAAACGACGCCTGGTATCCCACGACCTCCCAACTTCCAACAACTACAGTTTGTAGGTTGGTCTCACCGGTTGGTTTCTATGGACCTCCATACAATAGCGGGGGACACAGGTGATGACAATGTGGTAAATCCACTAATCCAAGCACCAGCAAATCCAGTGGTCAATGGTCAGGAGCCGGGAAGATTTTGGGCAATTTTACAAAATGTCCCAAGTCATCACTTTGGGTAACTGTGATCTGAGTGACCTCCACCTGTTTCCACAGTCTTGTCTTGATTTCCATTCTTCTGCAGTATCTGAAGACACCGGATGCGAGCCGGGATCATTCAAGTATTAATCATCTTCAACCTCTCGCTCTGAACATCTGCAAGACTCCTTTGATCATCTCAGAAACTTCACCTTTACCATGACAAGACCTGAGTCCACATTGAGCCACCATATCCAATAGGGAAAAAAATACACCATTGAATCGCGCTGTTAGACTTCTGATGCTTCATCAGCAGGGCATTTCACCTTACAATGTATGTATGGGTAAACTACGTATGGTAAACTCATTGGAGCTCTACCCTTCCCAATATGTCACGGAACCACGAATGTTTCATTTCCCTGAAATCGGACACATACCCTTCAACGGTGAACAACGTTGAACAATTTGCGACATTTGGCCGACATCCCAATTTCGTTGGGATTTTGGCAATTTGTTCACCCGTTTTGATGGTAAAACATCCTGTTTGCGATTGTTTCACTGTTTAGCATCCTGTCTCTGGTGGCCAAAGTTCCTCTTTTTTGCGATCACATTCGAAAATGGCTATTATCTGTAAAACGAATAGTATGCATATATAATATATATTATATAATTATATATATATGTAACATGTACAAAACACGATGAAGTAACTCCATCTGTAGTCTGCCCCCCATCCCGACCCCGTCACAAGTCAGCCTCCAGAACGAGATCACTTACACCAATGGTCTCCCTGGAAGAGAAGGGCTTGGTGAAGGGCAGGTAGACCTCGAAGCTTGTGGCTTGGCCAAGACCCAGGGGGTTGGTGATGGTCGTTTCAGCACATCACAATAATAAATCAACATCGGATATTCCTCTTAACATTTGCGCGAACCGTTGTGTTTTGGGGTCTACATGGGTCTACCCGTGTATTGATTTACGGGAAAACATACTGTAGATGGGGTTCCCTCAAGCCAATTCTGGGAGATGGCATGAATCTCGATGGGACTATTGCCAAAGTGGATATGTTCAGACAGAATCAATGTGAGACGTAGCAAACAAATATGGGGACACCATGAATAGAAGTCCTCAACAATACAGTATATAATTGGGATACTGATATACCCGACCCAATCTATCCCAAGCTCAAGTGGTTGGTTTCATGTGGCAACATGAGCATATACCAGCAATATCAGTGCGGATTTTGGGGCGACAAAAAATGCTATAGATCAAGGAACCAAAACCGGACCAACCAATTAACAAATGGGAAGGCAAGGAGTGGTGACAGCCATCAACACCCAATGCACTTCCCGGCCGTTGCTTGTGCAGCTGAGATATCGAGATGGTGGTGTTTGCCAGGTACCGATCAGCATTGGGAAGTAAAATAACAAGGAGACCATCCTGAAACTAAAACTAAGCAACATCTGCGGCCTTGAGAGGTCTGGTAACCTGGTATCTTTTGATCCCCAAAAACCTGCATCCACCATCGTTTTTTTCCCCAACCTGGTAGCGGCCATCGTGAAGCTGTTTCTGATCCAAAAGTTTCTTGTAGGCCTGGCAGGATCTGGGTGGCTAAATACGATTTGGGAATGGATCAAATTACCACTGAAATACCACAAATTTAAGGGATGAACATCTAAACTACCATCTGGCTATTTAACATAGCCATGGAAAATCACCATTTTTAATAGGTAAACCATCTATAAATGGGCCATTTTCCATGGCTATGTTAAATAACCAGATGGTAATCCCATCTAATTTGGAGTGAACGGAAGTTATGACCCATAGCTGTTTTGCCCAAACTATGGCCTTTTCTATCATCAATCAAACAACTGCTATCAACTGGATTCGTGCAAGGATGAGGGACTCGCCCAGCGGAAAAAAAATAAAACAATCATGAGATTTGGCCGTATGCATTTATAGGACAAGTCCAGAGTTCGACTTGATGCTGGCCAATCTAGTATGTAGGGTCATAATCTCACAACATGTGTATCGTGTATATATTCATAATACATACGTATATATATATATATAATATATATATAATTAATATATGTGCGACGGTCAAAACTCAATTCATGTGGTGAGGTCATGGCATCGCTTCATAAGGCCCCCTATCGCTACACACAGTCCCAGCACCCTTTTCACCAACTAGGCAGAATTGCTGCTAGAAGAGGAGGATCCAGATGAGGAATCGGATTCTTATTCCCCTTGCGATGGTATCTCCAGGGAAATTCAAACTTTTACTTGATCACCAAGGCTGACGTCGACAGCTTCAGCTAGACACCAGCCGGACTCACTGCAGGTCATCTGACCTCGGAGGCTGCCCTTGGCTTGTGTTGGCTTGTCTTGGCTTGTCTTGCCTGTGCTGCCTTGTTTCCGGCGCCTTTTTTTCTTCACCCCGCCTCCTTTGCAACCTAATACCACGCCAAAATGAATCGGCAAAACCCTGACCAAATGAACCCTTTAAGAACTAACCCAGTAAGAACTTGAGGGTACCCTTGTTCATACTTCCCATATTTTTCCACCTATAGCACAAGTTGTATAGTTTCAAGTGACCATGTGGGGTACTCCCTAATTTCATGGATTTCAGGTATCGCTCTGGGTATCGAGGGGTATCGCTTCGGGCATCGCTACGGGGACCAGAAAATGTGTGATCTCAGGTGTATGTTTCAAGTGACACGAAATTCTGACAAGCTCCATGTTGCAATTCTACTCCTGGACAGTGGCTTTGGAGAAGCGTCCGTGACCGCACAAGGATGCTTTTTCAACATATCTCAGCACGGTCACTATCTGAATCAACATCATCACCATCATCATCATCAGCATCATCACCATCATCAAGCTCATGATGCGTTATGAATTAGTTTCTTGCATACCTTATAGATCAACATACCCCAATATATCAATATTGTTTAATGTAACTATCTCATATATACTTGACGACAGGCCATCTTGCAACTACCCAGGAAGACCAGCCCACTGCGACTGCTCCAGTGTCGCACTCTGACATCAAAAGATTGGAAAGTCATGCGCCCAACAGGAAGCTTCAATCATAAACAAAGTCTAAAAAGAGGTATCGCTACATAAGGCCCCCTATCGCTACACACAGTAAATCACATATTTTGAGTAGTGATGGCGGATCGTAATTGAAGCCTTTCATAGCGTCTTTTGACCCTTGCTCATATAATTATAGATATATATTCATGAGAACATATCAGGTGTACAGGTGTAACGTATCCCCAGAATTATTCAACAGGCACCCAAAAAAAGAATGTTTATACTATACTATGCACAAGCAGACTTTGTGGGATCACCTTCGTTATGAATTTTTGACATGTTCCACTCCCATCACCAGGCCGACCGGGTCCATGTTGACATGGGTGCAGTGCCGTGCCGCGCCTTGTCTTTGGACCTCAATTGGTCAAAAGCCTGCAGGTCAGTGGCAGATGTTGCAGTGTTAATGTGGATCCCAAGCCTCTGAAGCCTCTGGTGAAAGGCAAAGTTCTGAAAGGCAAAAAAGCAGCTCCAGCCTGTTGAAATCGATCCAAACTTTTTAAGTCGTAAGCGCCTTGCAACTGCCTTGGCGCCGCGTGGCAATCCACCAGTCCCCTACTGGGGTTCTTCCCAGGTACTTAAAGAAGTGGTGCACATATTCCACCAGAATTGAGGTGACTTTGTCATCCTTTCTGAGCTCATCTGCAAGACACTGTAGAAATGTTTTTAAAGCTGACCTGCGCAAAACTGAGTGGCACAACCTGGGACTTCTACTGATGGGTATGTTCGTCATTTGTTTCAGACAGTCACACTTCTGCAGCAAACGCAATGCCAATTCCGGTGAGTCTGAACATAGTGTACCCCAAAATCCATCAAAATCCATTAAATGGCCATAATTGGGGGATATTGGGGGTATAACCAATTTTCAGACGTACTAATTTGGGCCCAACCCCAGCCTATCTGGGAACAACCAGGTCTACCATGGGAACAACAGCCGGGTGCCCAAACACGACTCCGCAACGCTGCAGGGTTTCCAACGCTTTCTCTGCTGCATCAGCCCGACTGGCTGAGATTACCACTCCTTCCAGCAAGGGAAAGGCGTGGCTGAACGTGGTGATGACATGGCCAATCTTAGACGCTGCAAGAACGCGTAGCCATGAGATATGAGGATCATATTCCTCAGGTGCTGCTTCGAATTAATCACAGCCATCATTAACCTAGCCAACTAAGTTTTGCCCAGAGCAGGCCTCTTGCGACTGGTCGTGTTTCCTTAAACTCAAACTAGCGACTTGTCTCCCATCATCCACACGAAGATCTACACCCATCATCGGTATCTTTGGGGTCATCTCATTTGGTCGGTTTCGTGGATTTTTTTACGTAAGAAACCCTGGAACAAATGGTTGGCCAATCGTTGGGTTTAGGCTCTACAAAAAGCAAAAGTCGTTTTGCTGCTTAGTAGAAATGTTCCCATGTATGGCAGCATATTTTGAAGTATCAAAGTACTCCCTCCTCGAAGGTTTAACCCAATAATCATCAATCATCCCTGACAATCCTATAATTCTGGGTGACTCTCTATATATGTTCAAAGTATCCGGGGCTTCAACCATAAATGTTCAATGTCCCTCATCAAATTCGCCAAGATCACCGCAACGCCTTCGGAGACGCAGCGGGATGCACAACTCTTGTGAGCCTCGCAACTTCGGTGAAAACCATGGGACTTTGTTTAAACCTCTCTCACATTAGAACCTCACCCAAAAAAAAATCCTGCTGGGTATACATGTGTATATTACGTGTATATATATATAATCTCAACCCTGGATTAATAAACCCCTAGATTGTTTAACTGGGAGGGTACCATTTAAGTATCAGATTACGCCTATTGGAGGAGTACCCCCCTAATTAATAAACCGTGGTTTATTAATCCGGGGTTGACATTACATATGATATTATGTGTATATATATATGATATTATATGTATATATATATAGTGTTGTTATTATTATTATTATTTATTATTGTATATAGTGTATTTGTGTGTTTTCTTATTATATAATGTTTTATCATATCACATCTCTATAATGTGTATGCATGTGCACAATTAACAAACGTATTACTATTCGTGACTATTATATATTATTCACACTAACACATTGGCAATACTATGCACAGTTTGCCCGAACAATACGGATAATGTGTTCAAAAACCAATCCTGATAGCATGTTGGACTATAAGTCGCACGCAATGTACACAAACCATGTAGCTGTTGAATTTCGATCTTCTTGAAATGCCAACATATGGTGAAACTGCGTGTGGATGTGTTTGGTGAGCGTGCATTTTGCAGCGACGCATACGTTCCATTTTCTCACATTGTCTGGATGAATGCAGCTCTGGTCGTAGAATTGTCCTTCACATTGTTGGGAACCAACAGGTTTCAAACTCATATTATTGTTTATCGATAAATGTAGCATGATGTAGTCAATGGGAATTCCAGGATCCTAAATTGGGGGTACTGTACCATATAAGGCCATGTTTTGTGGGGATATTCCCTTACATAGGCCTAAAAAATATGCCTTATATATGTAGCATGTGGCAGAGTGTGCGACCCTAGGAATCTGTTTTTTTAAACCTCAAGGCCCTTCACCCTCAACAACTTCTGCTGACAGAGCCTCTCAGAGCTACTTCATGGTACCTATACACACGTCATGTTTAAGAATTGGCCTCTGGTAATTTAACATGGCTGTGTATATATATATATATAAATAGCAACGGCCTGTTTGTGGCCCATTTATGGATGTTTATTATATATATATAAAAAACTTTATGTACATATATATATAATTATTATTATTATTATTACAGTATTATTATTACACCTTTATCAAACCCCGATTAAATAGCCATTCTACCATCATTGCCATCGTTTTACATTAATGTCAACCCTGGATTAATAAACCCTTATGCTGTTTAATTGGGAGGGTACCATGTAAGTATCAGATTATGACTATTTGGTGAGTAACCCCCCCGATTAATAAACCATGGTTTATTAATCCGGGGTTGACATGACATACAAAACATGGTCATGTCCGAGCAATACCCACAGCACTTACCACAGCATCGCCTCTAGGTCCGCTTCAAATGTCCGCGCAGAGACCTGATCTGGCCAGCCGTCAAACCCAGGCCACAGTGCTACGCCAGCCGCGTGGGTAACATATCCATGTATTTCAATATATATATATAATTATATCTATTATGTATGTATGTATGTATATATATATTATACAATATATGACTACTGGTATAGTCTCATCACTTCAATATCCGATATCAATTGTTTTTGATATATATATATATATATATTCTAATATATTCTCATCACTTTAATATGCCTATGTCTGAACCTACTTTGCTTCAGATGACCGCTGAGAGCACCTTGGGCCTCCGGCAGCTGAAGAACCAGGACCAAAAGCGCCAGGCAAAAAGGTGGCCTTGGATCTCCAAGAGACGTTCTGCACCAAAACCGGAGAGTGGGCTCCAGATAATACAGTATTCAATAGTATATATGATATTATGATATCTATTTAATATATGTATATATATACATATATATATATATATATGTATATATATACATATATATATATATGTATATATATACATATATTAAATATAATTAAATATAAATATAATATATATATATATATATATACTGTATATGTCTACAACAATATACACACTATATACATTGATCCTACAATCTACATTGATACATGTTACATGTGTATATGCTGGAGAAAATCAGCTGGCACTTCCCGTGGGACCCTGGGACACTTGAGATGGAGACCATGTCTTGCTGCCCGCCACCTCAGTAATCCAGTCGAGTCCATCAACTAAGTAGGGGACAGCCACTGAGAATCAAAGAAACGCAACCGGAACCATTTAGAATATGAACACAGGTTTTTAAGCGGACCAGAAACACAATTTCTTCCAGCAAAAATAGGACCTATATAGGGAAGACTTGATGTTCATCTGACCAGTCCCAGAAAGGTTCACATCATCAATCCAATCCGGGAAATGGGCCCCAGTCCATCCCTCAAAAAGAAGAAAGGCTACCCCAGTCCATCCATCCTTAATCATCATTATCCATGATAAATGGCAAAAAGATTGGTAAATCAGCCATTGATCAATTGATGAATCAAAATTTTCTCCATTGTTTTATAAAACATGGGAAATTATCAATTGACAATTGGGTTTTCTTAGACATTGATGAATCATCATACTCCATTCTTTATCTGTTTTAATGGGCAGGTAATTATCCATTGATTAACCATCTCATTATCCCTTATCAACATGGCAACAAAATGGCTAACGCCCCCCATTTCAGACGTCACTGCGTCACCGTTGGAATGGACTGTCTCTGCTTCAAGTCATCTGATAAAATTGTCAAAATCCATCGTAAGCCATGCACCATGGTGAAAAAATAGGGATTCAATAATTCAATAGGTTTTTAAGTAATTGAATGGTCCTTTTATGGTGGAAAATGGTGAAACATGGTGAAACATGGATGTGTACCCTCTGTTGATCCAACATAGCTGCTTAAAACCACCGTTTTTGATGTGCAAATCATCCACGAATGGGCCATGTTCCATAGCTGCGTTAGATTACCAGAAAGCACTTGAATCATAGTGATATAGTTATCCAACGTAATCGGACAGAAAACGACAAAAAAACGTTGAAACCAGCAACCTGGTATCACAAAAACAATCAAAGAGTAGTGGCAACACACCGGGTGTATTCTCTGAGTGGATTGCCACAGCTTCCAACACACAGCCTCAGGTCACAGGTAGCTGAAACCAACATGCGGAGAATCTTCGAAAGAAGTACCATGTCAGTGCACCTTTCGAAATGAGATCAGAGACTCAGAGACATTACCAATTACATAGAATTACATCTGTGTTGCGTTGTAAAACAAATCCTATTGTGGATAATAATATGTTATAAATCAAATAACCAAAAATACTCTCCAATAATCCAGGTTAGCACAGCCAGCCAGAGGTATTTATGGCCTCCTCTGAGGCCCCTGGGACTCTGCGAGCGCTTGGAATGGAATGGTTAGTTGGGAACTCCAGCTTTAAATGGATATCATGGGATATCTAAATAGGACAATTTATGGAACTCAATGGTTGGATTCAGCCATGGAGCACCACACGGTAGTTTTTCAATAATCTCCCTGTCGCTATTTCTAGACCCCAAGTGTGTCACAATGGGTTTGCATCCCTACAGGGAGGTATAGCGACGGTGATTATTTTCGTCGGCAGCCACCAACAATAATCCCACTCGTGATTGGTTAGATCATGTTAGATCATGTCAGATCCCTTGTTTATCTGGTTGGTGGTTTCAACCCCTTCTGAAAAATATGAAAGTCAGTTGGGATGATTAAACCCAATATATGGAAAAATAAAAACCATGTCCATGTCCCAAACCACAAACCAGTTATCGTCCTTTGCGAGTTAGAAAACCAAACCCCAAACTCTTGTCGCATGGAGCTGTGTCTTAAAACCCTATTTCCTTCACAGCTCACACCAGAATAGCGAGTAGGCAACGGTAAAAAACACCCATTTCTCCAACCATTCATTTCACGTTTCGTATCCAGGTTGGTTACACCCAAATCTTATAGTATAACATAGTATAACCATCCGAATTTGGCTAAAGGTTCGCTTTTTTGAATATGTTCGGTGGTTGAAATCTGACTTGGACTGTTGAATCTCAAGTTCATGCCGAAACCCCAATCTGTTTGCTGGACAAGTCAGATTCAACGGTCAAACCGTAATGGTATGTAATTGTTACAATTGCTGTTGATTACTCCGCAATAAAATTGCTGGTTCAATCCACACTTTTGTTGGTTGAATCCCCTATTTTTGACGGTTAAAACAAACTGTTGATGGTTACCCTCTGGTAATTTAACATAGCTATTGAAAATGGCCATAGAAATACTTGATTTTCCCACTGAACATGGTGATTTTCTATAGCTATGTTAAATTACCAGAGGGTAAATCATGTTAAATCCACACTTTTCTTGGTGAAATCTGCTTTTCCGAAGCGAGTGGTTTGGGTTTCTGATGGTTTCTGTTTTGCTGGGTCCCTGGACTGCTCCATCGATGAGGCGCACACAGGATGTGATCCAGGGCCCTTAGCACGGGCAGTACCAAGATGTACCAAGCATGGTGGATTTATAGTTGAATTATCATACTTAAGTTGGTGCAAATAACATCAAATAACCAGGTTAAGTATGGTTTATCTTATCTGTAGTTCATTGGGTTTGAAAACATTACATAAATAATACATTAACACATATCATCAAAGATCAACAACTTATACGTGGCATAGGTGAATAAGCAAATCACCAAACCAACATGTGGGTTTGATCTGAAACTACCTGGGATGATCCCGGGGGATTTCGGGTTTCGTACAACGACCAACCTGATATGACGAACGGCGTGTGTTTCAGGTGAAGCACAGGGTACCCTCTGGTAATTTAACACAGCTATTGAAAATGGTGATTTATAGTGAGTTTTCCCATTTAAAATGATGATTTTCCATAGTTATGTTAGCTTACCAGAGGGTAAGTTCTCAGCATACCTGGGTCATGCAAGTCTTCTCACTGACTGCGACAGGACCTTGAATTTGTAGATAGAAACTGGCCGTTTGAACAACTTCCAAAGCCCTTTGTGGATAGGTTCTGCATAGCTCGACTGGTTCGCAAAAAATCCTGTTAAGAGGCAAATCTGGCAATTCTTAATCAGCCAAACGAAGGTTTCCTAACATGGGGGACAATGGGGGACACCAAAAAATCATCCAAAATCGGCAATTTTCCTAACATGGTGTAACCAATTGTATTGGGGTCCTGGTTCCCCCGGCCCAAAACCACACTGGGGTTGCCTGACGCCACTGCCGCACCCAGCAGACCTGGCGGAGCTTGGATGGGACCCTCTTGCGGCCCAAGCATCACCCTGTGACGACTTACATCCCATTTTTGCACATGCAATCCCTATGAGTAGTATGCCTATGGTCAACTACACATGTTTGCTTCTGGTGAAATCCTTAGATTCTCATCTGTCTCGTCTGTCGCTGAAAAACCCCACAGTTTGCTGGTGAAATCACTATTTTGGATGGCAAATCATGATGATTGTTGGTTCAATACCTGTTTACAATTATTCGAGGACCGAGGATCTGCCAAAGGTTGTCTGTCGAAGGTATATCCCAATGTCCGCCATGTCCAGGCAGATTGACGATATTTCACCACCGGCCAAGGTCTATCCGTGTCTATGGTGAATTCGGCCAATGTCGCCATTCATTTGCCAAACAGCTTGTAAAGATCGCAGTAGTTGACTGCTAAAGCCCAATTTTGTTGGGTAAATCCCAACACTGGATTTCTAAATCACAGTTTTGTTGGTTAAATCCCAGTATGTTTGATGCTTAAATGGTGGAATCCAACTATGTGATTGTTGATGTCCAATTGTTTATGGTTGAATTCACCATTGTTAGGGTTTGTCTACCATACTAACCGTCATTTCATTAATGTTACGTATATATATATATATATATAATTATATATATATATACCCAGTTGTGTAGGGGATTCTAACTGAGCCCGCCTAGACAACCAAATCCAGGGCCCAGCCAAGCACATTAATTGGATGTGTCTGAGCATAGGGCACCCAAAAAATAATGATTGGAACCTCAATTTGACCCATGACAGTTGCAATACATTGAGGGGATGTACCGTTCCGAGACAACTTCCCCACCAAAAAAGGCTGGTTATATGTGTTATACACATATACATACACATACACATATACATACACATATACATACAATGTGAGGCCCCCAAGATAGCTAAGTTGGTTTATAACTCCAATAACTATGGTTTATGGTATTTATAACTATAGTTACTGGGGCTTATAAACCAACTTATAACTGGGGGGCCTCACATTGTATACATATTAATTCATATCAACTATCCCATAAAAAATTAATCCTCAGATACTCCCCATGCGCCAGGTCGCGCACAGCGCCTGTAGATACCGTTGATGGCCTCCCGGTCCGACTCGGTCATCTGCGCACAGCGCGAGGCACAACTGAGAGGGGCCGCGGCGCGAGGCGAAGGGGTCTGGGACCGGGCTTCGCAGCCTGGTGAAACATAGGTGGTTTATGAGGTGTCGGTGTCATAAACCATAGAAGAATAGATATATCATGTAAAGCCTATAGTGAAAGTAAACTTATAAACTTATAAAGCTACTTTGCTAACTATGGAGCACCACCTTGTAGTTGAAGGGATCAAACATATTTCAAAAGCCTGCAAAAAATATGGGGTTTTCATGGCTTTCAAGGGATATGACCCTGTATCGGCGTCCAACCATGGGGATTCTGGAGATTTGAGCACAGAATACATGATATCAACGGGGTATGTCAACAAAATAGGTTAAATAGGCTTTACAGCAACTCCAAATTCCAAGCCACTGAACAAGATTAAAATAGTGAATCAGCAACCAAAAATAGAGTTAACAAAACGTGTACAAGCAGCCGAATAGGGGTATTTCAAGAGTGGTGCATTGAATCACTCAAACAGGACATTTTTTTCTGGTGTGGAGAGGTGAATGTCACTTCCTCCCTACCTCTTGAAATTTGAGAAGGAAGCCACAAAAAATACCATCTGGTCATTGAAACAGTAAGCTATGGGAAATGGCCCATTTATATAGATGATTTATGATGATTTACCTTCAACAAAAATGTTAAATTTTCCATATAGCTACTAATAATTAGTCATCTTTTTGTCTGCGCTGCCATGCGCTGCCAAGGGACTCAAAATGAAAACGAAGTTCTTCATCCAAAGCAGCAGCGCCGAACCTCTCGGAAACAGCAGCCCCCCTTCACTCACCGCGATCAAGGCCGACGTCCTCTACATTCCCCTATATACTCTGAGAGTCGGGTATCACGGTATCTTTATCATGGAAATATATAGAAACATCTCCGATTTTTATGAGGTACCTAGGATGTTGTTCAAAACGATTTGACTCAGATATTCGCACCAAATCAATGGCCATTTCAGCTACTTCAACTGCAGATTACCATCTTTTTAAGCTATATTTTGGGTTGTATGGATATATAGGTACCTGCAATTTAAGGTTGCTGAAATGGCCATTGACCAAACCAGCTTGTGAATGGATCTCAATCTACCCACAACAATGGTCCAGCAGGGACTAGCCATTATCCCGGTGTGTGTAGTTGATTCAAAACAGTGCATTTCGCAAGATTTTTTGTTGCGGATAAAACCACAAGTGACGCAAGCTTTGTGTTGTAGCCCTCACTTCTGCCGCTCCGAAAATTTGCTTTGGACCTCTCCAAACGGATCTCTTCCTTCGCCCTATCCCCCCTTGCTGCTCTCTTTGAAGATCCATCAACTCATCACCACTTCAGGATTGTGGCGTTCACTACCATGGTCTTGTTCAATTCGTTCTCTTTCAGCATGGTCTCATGCTTCGTCCGGAGCTCTAGCCTGATATATCCTGATATCATGAAACATAGAAGAATGCAGGGTGGTAATGGTGAAGGCGGTGAAGGGTCTATGGTTCAAGATAACTCGTTGTCAGTCACCTCATGGGTTTGATTACATCGCTCATTTTTCCGTCCTCGCATGTCGGAAGGTAACGTTCATTTGCAATGAAGACCCACCGTAAATATTTGTAAAACATCTATAAATTCTATAAATAATTCATTCAAATTCCATCGCAAGAATTGACTGTAAGATACCGGAGGGAAACTACACCCCCAGTAGTCGATCGTTGCTGATTTTTGGGTTCTATCAGCAATTCGGTTGGTGATCACGTCCTGTTTCCCATGACCCATCTGGGTGTGACAGCCATAGCCATGAAAACCGCCGCAAAACCTCAGAGCGAATCCATAGAACCGGTCAATGACTCATGATGACTATACTCATAGGGATAAGACTCCCAATCAACTCCAAGTTTACCTCAGGCACAAATAGTATCAAATAATCAACATATCCATCGATTAGTTTAAGGTTCTATCCCAAGAGAACAAAAAAATGATATGATCGATGCCCCAGGGCCCCCAGGGCCCCCAGGGTTTCCAGGGCCCCCAGGCCGCCATGGCGGTGACGTCGCAACAAAATCACAGGAGCTTCCACGAAATCGGCGGAAGAACCAAGAGACTGTGTCTGAAAATGGTGCGTTGATGTTTGTTTACTCCAATTCATTCTTTTTGAAAAGAAATGAACATGAGGTTCGAAATACCAGATAAAATAAGGTTGCCAATTTACCAAAAAAAAAAGGGAGAGCCATCTTAAAGCGACTTTGGTGCTGATTTCCCGATTTGACGACTTACTGCAAAGCTCGTCATGCTGGTATATGCTAGCGGGAGTAGCTAGGGTGAGATGGTGATCCATCGATCAGATTCAACTCAGGAATCCTCCGAAAACCGCATAATTGGGAGGCTACAATAGTCCTGCTTCATCAAGTTTCCAACTGAACGATCCGTCAGCATTCCAAAACAGAAAACACAGACAGCCGTCTTGAGGCCTTTCTCTGGTTGTCGAGCCCGTATCCATCGATTAGAGTCATTATCGATTGTTTTTACCCAAGGAACCTGCAAAGTCACAAACATGTTTTATGAAATCACCAACGGCCATGGTTGCGCTTGTGCTTCAGCGTTTGAGCCAATGGCCCTGCCGGAAAGGTCGCTTGCTTCCCACGGTGGAAATTCTATGAATTTCTGACCCCATACCTTCAGCTCCCTCCGAATCGCTGGATTTTTGATCCTGGGGCGACTTGGGATGAGGTCTCCTTCTGTACAGTGCTGCAACTCTGGGACTGTCAGAACACGGGCTAAACATGGCTAAACCACAACTCCTTGGCCCCTTTTACACTGACAGAATGTAGAGAATCATATTTATCCACAGACCAAATGGTTTGGTTAATCCTTTTCTTTTTTGTCCGAGAAATGACCTCACCATCCCCACCCTGCATTTCTGGGCAGCATCCTTTCTTCGCGGGGGGGGCCGTCGCGGGGCGAACCCGTCGCGTGAGTTTCGTGTTGAGTTTCGGTCGACTCCGGTGATTGCCGGGTGTCAATTTCGATGTAGATGATGATGCCAAACAACTGAAGAGACTGGTTGATTTTGTTCAACCAACTTTAAAGTATCCAAAGTTGGGGACTCATTGCAAGTACATCGGCAAAACAGCTGCATTCGCTGCGTTCAGTGATGTTCAGTGAACAAATTGGACGTGCCATGCCTGATATTTGATTCACTGTGCTTCACTCCACATCCTGGGCTTTTTGCCCCGTGCAGCGCCCGGGGAGCCATCTCTACTCACGCTGTCTGTGGTGCCACGTAGCCACCGTCACCAAGTGATATGTAGAGACTTGTCACCTCCGCAGGATAAGGGTCATCCATTTGATGTGTTGTAGTTCAGCCGTGGTGTGGACTTGTCCCATTTGTAAGATCAACAGAGAATTGGGGGCCGTCTCTATAGCAACCCTCGTTACAACCGAGAAAGTAAACACAGTGACACATCCTGCCGTTCAAGGACTCAAGGGCAGTGCAGATATAAGCATCAAGAGGAATCAAATTAACCAAAATGGCAAGCCAAAGGCCAAAGGTGCAATGCGTCTTTTAATGATATTTTCCCGTTCCGTTCCACTGGCTCACAATCATTTCTATGTATAGCGTTCCCAAACATAAAATAAAAATCCCTCCAACATAGACCCTCCTATGGAAATGGAAGACCAATATCTTCTAGACTGGGCAATGGGTCATTCTCAGGGTTTATGTTGGGAGATCGGTAATTGCTCCACAAGTTGGGATCGAAGTCGTAGTAAAACTATGGTTATATAGTTTGGTGATATATATATATATGATTAAAATTCTATGTATATATGTATATGTGTACATATGTATATATGTATATATGTACATATGTATATATGTATATATGTATATATGTATATATATGTATATATATGTATATATGTATATATTTATATATGTATATTAGATATATGTATATTAGATATATGTATATTAGATATATTGGATATTTAAGAGATATTATATATTATATATACTTAGATATATTATATATTTAATATATATATATATATTATACATATAATTACGTATATATATATTGCATATACATGATAGATCTAAATATCTCTATCCCAGTATAAGCGGAATTGCACCCCCCCTTGTGTAACCCGAAAAATCTACCAATTGGTATTTTGGGCCTTGCCCTTCTAGGACAAGCCATGACGAACCCCGGGCCACTGGGGCCCCGGCCGAATTGTGCGGCTTTGCGAATGGAGAACATCTTGCACGTTCTCTTTAAAGGCTCAGACGTCTTCTGGTGGGAATCTTCCTGATGAAATTGACCAATTAGGCTGGATCCAAACTGGATCCATGTATAATACCATCTAAAAAAGCTGGGTTTCACCATCAAACATGGGGGTTCGGCATGACTTAACCCCAGGGGAGCCGCAGCACCACAACACCACCTTTCACCAAGCGACAACTCAGCCGCTAAGAAATCCAAGTCTATTGCCAGATCATTTGGTGGTTCACCCTGATGGGTGAGTTCACCCCAGTTGATTCAGTAGGATAGGGTAGGGATGAGTAGGAGCAATGTCCAGTTTCAGCTCCTATGAGAACCCACCTCTGGGTCCATGTTCAATCCCAAGGCTAGGATATATATATATATCTCTCTCTCTCTCTTTAGTTCCTGTTCATATTTTACATATTCCCCAACGATTTCTTAGGATGTTCGCAATTCCAGGGATCCATTTTACAAACAAACAGTTTTGGCCCTTTACCAGTTATAAGTTATAAGTCAGTCATAACATGTTATAACCCCATGGAATCCCCATGGAATGATAACCGCATAACCATCGACCATCTTTGACTGAAGGGCGCTGAACAGCAGCTTTCGACAGCAGGTTCCGACAAGAGACTCTCCATCACCGTCCAAGAGTTCGCCGTTCTTTCCATCAAACAGGATACGACCACCTCTGGACGTGCAAACTGGGGATTCATGGATTAACATCACATGGTATTTCTGCGATTTAGGAGGAATGTTCTACTGCTTAAGGTTAGTAGTGATGGGAATAATGGATGAAGATGAGGATGACAATGACCATGACGATGACGATGACGATGATGATGATGATGATGAAGATGATGAGGAAGATGATGACGATGACGGTGATGATGACAATGATGACAATGATGGCGATGATGACGGCGATGACGGTGATGATGGCAATGATGACAATGATGACAATGATGACGATGATGGTGATGATGACGATGATAACGATGATAACGATGATAACGATGATGACAATGACGATGGCGATGGCGATGACGATGATGATGATGATGATGATGATGATGATGGTAATGATGAGGAGGAGGATGACGGTGATGCGTTGATGATGACAATGATGACAATGATGACGATGATGACGATGATGACGATGATGGCAATGACGATGGCGATGGCGATGACAATGACGACGATGATGATGATGACGACGACGACGACGATGATGATGATGATGACGACGAGGATGACGATGACAATGGCGATGACGACGACGATGATTATGATGATGATGATGATGACGAGGATGACGACGGCAATGACGATGACGATGACGATGATAATGACGACGATAATGACGACGACGACGACGATGATGATGATGACGAGGATGACGATGGCAATGACGATGACGATGACGAGGATGACGATGGCAATGACGATGGCGATGACGATGACGATGATAATGACGATGATAATGACGACGACGACGACGACGATGATGACGAGGATGACGATGACCATGACGATGACGATGACGATGATGATGATGATGATGATGATGATGATGATGATGATAGTGGTGGCGATCCCCTTAATATCAGGCATTATAATGCCATATTTCAATCAAGAAAAAACAGCGCTTTTTTTTGTAACATTCTACTTTCAACTAATCCTCAACTGGTGGTTTTGGTGCTTTTCCATCCCAGGGTTCCCATAGGTTCCCATCACATCATAGGGTACCACAAGGCGGTGACTTGTTCATCGGTCATGTCACGTCATGTCACTTCTGTTGTTTTTTAATAGCCACTTCCACCAGCGTGTTGAGAGCAACATTATAACATTGCAATATATATATATATATTGATAGTGTCATCCTCAATATTAATTGGGTATGGACATGTATATGAAATGTTAATGAACATGAATATGTACAACCAGCAACGTCGGTGAGTTGTTGGGCCTTGGCGTCCACAATGTGTATGCCCTTGTGAAAACGAAAATTGCTATAGACTTAGACCTTTTGGCAATGTTGTTAATCTTCAAGAGGCAATAGGTATATGGGGAATATCCCATGCTCATCTTGGATATGCATGCTTGGAATGCCTCCCTTGAGACATCCAAGTTGTGCCTGTGTGTGTGTCACTGTTTCAATGTGAAATTCAAGCGCTTCAATGTAAATTTCAAAGCAGTATATTCTGCCATATTCAAGTTTTGGCGGTGAAGAATTCTTCTGACTTGGTGCAATCCATGCCGTTGAGTTGGTCAAACAATACTACTATCAATATATGTTCATTCTAGTATCATATTATAATATTATCATTGTTATTACATGGTATTACAACTACTATGTGAGGTATTCCCATTGCTGGTAGGCACATGTCATTCCCCACAGTTTCTTCGCACCTTTGCTTAAGCCCTTGAAGCGGTAAGGTTTGGAAGGCGGGAGGCCCTCGTACCTAGGACAAGCCATCCCCCACGAAGGGTTAATATTGGGACCGCTATTTGGGATGATTTAGAATGACACCATATGGTTGGTTACTGGAATGGTTCATGATTGAATGTACTTCATTATCTATGTACATATGACTCATATGACTCATATGACTTGTAAATGAACTTGCTTTGTAGTCATGGCCAGGGATCCAAGAAGGTTATATATACATATATAATCATATATATATATATATCATGTTATATCCACCATAAAAAGAACATACAATGAATGGGAACTCCCGGATCCTAAAATGGAGGTACTGTACCATTTTTTCAGGCCATATTTTGGGGGTGTATCCCCATACATAGCCCTAAAAAATAGGCCTTATATATGCTAGGTACAAGTCGATGATTTTTGACGCTACGTCCAAATCATGGTCCAAGGCACAGTGTGTGGGTGAGCATGGCCAATCTCATGAACATATAACCTACTGGTTGGTGGTTTCTATCCCTCTGAAAAATTAGTCAGTTGGGGTTATTATTCCCAATGTGTGGAAAAATAAAGATGTTCCAAACCACCAACCAGCCTTAAAAAAACCTAAAAATAGTCTAAAACCAACATGTTTAGCACAGATTCCCATTCACGGCAAAACAAAACAAATAGTAGGTTGGTTTGCACAGTCAATTTTTGGTAACTACTGTACGCCATGGATGGTTATATCGATATGTTATATCGGTCAAACTATTGGCCATATGTTGGCCATTTACCCAAGTTTCGATCCTGGCACATGTGGTCATGCTTTCCCAAGAAGACTTTTTTTTATGAACATCAAGTCTCCTTTTCGAGAAAACGGCGTAATTATGATCATCAATTATCCACTATGAAATTTTCGGGAAGTTTCTCAAGGTACCAGAAAATTGGATGGTTTACTCAAGATCCAACATCAGTGGTACTACAGGTCCTCCTCTGTGAACTCTCTGGTTGAATGCTGGGAAACTCTGATTGTAGCTCCAACTGGCTCCCCATTTTATGTTGGGAATATGGATAACCCAAACGCTTGGTTCACCGCGCCATTCACCACTGGATAGTTATAGTTCCTAACATCGATGGTTCTTTCTTTAATATGGTTGACGCCCCAAAAAATTGGGTGATTATGTCATTTAACTATCCCTATGGATTCTGGCTATTCACATCCCCATTCTTGGATCTCCGAACGGAGGATGATGATTTACCTCTTGAAAATGGTGATTTTTCCCTTAGCAGACTGCTAAATTAAATGCAGAGGGCATCTACTATTATCCCATTCGATCATAATTATATTGGTACATATATATTATATAATATAAACATTCAAAAAAACAATATATTTACATATACATATACACATGTAAATAAATAAATAAATAAATATATATATATATATTTGTCATATGTGCGGCTGTCAAAACTCCTTGTTCATGAAAAGGACATCAACATAATTTGGAAATGTCCCATCGCTAACCACAGTTTCGTAGCAATTTTACCATCATTGCGCAATATTGATTTACAAGGGGTATCGCTAAGGCTAAACGCAGCTGAAGTAGATATGATATTGTATTCGTAGTACTGTTCATACTTGTATGTACTACTAGTATGAATTGTGCCAATATTTTAGGAGTACTAGAAGTGCTAGCAGCGCACATACTGGTAAAAGTAGTACTAAGAATAAGGAAGTATTAGAAATATTTGCAAGGCTAGGAACACAATCCTGGCGTTAGTAGCAGGAATTCAAATAATAGTAGTAGTAGTAGTAGAAGCAGAAGTACAATAGAAGACTTAGCAGTAGAAGTACAGGTACAAGTAGTTGGGGATCCTGTGCAATTGGGTGAACTTGGGTATCGCTTGGGTATCGCTAAGGCATCGCTATGGCATCGCTAAAACCGACCTGTTTTTTTTGCAGAATCAGGCGGGTGCATTATCATTTGCTTGTGAAACTATCCCTTTCTTTTTCCCGTCCTTTTCCTTTCCCTTTTCTGTTATTTTCCTTTCCTTCCCCTTTTTCTGTCCTTTTCCTTTCGTTTCCTTTTTTCGTTTTTCTTTCCCTTTCCTTTTCCTTTCTTTTCTCTTTTCGTTTCTTTTTCTTTCTCTTTCCTTTGCCTTTCTCTTTCCTTTTCCTTTCTGTTTCGTCTTCCTTTTCCTTTCCTGTTTCTTTTTCTGTTCCTGTCCTTTTCCTTTTCTTTTTCTTTTCATTTCCGTCCTGTTCCTTTCCTTTTCAACCCTGAGCCCAAGCCTATCACCAATGCGAGCACTTGACGAAATCAACACTCATGAAATATAATTGTTAACTATTGAATTCAACATGGGGTATCGCTATTTGGGAAGGTCCCATCGCTAACCTCAGTTTTTTGCACTTTCTGAAAACCAATGTCCAGCCAATACATATCTAAGTATCCGCGAGTTTTGACAGTTGCTCATATATACATTACAATTAAGTTCCTGTTGTTGTTCGTAGAACCCCCTGATGTGGGTTAAAGAACAGGGGGGCTTTGGCAAAGTCCAGGCTCCTCTTTGTGGCTAGGACTCCCGGCGCACCGCCACCGTACCAAATCACGATTCGCCCATCTTTCACATCTCGGAAAAATGGCTCCGAGGAAGGACAGGTGACCCCGAAATGGTAATGGTATCCTATAGGTGCTATAAAATTTCTGATGGATGGTTATTATAGGATACCATTACCCATATAGGTGCTATAAAACATTACCATAGGTTATTATCCCAATCGTAATGGTAATATCTATATGGCTTTGGCCCATCCCCATCCCTTGACGATCCCTTAGAGATACTGTACAAAAACCATGGCGTTTTGTAATCAAAATGAGGTGGCACGGTGGACGGAAGGTCAATCCACACACCCGAAGGCAACTTTCCACGAACATATGTTCATCTGCTCGGTGATTTGAATTGTCCCACCTAAAAAACTGTCCATCTATGTCAGGAAGAATCAAAGTCTGAAGGAGTTTACAAGTTGAACTCTTTCCAATTATCAGTATGTCTTTGGTCCCAGTCGGAATCATGCAGGCACAAATGCGAGCTGAAAAGAAAAACCTGAGACCTGTTCTGTTTGGAGTCGCTCATGTCCTTCAACTTTTGGGGTGCCCAAATTTCATCCAAACATCAGCAGAAAGCTGTGGAGTCCTGTGGGGTTGAATCATGTTGAATCGGCCAGGACAGGTGTGCTGCCCGTCGAAGTGGCCGAACGGATGACGAGATTTGTTTCCAAAACACAAAAGCCTAAAGCCTCAACCCTAAATCCTAAACCTAAAACTAAAATCTAACATGAAACCCTCAGTACGCCTTGAAAGTAAAATCTAATTAAAACCTTGGAAAAAAAAACTAACTAAAAACCCTGAATGAAACCCTAAATAAACCATAAACAAACCCTAACCAAACCCTAAATCAACCCTAAAGAGTTGGTCACATGATAAACCTTCGGGCGGCACACCCGGCCTGGGGGTATACCTGTTTTCCACCAAATCGACACGAGTCATCTCCGTCACGACTCTAAAGAACTAGGAGGACTCGCAGTGAGGTCCTACAAAAGTTGAGTGGTTCAGTAACTCTTGGCGTAGATTTTCTCAACATTGTCATGCACCATTTGGACCATCTCTGTTGTGTTGCCTGCTACACAATCCCCAATCCACCAAGATGACTTCTTATCACCGTCATGGTTTTTGCAACTTCTCCATAAACCATACAGAAAAACACATCCATCTACCATTCATATACCATCCACAAAAACCATCCATCTACCATCCACCTAGCATCCATATACCATCCAGAAAGAAAAACCATCCATATGCCATCCAGAAAGAACACATCCATATACCATTATACCATGCAGAAAAAACATCTATCTACCATCCATGTACCATCTAGAAAAACCATCCAGAAAATACCATCAATCTACCATCCATATACCATCCAGAAAATACCATCAATCTAGCATCCATATACCATCCTGGAAAAAAAAACAAAAACATCCATATACCATCCACATACCATCCATATACCATCCAGAAAGAAAAACATTCATATACCATCCAGAAAAAAGAAATCCACATGTCATCCATATACCATCCTGAGAAACCATCCATCTACCACCCACAAAACCATCCATCTACCATCCACCTAGCATCCATATACCATCCATCTAGCATCCACAAAAACCATCCAGGGAGCCAGACTTTGATATAGTTGGCAGGGTCGCCATTTGGCGCTGACCTCATCTTGCACCTCGGATTTCGTCCAGGGCTTTTAACCCCGCCTGAACAGTGGGTGAATATAGATTGATATAGATTGGACATGGCCTTCTCGGAGCACAGCACTGTGAAACAACAATTGAAGAGTCTTTGCTGATTAAACATGATCTATGTATGTATATATATATATATGTATATATATATATATACATATCCACATATATATATATATATTTCCCGTAATATATCTATTGTTGTTGGTTCATACCCACACTGAGCATCTCCTGTCCGTATCTGGTGGATTCTCTGGGTTTTCCTGCCTCCAAGGTGGGTTCAGAACAGATTTTGTACATGTTCCTCAGCGGAAGCCCGGCACTTTGGACATCAAACATGGGTGAAAGTATGGGTCTATGATGATCCATAATGGGTATAATAACGGATATAGAATGCGTATATAATTGATGTGTATATATATATATATATATGGAAACGTGCCAAACGTGAGCATATACACTATCTCTGGTGTATTTCCAGTGGAAAATCACTGTGTTGACATTGAACTCCAGCTGCAAGTTCCACTGATCGATTTGCTGGACAGTGTTTTTGTTGCCTGCACTGCCAGCAAATAACACAAACAACATTGACCGGGCAAAGTGTATTCATCTACAGAGTGGTGTTGATATGTTTTTATTCTAAACCATTGACTTGACTAGAAGATCTTCAATGCGACAAGGAGATAAAATGATGATAAACTCAAGGCGATCATCCACTGGGGCCCGCACACATCAAACACGCCACCTCGTGAATCCAAAATGCTGGCGCAAAAATGGATTCCCCAAAGATTGTGAAGTTGTTCCAAAGATTGTGCATAGATGTGCAGTATAACTATCTCTTGCAAATGATCATATATATATATATATGTATGTATATATGTATATGTATATATATATATGTATATATATGTATATATATATATGTATACATATATATATATATCTCCTATACAAATACACATTTCGTTGAATAGCCCGGGCTGGAGCGATTTTGATTTCCACCGTCGCCCAGCCTCCTCCGGCTGGCTTGGGTTTGATCACTTTATTGCCTCCAGGTGGGGTGTGATACATGGAAGGACTCTGACCCCCGTCCTATGATGAACTGTTGGAAGTTTTCAGAAACAATCTTACAAGGTGGTGCCCCCCGAGATAGCTAAGGTGTGCAAATAACTCCAATAACTTTGGTTTTTGTTGATTTTGTTGGTGATATATCTATAGTTTTCATGGGCCTATAACCAATTTATAACTGGGGCACCGCCTTGTAGGCGCTCTGCTTCAGCTGCACTGCAGCAAACTGAATAGTTTGAGGAAGTGTTTGTATTTGGACCCGCTACTACTATTACTACTACTACTGCTACTGCTACTGCTACTGCTACTGTTACTGCTACTGCTACTGCTACTGCTACTGCTACTGCTACTGCTACTGCTACTGCTGCTACTACTACTACTGCTGCTACTACTACTACTACTACTACTACCACCGCTACCCGCTACCCGCTACCGCTACTGCTACTACTGCTGACTGCTGACGCTACCACTACTGCTACTGCTACTACTACTACTACTGCTACTACCACCACCACCACTACCCCTACCCCTATCCCTACCCCTACCGCTAGCCCTACCCCTACCTCTGCCACTATCATCGTTGCTGCTGCTACTGCCATGTTACTCCTATGTTACTGCTATGTTGCTGCCTCTGCTGCCACTCCTACTACTATACACTACCGCTGTACACTCATTACCACTTTATACTACCACTATATTGCCACTACACTACCACTATACTACCACTATACTGCCAATACTACCACTACTACCATTACTACCAGTCCTACTTGATATCTACTCTCGGCTCAAACACACATATTTTGCCAGCGGAGGGAAAACCGCCCTGAGCATTTTTGACGTTTTTCGACGTCCATCATGTTAGTATATCTGGTGTGGGGGTGAGGGGGGGGAACAAAAATGTTTAGAGCAGCTTTCATCATCCACTGTCCGTTACATGATGCTGTAAGGACAGGAACTGTTACTCTATACATGATGCTACATGCACAGGAGCTGTCACGCTACCTGCTTCTTACATGTACACGAGATGTTACGCTACATGATGCTATGCAGAAGAGATGTACTACATTGTCACTACATGATTCTTACATGCACGATTTCATGTGTGTCATCGGCGTAGCAGTTCGTTAGGCAGCAAACTTGTGAGGTGAAAAAGGAGCGAACACTGTCCGAAGTGCTCTGTGTTTCATCCCATCCAGTCTTGTCGTTATCGATCGCTATCGCCAGTTATCGCTCATAAAATGTTATTCCAAGAGCAATAGCTGAGGCGAAAGAAACACATACCTCAAATCGGGCGTCCAAAATGACATGAAAATCAGCTACAGAATGCATGGCCACATACATCGCACTTCAAATAATTGTGGCAGTCCAGGAGTATGTATATACAATATATATATATATATTGTGTATATCATATATATATATATAAATAAATATGTGTGAATATACATATATGTATATGCATACTATATACACATACACATATACCGTCAGTTCAAATATATATATATATAACATAGTAGTTAAAAACGCTTAAAGGAAACCAGCAAAAACATACCCTAATTACTGGCACCAGCCACGGAAGAACGGCTTTGTACCTGTTTTCTTCACCGCACTCTTGGCTTTGGCAGCACCACGGAGGGGTCTTCTAGACATAGATTTAGCTTTGGCCTTGGCCTCACGACGCCCCTTACGGAGGTGTATAACTAGACCAGGATCCAACATCCAATGGCATTGAAACATATGACAGGTATACAAATAGGGGGAACATATAGACATATATGTATATATATATATGTATGTATATATATATATGTATATATGTGTATATACATATGTATATATATATATATATACATATACATATATATATATATATATGTATATACATACAAATACAATTATACATATATAGTGGGATATAACCAACAACATGAAGTGGGATTGTCCAAAGATCTGGGAATTTAGTTCCGAATGATAAACATGCTGGTCTCATCGCACGTGCAGCCTTAGAAAATAGTTGGGCGAAACATACAATAATAGTATCTGAATGACATTATTCCTCACTGAAGCAGTAGGTCAGTAAAGTGATCAAGACACTCTGCGTTCCAACATTTTACTTCCAACATGTTCCAACGATATCTTCATGGTTTTCAACAAATATGAACAATAAGAAACACACCCCGAAAACGAGAGTCAGACCGGACAACTAGGCAATACATACCCTGTGGTAATTTGTTACATAGCTATTGAAAATGGCCATATAAATAGTTGATTTTCCCATGAAATGTTGATTTTCCATTGCTTTTTTGTACGTTTACCAGAGGGTACAAGTCTATCAGGGTACGTTGCATCCCCACTGGAGTGGGTCATGTCTAGAGCCGACGCTGTAACTTCCTCGAGTCCAATGAAAAACATAGCGTTGGGGGCTACTTTTCTTTCAGTTGTATGGATCTATTCATCCAGCCATCTCACCTATCTATCTACTTATCTATCTATCTACCTATCTATCTATCTACCTACCTATTTATCTATATCTATCTATTTCTATCTATCTATATCTACATCTATATCTATCTATATCTATATCTATATCTATCTATATCTATCTACAGCTATCGATATCTATCCACAAATATCTTCATATCTATCTATCTATCTATCTATCTATCTATTTATCTCTATATATCTATATCTCACTACATCTATCTATACCTATCTATCTCTATCTATCTATGTCTAACTATATCTAGCTATATTCATCTACATCTATCTATATCTATCTATATCAAACTATTTCTATTTGTATTTTTTCTATATCTATCTATATCCATCGATATCTATCTATATCTATCTGTATCTATCTATATCTATCTATTTATATCTATCTATATCTAACTATACCTGTCTATATCTATATATATATATATATCTATCTCTATCTAACTTTTTCTATCTATATCCATCTATATCTATCTATATCTATCTAAATCTGACTATTTATATCTATATCTATCTATATCTATGTTCATCTATATCTATCTATATCTATATATAGCTATCGATATCTATCCACAAATATAAATATATATATGTATATTTCTATCTATCTATCTATCTATCTATCTCTATCTATCTCTATCTACCTCTATCTACCTCTATCTATCTCTATCTATCTCTATCTACCTCTATATATATATATATATATATCTATATCTAGATCTATATCTAGATCTATATCTAGATCTATATCTATCTTTCTATCTATATCTATATCTATATCTATATCTATCTATATCTATCTAAATCTATCTATATATCTATCTATATCTATCTATGTCTATCTATATCTATCTATATCTATCTATATCTATCTATATCTATCTATATCTATCTATATCTATCTATATCTATCTATATCTATCTATATCTATCTATCGATCTTTCAATATATATATATATATCGCGAAATACCGTACATATAACATATACAGTAATTCATACATACTTATATACTTAGATGGAGTTTCCTAAAATGGGAGTACCCTCAAACTCAAAATCATGAAGGTCATTAGACCGTTTTAGTATTGAAACCCATGGTTTTGGGGATCCCAATTTGGAGAAAAGTCCATATTAGTTATCTATCTATCTATCAATCCATCATCCATCCTTCCATCCTTCCTTCCATCCATCCATCCTTCCTTCCGTCCATCCATCCATCTATCCATCGCTCTCTCTCTCTCTCTCTGCCATTGGAATCTTATACATATCATATATATATATACATACTTATATAATCTTAAATACTTAGATGGAGGTTTCCTATAATTATAAACTGTATATTCTTATAATTCTCATATGATTATACTATCCAACTTTTATACATACGTATACTTATATAATCATAATATATCATGGGAGATCCAACTTTTTCTCATATGATTCACGTTTTTTTTTCCCGTCACCGAGGTCCAGACTTTGCTCGCAGGCCTTAGCCATGCTATGCTTCCAATCCGTGGAAAATACGGAGAATCTTCAGATATTTAGGTATCAAGAATGGATAGCAATTGATCTAAGTATAATTTTGGCATGACATGTGTACATATATTTATATATATATATATACATCTATAGTATGTATATATATACAAATGTTAATGTGTACATACACCAAACAACTTACGTTTGTCTCTTTACGTTTTGACCTCCCTTAAAAACATGTTGGAACACTGGGGATCGGCGATCATGATCCATGTTTGTGGTAAGACACCCAGCACTATCTACTGTAGGACCCTAGGATTAGATGATTAGACCAAGTAACCAGTGGGAAAAACGAAAACATGTTGCAAACTAAGAACTGCTTGAAACTACAATCCAAAAGTCAAGTCAATCCACCCTGCAGATAGCTGGACCATAAACTGGACAATATCCATAAACTTGTAGATATTATATCCCTATGTTTCCACAATATGTCCTACATTGGGATGGATCAACATCCAAAACTACTTCTGATGCAAAAGGGGAGGGCTTTGACGCATCCCCATATCTGTACGAATTTACTGGAAGGTACTCCTGTAAACTAACGTAGATGTGGAGAACCCACCATTTGTTCATCATTTTCCGAGGGGAAACCATGGTTTTTGCCACATCTTTTGGCATGTTTACCGGCTACCCGCATGCCATCCTGGTCCATACCAAGCTGCGTTTTGGTCTTCGGCTCTTCGGGTTCCTCTGCAAGTGCAGCTGCTTCGGCAGCGGCAGCGGTGGCGAGACCTCCGATGTCGGCATCATCAACAAGGGTTTCAATCAAAAAGACAGTGGATACCCTCTGGTAAACCAACACAACTCTGGAAAATCACCATGTTTAATGGAAAAACCCACTACAAATGGCAATTTTCAATAGCTTTTTGTATGTTTACCAGTGGATATGACCTAGCAGGTGACCTCCCATCTTGGCGACCCCTAAAAAACACTGGCTTTATGGATACAGTGAAGGAGGAACGCAACATCAAAGACCACTATATCTGGGTATATTATAATATTTCACTAACGTGAATTAAGGCCATTTGGGGATGATTTCCAATACTAACCATGATTTCCAGTGAGGTCGCAGTGAGGTCGTTATAATTTACCCAGACTATATGATAAAGGCTTATGTAAACATCAACATGTTGGATATGATCAACAAAAATGAGGATGTTATCATTATCCGGCAAAACTTAACATGGGAATGTGACCAGCAAAGCCAACCCTGCGAAAACTTGGGCAGTGGCTTCATATCCCCTGAGATATATCAGCGCTAAAAATAATGGAAATTACAAACCATACTTTTGACTCTATGAGCATCAACGATCGGTAAAAAAAAACTGTTGGCACTCCAACCTGGCAATTGTTTGCTGTGCCAATGCCAAGTTGGGTCTTGAATATGTATATATATATATAGAGTCCAAGTTTGGTTTTCCTGGCATTCATTGGCGTCTTTCCAAGAAAGTTTTGCAAATAAATCAACAACCATTTTATGTCTAAGAGTCTACACATCAAAAAGTGGCTGATTGGTGAACCACTTCCCACATGACGATCATCCTCCGATCGTCCCAAGTTGATACCGGGATACATCTATTTCTACCATGGATTTTGGAGCTTTGTAAATACCATTCATATATGCTTCTATGACCCTGAAGAATGGGTTTTAGAAGTCACCAAATGACACAACCAACATGTTTGATGGATTGTGATGGCTTATTGGGCCATGAAATGGTGAGAAGAATTTTTGTATTTGATATTTCGTTCCGTTGATGGTGATCTGATTTCATTGTCTAATGAACCAAATCTCTATATATATATATTATATATATATATCCAATATATATATATATATCCATTATATAAATATATAGTTATTTCATATATATATATCCAATATATAAATATATATATATATCCATTATATAAATATAGTTATTTCATTTATGTATATATCCAATATATAAATATAAATACATATATATATATCCATTATATAAATATATAGTTATTTCATATGTATATATATATCCAATATAAATATATATATATCCATTATATAAATATATAGTTATTTCATATATATATATCCAATATATAAATATATCCATTATATAAAATATAGTAATTTCATATATATATATCCAATATATAAATATATATATGTATCCAATAAATGTATATATATATCGATTATATAAATATATAGTTATTTCATATATATATATATCTATCCCATATAAATATCTATATATATATATATCGATTATATAAATATATAGTTATTTCATATATATATATCTCCAATATATATATGTATATACATTATATAAATATATAGTTAACATATATATATATATATATCCAATATAAATATATATATATATCCATTATATAAATATATAGTTATTTTATATAAATATATATAACCAATATATAAATATATAAATATATATCCGTTATATAAATATATAGTTATTTCATATATATATATATATATCCAATAAATATATATATATATATCCATTATATAAATATATAGTTATTTCATATATATATATATATATCCAATATAAATATATATATATATCCATTATATAAATATATAGTTATTTCATATATATATATATCCAATAAATGTAAATATATATATCCATTATATAAATATATAGTTATGTCATATATATATATCCAATATATAAATATATATATATATATCCATTATATAAATATAGTTATTTCATTTATGTATATATCCAATATATAAATATAAATACATATATATATATATCCATTATATAAATATATAGTTATTTCATATGTATATATATATCCAATATAAATATATATATATATCCATTATATAAATATATAGTTATTTCATATATATATATATATCCAAATATAAACATTATATAAATATATAGTTATTTCATGAATCTTAATATTCCAATAAATAAATATATATATTATCCCTTCATAGTAAATATATAGTTATTTCATATATATATATATATCCAATATAAATATATATAATCCATTAGATAAATATAATAGTTATTTCATAATATATATATCCAATATAAATATAATATATAGCTAATCCATATAATATATATATATATAATATCCATTATATAAATACTATAGTTATTTCATATATATATATCCAATATATAAATATATATATATATAATAAATGTATATATATATCCAGTATATAAATATATAGTTATGTCATATATATATATATATCCAATATATATATATATATCCATTATATAAATATATAGTTATTTCATTTATATATATATCCAATATATAAATATATATATATATATCCATTATATAAATATATAGTTATTTCATATATATATATATATCCAATATATAACTATAAATATATATATATATTCATTATACAAATATATAGTTATTTCATATGTATATATATATATATCCAATATAAATATATATATATATCGATTATATAAATATATAGTTATTTCATATATATATATCCAATATATATATATATATCCATTATATAAATATATGTATATCCATTATATAAATATATAGTTATTTCATATATATATATATCCAATATAAATATATATATATATAGTTATTTCATATATATATATATATATATCCAATATAAATATATATATATATATCCATTATATAAATATATAGTTATTTCAAATATATATATATATATATCCAATTTTTAAATATATATATATATCCATTATATAAATATATAGTTATGTCATATATATATATATCCAATATATAAATATATCTATATATATACATATCCATTTAAATAAATATATAGTTATTTCATATATTTATATATATCCAATATATAAATAAATATATATATATATATCCAGTATATAAATATATAGTTATGTCATATATATATATCCAATATATATATATATCCATTATATAAATATATAGTTATTTCATATATATATATATCCAATATATAAATATAAATATATATATATATATCCATTATATAAATATATAGTTATTTCATATATATATATATCCAATATATAACTATAAATATATATATATATTCATTATACAAATATATAGTTATTTCATATGTATATATATATATATCCAATATAAATATATATATATATATCGATTATATAAATATATAGTTATTTCATATATATATATATCCAATATATATATATATATATATCCATTATATAAATATATGTATATCCATTATATAAATATATAGTTATTTCATATATATATATATCCAATATAAATATATATATATATTATAGTTATTTCATTGATATATCTATATCCAATTAAATATATATATAATATCCATTATTAAATATATAGTTTATTTCAAATATATATATGATATCCAATTTTTAATATATAGATATATCCATTCTATAAATATATCAGTTATGTCATTATATATATCCAATATCTAAATATATTCCTAATATACTTAACATAACATTTAAATAACTAAAATATAGTTATTTCCTACTCTTTCTATATCATCCTCTATAAATCCCTATCCTCTCTACTCTAGCCTTCTATCCCTCATTCGTTCTTTCATAATCTCTCTCTCCACTCTATAACTCTCTCTCCTCTCCCTTTATCACTATTCGTTCTTTCCAAAAAAGACCCGAACGAGAATACCTACCTCTCTAGGTCGGACAGTGCTATCTAATCCCCTCTCCTTACCTCTCTCTCTCTCTCTCTCCCTTCTTAAATCTATAGTTATTTCATATATATATATATATATCCAATAAATAAATATATATATATATATATCCATTATATAAATATATAGTTATTTCATATATATATATATATAAATCCATTATAAATATTTATATATATATATCCATTATATAAATATATAGTTATTTCATATATATATATATCCAATATATAAATATATATATATATCCATTATATAAATATATAGTTATTTCATATATATATATATCCAATATAAATATATATATATATATCCATTATATAAATATATAGTTATTTCATATATATATATATCCAATATATAAATATATCTATATATATATATCCATTATATAAATATATAGTTATTTCATATATATATATATCCAATATATAAATATATATATATCCATTATATAAATATATAGTTATTTCATATATATATATATCCAATATATAAATATATCTATATATATATATATATCCATTATATAAATATATAGTTATTTCATATATATATATATATCCAATATATAAATATATATATATATATATATCCATTATATAAATATATAGTTATTTCATATATATATATATCCAATATATAAATATATATATATATCCATTATATAAATATATAGTTATTTCATATATATATATATATCCAATATATAAATATATCTATATATATATATATCCAATATATAAATATATAGCTATTTCATATATAGTAATATTATACATCTTGACCACTGGGCTTTCCGGGCGCGTACTGCGCCGGCTCGGACTCACCTGACATGGGATTGAAGACGCCCCATTTTTGTGGGGGGTCACCTGCCAGGTCACATCCACTGGTAAACATACAAAAAGCTATTGAAAATGGCCATAGAACTAGTGGATTTACCCATTAATAGCATGGTGATTTTCCATAGTTATGCTTATATAATGGTTAAAATATGTTATAATAATGGTTCCCTATGGGTCCAAGTACCTTCTTAGGAAGTGTTTGGGGTATAATTTACTATGATTTGGAGGCTTAAGTACCTTCTCAGACAGTGTTTGGATCCATAGGGGTTATGTAATGGTTATAATGGTGATAATATCCCCCCCAAAAAAATGGTTACCCTCTGGTAAACTGTCCCATCACTATGGAACATCACCATTTTCAATGGGTAAATCCACTGTTTCTATGGGGTATTTTCAATAGCTATGTTAGTTTACCAGAGGGTAATGATGGTTGAATCAATGATTCGGTCCATGACCAACTGAGAAAGCCAAAGTGACTCTTCACATTGGACGGAGTCCAGGGGGAAATGAATGAGCTTTTGTCTCAATGGATTGGTTTAAGGGAAAATCTACAGGAAACCATGGTTTTTACCAAATATAGGGCTTTCCGGTTAAAATTTTCCCATCATCCAATTCTATGATTGTCAGGATGGGCCTGATCCGTAACCATATGATTCCCATTCGGAAGTTGGTCACAGCTCCAGTTCGGAGGTGAAGTCCAAGAAAATCCGCCAGAAAGGGCACCGGACAACCAGGCACCCATATCCTTAGATGGGAAAGATGTTTTTTATACATATTTAAACAATTTTATACACGAGTTCGATCAATTTCTTATGACTTACCCTAGTTTTAGCTCGTGAAGATAGACACCTCATGAATTCTTATCCTCACAATTTCAGGTAACCTCATGAGGCTACAAAGCTGGGATGTGGCAACCTGTCGGCCAACGTACGTCACCTCCAGCGCCCTCCACGGGGTAAATGATTCTTCAGGCGACACGATAAATGATTAGTGACACAATGAGTGATGATAAGTGACTAAAGTGATGATAAGGGATGATACAGTAGGTGATAGGTGATGACACATGATTGTAGATGATGATTTTTGTGGTTGTAGATGATGATCAATGAGGATACCGTAAATAACAATACACAATGATGAACAACAGCAAATGAGGATACAAAGCAATACATGTTGATCAATGAGGATACACGAGGAAACATGCCCATCAGTCATGAATCATGATGACAAGATATGACAAATATATAACTATAGATGACTTTAGATGATTGACCGGCCCAATGCTTAAATCAATCATGATGTCAACCATGGGTTATGAAAATAACCCCTGGGCATCCCCAGGCTAAGTTTCAGAGTTTTTCACCATGAGGTAACCCATAGGATATCTCGCTGCCCGATTTCGGCCTTCTCCACATTGATCTCCCGCACCCGCACTGGGCCGCGCTTGCCTAACTCCACCTGCGACAAAAACGGAGTCCCGGTGAAAAAATCGAAATCCAATACACCCACTATTAGCGGTACATGTGGGGGTTCTTAACATGCGGGATCCCCAAGTCACCATGGGTTTTAATACTAAAATGGTCTAATCACTGGATGATTTTGGGGGACAGCCATTTGAGGAAACCTCCATAGTGGTCCACGTCAAATCTCCGAACCCATGGAGCATATGGAGCTGTTGACCCGGGCGCACCACATATCGTCCGCCATCTTCCTCTGTTTCAATCTTCACGAAGTAGCCAATCAATCCATTCCTGAGCTGAATTGGTAAAACCATAACACGTTGGATAGAAAAGTGGATGAGAAAACCGGTGGACAGTGGACAGTTTCCAATGAGGATTGTTTCTTGTGATAGTTGCCCGTGTCTGGGAGTCACGTTTGTTTCTTAAATCTCTTCATACCCAGTGCATCCCTCTGATCAAGTACTGTAGGAATCTATGTACACCGCACAAAATGTGTGGGTCACATCGTTTAAAACAAAAGGACTAACATCCCATTAAAAATAATACAAACATCATAAAACCAACCAAACTCTGGTTTTACCATTTGTGTGATTTATGTGATATCTGTATATATCACTTTAAGATACTTATAGTTGTACTAGCGACACCTACATTGATACATATTACATAATATACACGTGATACACAGATCTATTATATTATATATATATATATCGGAAATTTGCAAAACCAACACTACTGGAGCTTCCTGTTTGTCCTGACAAGTCACATAGCTTGGTTCGCTTGGAGACGCTTGAGCCTAGCGTGGAACATGTCGTTTTAAAACAGAACGTGGTGGATCAATATGACAATATGGCTTTAGTCTGCAGGGGATATCCTCAAATGGCCATAATTATAAAAGGGAAACAATGATAATCCGTGGAATGGGGGGTACCCTATTTTCAGACTAACCCATATGCAAACCATGTGTACATATGTAATACATATAATAAGAGTGGGATGAACAGTATGAGTTTGTATGAAATGGAACTATCAAGTAGGAATAGATTAAAGTAGAGGACAGTGAAAAGATAAAGCATTTTTGGCACAGGTGAAAGAACAACAATATGACAGAAATAAAGTTTATAAGGAGGCCACCGACAAAATGACAAGCGTTGGACTGGGAAATACCCCTGGTTTTACTGTTGACCCGCCAACGAAAATATGATAAAAAAAAGTGTACTTCGTCCATTTGGTGGACCAAGAAACATCATCTGCGGGCAAATCATCAAGCAAAAACTAGGAAACAAAGCAACAGGCAATGACTTTACTTCGCGTGATCCCACCGTCGCATCCTGACATACATTATATTCTGATACTCTCTCTCTGCCATTTCTATGTGACAGTCTGTCAGAGCTGGCAAGCTCGCCGGCTGGCTGTGTAGACGTGGCGCACAAGCTGGCAATGACACGCTGGCGAGCAGGCTGCAAGTGAAGAGTGAATCTGGTGTGGTGTGTGGGGGTGCGTGCCTGTGCCTCCAGGAAAAAAAACACATTAATCATGACCGATGTGCAAGATATTTAGGGTCCTCAATGGGGTAATTGAGGTCTTACTTGGATGAAGATCCAATCGATCCAATCTTTAATGGTGCACGCAGGCGCACCCACCAAAATACCAACTATCACCGATATCATCCCCATAACCTCATATTCATCCATCGGTTGAGGAATAAAAAGGGGGGCAATCTATTTGGGGCACGGGTCAACGGGTTAACTGTCCATGGAGAATTGGAAAATCCAGAGGTCTTTGCACATCTTCCACCAACAAACGGATGGCTTTTCCAAACAGTTCATATGGCCTTCAAATTAGATGAACAGAACAAAAAATATTTGTTCAAGCAGAAAAAAAATGGGGTCGACATTAGATGGGTCTCGGACGAAACCAATCTAAATCTGCCATCTTGGATTTGGCATCTCTTGTGATCACATTTGAAATCCTAGGAAATCTTCATGTTTGTGGGCTCCCATTTGGATCTCCACATTCAAAATCTAAGTTTTGCATTTAGATAGGTTTCGATCAAAAGCTATCTAAGGTGCCCTGTCTTGGGGGGGTTCCATCTATCTCCTCCTTCTAGAATTATGAGGGTGAGTTCAATGGAAAAGGATACTAGACCAGGGAGTTCGATGGGTTTGGAAACCAAAAAACATTCGTCTATGTCACTTGAACGTGAGTTCTGGAGATCTAAAAAGGTATGATTTAACTTACCATTTCTGATTGGTGGTTGACCTACCCCTCTGAAAAATATGGGTTCGTCAGTCGGGATTATGAAATTCCCAATATATGGAAAATAATCCAAATGTTCCAAACCACCAACCAGATTTAATTTGGGTCAGTAGGCCAATGTTGTCCAAAATCTCCTCATCAACTTTGGCTGCCTTAGGTGGTTTGCCTAGGTCTGAGGGCTCAATTTGACTGGCCAGGGATTGCCCAAGACTGTGGCTCAACGTGACACACAATATGTGTTCACATCATGTAATATACAAATACTATGACCTCCGTGGCTCGTTGCCATCATGTCATTCACTGCGAATGGCAAGCTACATTGGGATCGCTTCCAGTCGCTTCCAGTCTCACTTCACGGCTAGGGTCACCCAAAGAAATGAAAAGAAAAACATGTTTTATTTAGCGGAAAAAACTATGACCAATCAAGATATTGTTTTGGTCCTTTGGAGGACCATCTGCTGAAAACCAGACAGCAAAATACCAGTACCAAAAGAAGTGGTTGGTGGTTGCTGCTAAACCCTCTGAAAAATGATGGAATTCGTCACTTGGGATGGATGGAAATTCCCAATATATGGAAAAAATAATCCAGCCATGTTCCAGTCACCACCAACCAGATCACCATCATATTCCCATTGTTGTTGGTTTAAAGCCTATAAACCACTATTAACCATCACTGTTAACCAACCAGGTTGGTAAAACCCTGCATTTCACCCCAAATTCGATGCATTTCTTCACCGGATGCAGACGGATTTCACGCCCAGACTCCGCCTCACGGGGTCCCCAGGACGCAAACCTAAAGGCCCTGAAGCCCTGGGCGATGAAAGATGCTATCGAACACTCATATTCTAAACACAGTGCAGATTAGAATATGTATGTATATTATATATAATATATTGTATATATATTGTATATATATATATTGTATATATATATATATTGTATATATATGTATAGAAAGGCTAGAAACATGATAAACATGTTGGGAAGTTACCCTTCTGAAAGATGTATATATATATATATATATATGATTGGCCATATGATTATTTGTATATATATATATATATACATATATCTGTATATATATATATATGTATAGATAGACTGGACACATGATAAACATCCCGGCGGGTGGGAAACTGCGCTTGCGGTTAAGCACTTTTTGAAAAGTAACTCTTCTGGCGCTGTGGCGCCGTACACATTTTATGATGAACGTTACCTTAAATTTTGCCGGTCAAAATTGAATGACTTTGAAGGAATGCCGTGGTATTTACAGGGTTTTGTGGTTGTGGCGGCCTGGAACCATTTTTCTTGTTCTTCGGTGGCGTGTCACTTCTCCAAGCGTTTGCTCAGAGCTTTGCCTGTGAGACTAAGGAAGTCAGTGGAATTTCCATGGTGCCATCGCCATTGCCAAACCCTTATTCCTTGAAGCAATTGAGGGTTCACAACACCATCTTTACGTGTGCTCCAAGAGGATGATACTGCACCTTTGGAAATCTTCCACATTCCATCGATGCCACCGGTGTGCACCAGCAAGTTTCCCCATTCCTTTTTCTTGGTGATGCAGAAGATGCCCTTACATAGACGTTATTCCCCACCCCCCACCCAACCCATGACCAGTGACGTAGCAACAGCGTAGCATCCACGCATGTACGCAAGGTACATGAACGTTAACACCCCACACCACCCAACCCATGACCAGTGACGTAGCAACAGCGTAGCATCCACGTATGTACGCAAGGTACATGAACGTTAATATCCCACCACACCCCACCCAACCCATGACCAGTGACGTAGCAACAGCGTAGCATCCACGCATGTACGCAAGGTACATGAACGTTAACACCCCACACCACCCAACCCATGACCAGTGACGTAGCAACAGCGTAGCATCCACGTATGTACGCAAGGTACATGAACGTTAATATCCCACCACACCCCACCCAACCCATGACCAGTGACGTAGCAACAGCGTAGCATCCACGCATGTACGCAAGGTACATGAACGTTAACACCCCACACCACCCAACCCATGACCAGTGACGTAGCAACAGCGTAGCATCCACGTATGTACGCAAGGTACATGAACGTTAATATCCCACCACACCCCACCCAACCCATGACCAGTGACGTAGCAACAGCGTAGCATCCACGCATGTACGCAAGGTACATGAACGTTAACACCCCACACCACCCAACCCATGACCAGTGACGTAGCAACAGCGTAGCATCCACGTATGTACGCAAGGTACATGAACGTTAATATCCCACCACACCCCACCCAACCCATGACCAGTGACGTAGCAACAGCGTAGCATCCACGCATGTACGCAAGGTACATGAACGTTAACACCCCACACCACCCAACCCATGACCAGTGACGTAGCAACAGCGTAGCATCCACGTATGTACGCAAGGTACATGAACGTTAATATCCCACCCCACCCCACCCCACCCCACCCAACCCCCATATTCAAAAAGTTGCACGACTACACGCGCGGTTTTCCACCCGCTAGCATAAACATGTTGGGAAATTACCCTTTTGAAAGATGTGTATAAATATATATATATATATGATTGGCCATATGATTATATGTATATATATATGCATATATATATATATGTATGTATAGATATACTGGAAACATGATAAGCATGTTGGGAAATTACCCTTCTGAAAGATGTATATATATATATGTGTATATATATATGTATAGATAGACTGGACACATGATAAACATGTTGGGAAATTACCCTTTTGAAAGATGTGTATATATAAATATATATATATATATATGATTGGCCATATGATTGTATGTATATATTTACAGTATATATATGCATATATATATATATATATATATGTATAGATATACTGGAAACATGATAAACATGTTGGGAAATTACCCTTCTGAAAGATGTATATATATATATGTATAGATAGACTGGAAACATGATAAGCATGTTGGGAAATTACCCTTTTGAAAGATGTGTATGCATATATATATATATATATATGATTGGCCGTATGATTATGTGTGTATATATATATATGTATAGATAGACTGGAAACATGATAAACATGTTGGGAAGTTACCCTTCTTTAAGATGTATATATATATATATACCAGCAGTATTATAATAGTTCTACCGCAACGAAGCCGAGTCCCGAGCTCCGCATGGGAATCTCTACCACCAATCAGAATGTATCATGGTTTTATCATGTTGAAAACATGGCAAAAGCATCATCTAAACATGGTAAAAACGGCAATGTTTGATGCTTTTACTGGTAGAATTGAGATGGTGCCTTGGCAGTGCGCGGAGCTGCCCTGAATGGTACGATTGATGCTTCGTGGTCAATTCACAATTGAGCTTATGATGCATAATTAATATTAATTAGTCACATCACCCCAATATTGAATAATTACCCTCTGGTAATTTAACGTAGCTATTGAAAATTGCCATTTATAAATATATAGTTGATTTACCCACTAAAGATGGTAATTTTCCATAGCAAACTGTTAGTTTACCAGAGGGTACCCTCCAAAACTGCGCCCGCAAAAGAATAGATCCAATATCTCATGGTCTCCAGGCGCCTGTCTCCGTCCATGGCAGTGAAGATTCGTGGCACTAAATCGTTGGCAAATTAAATTTACTGAGCCCAAATGAGCCGCACAGAAGGCGAGATCATCACCAACATATCATTCACTATGTGTCTGTCTGAAAATGGGGTATACCTTCTAAATGGCAATTCAATTGGGAAGATGATGACTAGCCAGTGGATTTAGAGGTACCATATGTTCAAACAAACCCGTATCAGTTTTTCCAATTGAATGACTTGCGCAAGCCTCAACCATATCAGCAAGGTCCAGAATCTGTTTGACACTTTTAAATCCAAAGTTGATGCATCTGGCTCAATCATTGCTGATTCGCGAACATCACACACATGTGATTTGGAAATGCTTTCCTTGCAGAACTAATCATCGCTTCTGCAGACGTTCTAGTATTGTAGTGAAGCTTTTAATATCCACTCAGATGGTGGTTCCCACAAGTTCATCCGTATGTCAGGCACAGCTTGTTGTGGGGGAACCACCCCGATGAATTGCCCTAAAAAAAGCCCTCTGGTCACATTGATCCCCGTTGCTTAAGAGACACATATCATCCGCATGCAACATCTCAGGCTGGTGACAGAAAGTAGCTTGCAGCAGTTCAAGACGCGCCAATCAATCATGGATCTGGCACCAGAAATGTGTCATATTAAGTCATATTATCCAATGCTTGGAATGATCCTCACTATTTCGTGGTCTCATATCTGGCAGATTCTCAATAATTATATTGATTCGCAAATCCCAAAGAAGATAAAGAAGTGTGTAATATTAACAACAAATGTTGAGGATGATTTCCTGTCCATTAGCCTCATTTGCCACCATGTTAGGATTTGCTCAGCCAGATGGAGATGGACATTTGGGTCGTTCCCCATCAGTATAACAGCCAAAAACATTGAAGAACAGTGCTTCCAGGATGGTAGTTCTATAATGTCTCCATCATATTTTCCAGGTGTTCAACTCTTCTTTTATGTGTAATGTTAGTACCCTCTGGTAAACTAACATAGCTATTGAAAATGGCCCTTTATAGTGGATTTTCCCATTAAAGATGGTAATTTTCCATAGCAAACTGTTAGTTTTCCAGAGGGTAAATCAATAACAAAGCACCCATGTTTTGATGGCTGGAATCCCACCCATCAAAATGCTAAGTCATGAAGGGGATGCCGCATCCTGTAAGGCCATTGGCGTCGTGGACCGACTGTATGGTGCTAGTGATTTGGGTCCGCAAGAAGGGTGCGAGGCGAAGATTTTGGGGTAGCCAACATCTGTAAATCACAATTTCATCCCATGTTTTTGTGGGTTTAGATCCACGTGGCATGTTTCATCATTCGTGTGGGTTGTATCCACATGTTTCATCATTGTGGGTGAGGATCCCATACAGAATGTTTGAACGACATCCATTGACTGTTCCGTTTTCTCGGTCTTTTGTCCACAGGAGCTGCAGGATGTAGATATCAGGACATCTTGAGGCCTGGGTCACTATGGGTCACTGGGCAAGATCTCCAATTGTCCAGCTGGAATCAACTTCCAAGACTTACCCGTCTTCGGAATTGTTGAAAAAACTATGGGAACAAAAACGCACAATTTTCTATAGGTAAATAGTGGTAAATCATCAAACTAAATGACCCGTTGTCCATAGTTATGTTCAATTTCATGAGGGTATATACCCAGTTGGAGGTAGGATTGATATAGAACTCCTTCAAGTCAATGTTGTTGGATCAAACTCAAAAGTGGAAGGAGAAAACACATTGATGAATAAAGTGGAAATGGATTGCAACTAGATGTTTCGGATCTTTAGTTCAACCTATCAACACGGAGATTTCAAATCAACTGGGAATACACTTAAAAGCGCTTATTCACTGAAAGGTGTTGTGTTACTTACTGTACCCATTGATGGCCTATCAATTTTGCTTCTGAATCCAGGCAGTTTAATGCTGGATCCTCTCCTAGAGGTCAGCCAGACTAGATCCATCACTGGTTGCTACTTGGGTATGGCTGCACACATTCGAAATTCGTACGTAAGTTTAGAACTGGGTCCATCACTGGTCCATTTCTGGGCGACACAACAAGGGATTCCATTCGTATTCCAAAACACGAGCCACACTCTGACAACTGGCAACATACCATCTGGCAATCAGTAATGGCAACGAACAAATTCCGATGTTAGACATGTTAGATAGCACAATGATCTGAGGGATTGCCATGTTCCCATACTTGAGGCTATCCTTATTTTGTCTACCCTATGGTACTTTAAGATAACTACGACTATGAAAAATCACCATGTTCTATGGTAAATCATCAAACTAAGTGGGCCATGTTCCATGGCCGTGTTCTGTTACCAGAGCGTATCTTCTTGCCATTTCTTGGTCTTGCAAGGCACATGTCGTAATGTCGGTATCTCTTGGTTCAAGTCCCTTGAACTCCAGATCCACCAGAAACAGCCGGCCATTTCCAGATCCGAAAAATCATGGACGTCTTTGGAGTTTCTCTCCCACAAAGTTGGTTATGTCGACGTATTTGCCATGTGTAATTATATATATAGTATAAAATAAAATAAAATTTATTATAATATATATATATATAAACTGTATGTGCATGATTATGAATGTAATTCGTATATATATATATATACAATATTACATAGATTTTACTATATTATGTTGTATGACAGTCGGCTTTTCCGTTTTTCCCCCCCATTCTGATTGATAACCTCTCCCCATTGGCCTTGCTCTGCATCTCCTGAATCTCAAATCCTGCTGCCGCTAAGCTATGGAAAAAGGCCTCGGATGGGACATCCAAGGGATGAGCTTCTTCGGAAACTGGTTGATGGCTTTAAATATATGGTTGATAATGGTTAATATATGGTTATTATATGGTTAGTAATGGTTAATATATGGTTATTATATTGTTAATAATGGTTAATATATGGCCATTATATGGTTAGTAATGGTTAATATATGGTCGTTATATGGTTAGTAATGGTTAATATATGGTTATTATATGGTTAGTAATGGTTAATATATGGATATTATATGGTTAATAATGGTTAATATATGGTTATATGGTTAGTAATGGTTATTATATGGTTAGTCATGGTTAATATATGGTTATTATATGGTTAATAATGGTTAATATATGGTTATTATATGGTTAATGATGGTTAATAAGAACCCGGTGGGTGGTGCAATGTGCCCAGCTTGAAAAATGATGGACTTCGTCAAGGGGGTTGGGATGACAACCCATATATGAAATGGAAAATAAAAGCCATGTTCCAAACCACCAACCAGGAAGAAAAGTGGAGATGTGATATTACCCATTAGAAAAAAAAAACAATCAAAACACACACCACCCAACAACAAAAACATGAAGAAGTTGTTTAATTTTTGGTGGGGGTCAGCTTTGCTGATGCTATGTTTTGTTACAACATCTCCCCCTATCATCCGTATGTATCCTTATGTTTCAATACATTCCCATGTATTCCCAATATATATATATATATACATATATATATATATATAAATAAATAAATATGCGTAGCTTCCTGAACATATTTGTAGCTTCCAATCATTCTTACACATTATTAGCTTCTGGGAGCTTCAAAATCCCAATATGTCAAGGTTGAATCCCCCCACCCTGCCGCCGAATGACTGGGTCACCCTCGTTCCTGGTCAAATGTCCACCATGATTTTTTGGGGATGATATCAGCAAAACAAATGCGCAGCAAGAATCGGAAGGTTGCCCACCATATGTAATCTAATGTAATGTAATGTAATGTAATGTAATTAATGTATACATAACATAGACAGTGGTATATATGCAGGTATAATAATGAAGCCATATATATATAATATATACATACATATATGTGATATTCCTCTAGGTATTCATTCATGAAAGGGAATATGTATGTATGTATGTATGTATGTATGTATGTATGTATGTATGTATGTATGTATACATGACGAAAACAGTGGTATATATGCAGATATACTAATGAATACATACATATATACATATATATATATACACATGTGATACTCCTCTAGGTATTCATTCATGTAAGGTAATAATATCAAAGCACAACACGACCTTCATTACTTGGCAACGTCTGCAGGACAGGAACCACAGCTACATGCACCCATCTCTGCAAGTGAAGTTGAATTCCACATCAGTTTTGATCAGTGTTCTTCTTGAAGAATACCGCAAAAAACTGCAGATCAAAAAACGGTCATATTTCTGCAATATCAAAACTGCAGATCAAAATCGGTACATATTTCTATGTATTTGTTTCGATATTCGATACTCCCCAATAGCTGCAGCCTGTTTCGATAGCACATGAGCAACTTTGGCGTCTTGGGGCCTCGCCATGCAAAGGAGGCATGAGAAAATGAACCCGGACTGATAGCGAACATCAAAATAGGAAGTGGGCATGCAAATAATCGTTATAAATGTAACCCTGCCATTTTCCCATCCCGAAATCAAATAAAGTCAATGCCTTTTATGCGTATGATGCTTTGCCAAGAACTGGAAGTAGTCGCCTCAATTCAGAGCCAGAACCACCATGACTCCAGACTACCCTCTGGTAATCAAACATGGCAATGGAAAATCCCCGGAAAATCCCCTATAAATGGCGGCTTTAATGGGAAGATCATCTATAAATTATAAATGATACATGTTCCACTGCCACGTTTGATTACCGGAGGGTAACTTTCCATGTCCTGGGAATGACCTGGTAGCTGTTTGTTGCTTCAAACCCCCTGGTACAGTAAGATGATCCTGGAATAATCCCCCAGTGATGCTTCTGATGCTCCGTATTTGGGTATATGAGTATTAATACTATTGTTGTTGCTATATTTCTATATACTACCATGCCTAATATATCCATAAAGTATGCCACACATATATATGTGTACTTATAAATATATATATAGTATAATTATATCTAAATATTATATTATATATATATATATATGTTGCACCAAAAAACAAAATCATTAAAATAATGGCAACTTGCAATTCCTTTCCAACGGGAGGTTTACAAAAAGAATCCATGCCGTTGGATCATCGATGATCATCGGATCATCCCAAGTAGAAGCTGTTGAAAAGCCCAGTTGTCCATAGGAAAAAGCTTAAGATTATGACATGAAAGATCTCTTGAATTTGGCTTCTAATTTTAGAGGGATTTATTGTATATATATATATATCACAAACTTAAGGTATACAAAATACAGTGAAACCCGGAACGACTCCAATCTGTGCTCAACCAGTGGGGATCCAATTTGAGCTAGATCCGATACTGAGTTCGAAAGTGGGTAAATCAATTCAAGTAGTAATTTTAACCCTTTGCATACATAATCATATACACATGTTACCTATCTAATTAAATGGACATATGTGTTACATATCTAATTGAATGGACATCATTTTCCCCATGGAATCCAGTGAAAACCCCAATAAAAACCCAATGAAGCGCGATGAAAACCCAGTGAAAACATTATGAAAACACTATGAAAACACTATGAAGCCATATGAAACCCTCACCAACTACCCCAAAAAAACCACCGGATCCAACCCCGGCCATTCGTTCGTTCGTCCGCACCTTTTGCGAAGGCCGCCAGCGACTGCACCAAGGCCTTGGAGGCCTTGGCCGCGACGCCAACGAAGTGGGCACCGAGGCGAAAACCCCCTCTGGTAAACGTTTACAGAGAACTATGGTTGGTGGTTTCAACCATTTTTAATAGGTAAATCAACCATAGGCCATAGTTATGGGAAATCACCATTTTTAATAGGCGATAAGTTTATAGTTGATTTTCCATTATATATGGGAAGATCCACCATGCTATTAATAGGTAAATCAACTATAAACTATGGAAAGATCCACCATTTTTATGGGAAAACTCACTATTTCAATGGCCATGTTCAATAGCTTTTTGTATGTTTACCAGAGGGTAGAAATCGCGTCCTCGCCTCGGCATTGTAAACGACTTCTGCCATCAAAACCAAGTCCACTGGACCCGAAACCAAACCTGGCGACAGGGGTCTGAGCGTTGAAAGAGGGAGCTGTCTAGCGAACCAATGGGGAGCCATTTAGAAATACTTCCTGTCTATGTATCCATACAGTATATCTACCTATCTGCAAATCTATCGATACACCTATCTACCTATCTACCTATCTACCTACCTACCAAACCATCAATCCATCAATCCATCAATCCATCAATCCATAAATCCGTCTATCCATCAATCCATCAATCCATCCATCCATCCATCCATCCATCTATCTATCTATCTATCTAATATACACATGAACAAAATGTGATTTTATTTGATGTGGACTATGGGTGGCCATTCCTGAGAGGTGGGTAACCTATGCTATGTTGCTATGTTACACTGTGGATCAAGCATCCAGGCGTGGATGTGTAGAAATGGTCCTGTGTGATGCTGTACATGTATACAGATGTACATGTGTATATATATATACATATATATATGGATGGTCATATAATAATATTATATATATATGATGAAGTATCTTTAGACCTGAACGGACATGACCCTTTGTGACTCTTGTTTCAGAGGTGTTGATCCATTGGTTCCAGGCATGCTATAATATATCATCTGGTTGGCGGTTTCAACCCCTCTGAAAAATATTAGTCAGTTGGGATGATTCTTCCCAATATATGGAAAAATGTTCCAAACCACCAACCAGATTATATAATATGGTTACGTCATGTTTGTCAGTGGTTGTGTTCTGATGTGTCATACATTCACGTAAACAAACTCTGAATCAACATGGGTGAACATCAATACGACTAACTAGTGACACTTTAATAGTGACTACAGCGACCAATGGCATGGTTCCCCGGCCCATGGATTCATTTTGGAGCATCATTCGCGAGGGAACTATAGGGAACTTACATGGAAGGGGGAGTGGGATTATTATGACAAAAGCTTCAAATTGTCGTTTACCAGCATTGATCATTGCCGGAAATGGAATCTTTCATGTCATACCCAAACTTACCAACATTGGTTGAAGCTGGGATTTTCCAATTCGTGCGTTCATGATCCTCATTGAAGCCAGTATAACCCGACTCTGAACCATATCTTTTGCTTCAAATGTCCGAATATCGGTTGGCGAACATGAACATGCCATTTGCTGTGATTCTTAGATCAGCGTGTTTCTAATGTTTTTCACGCTTTATTGTCCCCATTTCGATGAGTCTTCCCATCTGTGCCACCTAAATTCTCAGTCTTTGTTGCTCAAAAAATCCTTGTTTCTGCTGGTGAACTCTCCACTTATGTGCTAGTGAGACCAGCGTTTTTTATGGTTAAACACAGAAGTTTATTGGTTAAAATTGCCATGAGATCCATGCGATTTCTGCTGCTTGACCCATCACCCCCGAAAAAACCGATACCTGAAATCTCCGAGCCCCACGGATACGGCCGAGCAGTCAAACCTTGGAAATCTGGTGGTCTAGGAAGGTGCTGTTCCACTTCACAAGTAGCCAGGCTATACTTAGGTTTCCATAAATGGGGAATCCCCAATAGCTGGATGGTTTATGGAAAACCCCATGCATATGGATGGCGGAGGGAAAAATGATGCTCGTCTGGATCATCCCAAATCATTCGTGCTTAAGACTGGGGATATCTTCTGGGGCATCGGGGATGGCTACAAGAGTGATATTTCAGGTGATATTATATAACCAACCGCATGATATTTACTACCCGGTTACTACCCGATGTATGGAAACTTTAATGGAACAAGCCGAACCAGGGAACTTTGGGGTTTAGCCTATCTGAGGACAAATCCAACATATGCCAAACTTTTGTGTTTTCTTTCTTAAACGCAGAGAAAATTTACAACGCAAAGCGGACATGCCTCAATATGGCGATGTTCATTGAAACATGGCAATACCCTGAAGCCCCGGTGTTCACAGCAAATAGCTGGGATAGATAGCTGGATGACCCATCCCCAGAATGAACACCATCGATTCACCAAGAAAGCAGAAATAAATCGTGCCTGAGAATTCTGCTGGGCGGTTTCTCAAAAAAGACAGGCCAAAAGAATCAACTAAACCAAATTGAAATAAGACAGACTTTCACTGGAGGTCAGATCTTGCAACAATATGTGCATATATTGTATATCAGTATATCCGTATAGGTACATGAATATTTACGGATCTGTAGACATTTCAAAGCATACAATGCTGAGAAGTTCAAATGAGGTCAAACACTCGGCGATGGCATAAAACAATAAGACTTATAGTTGATATATAGTTGATATCATTGCCAATCTTAGGTACCCTGCAAAAAAAAACTTTGCTGGTTAGTAGATATTCCCATTGAAACCACAAGACTAAAGGATTAAAGTATCCATCTAAGATTGACCTAGATATACATATAAAAATAATGTATAATCTAACAAACGAAACATATACCAAACATATTTCGATCAACTCTAGTGAACAGATCACATGCTGGGCACGTTCCGGAAAATTGACCAGGAATGTTCGACGCCTCTCGAGGTCACCATGACGACATGATGACATGGTGCCGGTTTTTGAGGAAACCGAACAAAGAAAAACGACATGGATGTTATATTCACCAGAAAGTAAAACATATTAATCCATATATATATATATGTAATATGTAATATCACTTATTTATTATAATCCAGATTATATGTAACCAGATATTAATCCATATTTAAATACATATTTATTTATATATATATATATAATCTGGTAGTGTGGATATGTATGGATAGCCACAAAAATGCATTTTTTTCTTCACAGCATCACAATCTCTTTTGTCCACCCGTGGCTTAAGCTTCTCTTCAAATGGTTTATATGGCTCAATCCAAAACAGGAATAAAAAAGCTATATCCCAAAAAAGATAACCCCAAAACGGGGATTTACCACCATGGTCATCTTGATGAGGAAAACAGGAATAAAAAGACCTTGGAATTTTCGATTCTTTCCCAACATGTCCATCATGCGCGGCTAACACCCCACTGGGGCTTCTTGCACTGCAAAGCTGCTTGATTCCGCAGCAAGGGATTGAAGTACTGGTTGAGGTGAATATTCCTGCTTCATCACGGTGTAAGTTCCAGTTGTGATAAAATTGTGCTTAGTGCTTAGATATTCAGATGTCAATAGTAGATTACACACGTTAGTTGGATTATAGATGATTATATACATATATATAAAGTCCATATAGTGTTTAAATATTGTGTATATATATATATGATGATTATAGATGATTATATATATATAGTGTGAAAATATATAAATATACATATAAATACCATATAATTATACCATATAGTTGGATTATAGATGATTATAGTCTTTAAAAGTCCACTTTCCTAATAGACCATACACATCGCCACCATGGGCGCCAGCTGCTGGGTGTCATGAGTGATGTGGATTCGCCACTCTTTTCGTATCAATTTCTATGGCAGATGCACTGGTTGGTGGTCGACCTACCCCTCTGAAAAATATGAGTTCGTCAGTTGAGATTATGACATTCCCAATATATGGGAAAAAAAAAGTTTGAAACCACATTAAGTGGTATTAAGTATGTACATGTATAAATCATGTATATACCTATGCACTAGTACATACAAAAAAACGCTCCTTATCTGCACATCACTGCGACTTGAATTTTGCCCTGCCCGATGATTTTCATGAAATTCTTGCGTGGCTAGATCACTCTGCGAGACGACGATCAAAACCCAAAGCAACCCAGTTTGAAGGAAAGTTTCATGGTCAATCAAAGTGGATCGAACTTGTTGACCCAGAAGAATTCTGAAAAAACAAATCCCATCTGGTTGGTGGTTGAGCCACCCCTCTGAAAAATATGAAAGTCAGTTGGGATGATTATTCCCAATCAATATACGGAAACATAAAAAACGTTCCAACCACCAACCAGCCATCTTGTCAAAACTTATTTGGCACCCCACTTGTGCCTATCACCATCCCTGACTTAAGTTGTTTCCATCTACCATGACGTCTCATGTTTTTCTCCACTGCAATCAGGTCGCAACTCCAACAAAGGCACCACACTCTCCAGGTCGGTCAAACAAACCTGCAATGCTGTGGAATCAACTTCATGGAGTATGGCAACCTCAAAGACCCTGGGACCCTGCAATAACACCAGCAATAACTGATGAATCATGATAAGTACATGGGTCACACGGTCACAACGCCCAAAACATGACAAAAAAAAATAACCCCATAATCAAACGATTTTGATGGATAGGATCATTGCCATATCATACCATAACATTGCCATGACACAACTCCAAAAGATAGGAACGTAATTTGCAATTATTTTACTGGACCTTGCAGGCCCCCATTCTTTTCTGGGGGGTGCATCCCCAGTTGTGGTGCTACGAACAGCCACTTTGCCGAGTTCCTGTCCTCCGTTTTTTGATTATCGATGGCCGAACCACCCCCTCCCAACAATGTATATAAATGAATATATACAAATGAATATATATATATATACATATTATGTTATAATATATGTATAGTATTGTATGAAATATATATTTAATATTTATATTATACATATTATACATATTGTATTATATATAGTATCTATATGCACTCTCCGGTAATCAACCATGGCAGTGCAAAATCTTTCATTTATAGTTGATTGTTTCATGTATAATTATTAGGCAAATCGTCTATAAGTTATCAATAATCGTCTATAAATATACACATAAACTATAATTGGTAAATCGTCTATAATTATCTTTGGTAAATCGTCTATAGGGGCCATGGCTTTCATAGCTACACCAAATAACCAGAGGGTAAACGTTGCCACTAACCAATCTTCTGACTAAAACACCAATGCACTACGCATACTAATCAACGAATTAACTAATAATTAAACCAACAGCCAGTTGAGCAGTGTTCAAAACCCTCTGTCCGTCTAAAAATAACTGTTTTGTCAATCAAGATATCATTATCCAACTCGTGGATAATGATAAACCCCTACATGCACACAACACATGTGAAGTAGTTTAATTTCCTATTCGATATAGAAAGGTTACAATATAATATGAAAATCCCGTAATATAAAAGTCTATTTTACTGATATAAGAGCCCGATGTATAATCTGTATCTTTAATCCAGGAGAATGTTTAAATGGCCTGGCTCGCTCCAAGCAATGCAGAGCCAATACCCAAGAGGCCTCCAGGGTCAAATGCAGAGCCAATACGCCAGTATGGGAAAGGATGTGGTGGACAGAATTGAAAGAATTTGGATGTGTACAATATAATGGAATATAATGGAATATAATGGAATATAATGGAATATAATGGAATATAATGGAATATGATGGAATATGATGGAATTTGGCTGTGTACACATATATATGTATATATATATACATACATAATGGAATATAATGGAATATATATATATATAAAACGAATCCATAAAATGAAAATTTGTATACGTAGGACGTAGGGAACATGATGATAAACAAGTGGACTTGATTTGAGGGTACCCAATTTTCAGACAAAGATATCCAAAGTAAGGATGAAGAATAATCACAGTGCACTTGCAACATAAAGACTCTGAATTCTCTAGCCAAAAATGAATGAGACCCAAACATTCTTGCTAAACTATCCCAATCTCGCGTCGACCTATTCCAGAATCCATTCAAGGAAACAATTGATGGGAAAATTTCAGAGTTCCATGCCGAAAATCCTGCGGTTAAGCCCTGCCTGTACCGCTGCCAAGCTCTATGCATCGCTGACCTCACCAAGTTTCAAACATGGGCAGGGATCAGCATAGCATGTGTGCAAAAAAGGAGAAAAACACATATCGGATTAATGAACTATCCGATACTTAATAGTTGCTGCTCAAATAAGCTTTTGTTTAAATCACGGATACGTGAATATTTGTGAATCATGGTACACAAACAGCCCAACAGAAATGTAATCAACCCACTGTTCGATGCTACCGTTAATAGTGTGCTAACTGCTACAACATCATAATGATCCTGATAGGGGTTGAATTCTGAGGGGAAAACATACATAACTCTCTCTCTCTCTATATATATATGATATATACATATACATGATACATATATATATATATATATGTATATATATATGTATATGTATATGTATCATGTATATGTATATATCATGTATATATATATATATATACACCTTTACACACACTATATATATGGACATGTCTTCACCATTCTCCCACCAACACAAGCTCCGGTGGTGGCCTTCCAGAAGTCCCGGATTCATGGCCAAGTATTCCTGGACATCGTCTGCAGGGACAACCAACCACATATGGATATGGTGGTTTCCTAAAATGGGGGTACCCAAAAAATTATGATTTGTAATGGAAAATCCCAATCTAAAATGAATGATTTGGGAGTACCAGCATTTTAGGATATTTTAGGAAACCCTAAAATATGCTTTCAAGAGACAAGCCCCACAAAATACCTCCATCAAACGTAAGCACTGAGCCCTAGTCCAGCATCACGAGGCATCCATCCTCAGAGTCAAAGCAGGGAAGATCAGCCGTGTCGGTCTAACGTTGAATAACCCCGGACTCAAGAAAGTTCAAATTTGGTCATCATGCTCTTGTGATCACAATTCATCACATCTGTATGTGTACTGTGTATATATATATTATATATATATTTATTTATGCACTATCTTTATATATATACACACAATATCTTAACTAATGAATCATATTCAAATGGTGATCAATCATCCCAAAATACAGGCTATTTTCAGGGTCGAACTGTGAATTGGGAGGTCAGTCATCATGTCAAATCACAATTGTACGCCATTCTGTTCCCTGGATGAAATCACCAAACCATACCAAAATCCCAATTTTTGATGGTGAAACATGCCACAATTGTACCCATGGAGTTTTAGTTTCCAGGTTTTTATAGTTCTACCCTCTGGTAAACGTTTACTTAAGTATGGAAAGTCACCATGCTATGAATAGGTAAATCAACTATTTCTATGTTCATGTTCAATAGCATTTTGTATGTTTACCAGAGGGTAAATCCCATTATCATCCTATTATTCACCATTGTTAAGCCATTGTTAAACCATTTAAAAATCACTATTAAATCACCATTTATAGTGGTTAAATCATCATTTTCCCATGGTTTTCCTACGGTTTACCACCATTTTCCTATGGTAAAAAATTCTGGCCATCCACCCGTTGTAGTGGTTAAATCAGCATGTTCCTAAGAATTTCTGGTGGTTTTCCAGCATTTTCCACGCATTTTCCTCGAGCCAGTCTCAGGTCACCTGGCCCACACTCGACCACCGATGCCCAAGTCACCTGGCGGACATCGACATGTCATGAAAAATCCTCATTTTTTTATCGGAAAAGCCCATGATCTTCATGGGAACATCTATGGTTTCGGTTAAGATGTTCCCTTAAACCAATCCAAAATGGAATAATATTGAGTGTACCATATTCTATCTACTTCTGAATGACATGTATGTATAATAATATACATGTATATATATATATATATGTGAGTTATATGGTATATATATGTATATATATATGTAAATTTGAGATACCATATGTAATTATAAAGAATCACATATATATATACATATTTAGCAGGTTTAGCTGGTTAATACACATTCCCATTTTTGACAATCAACATTTTAAAATGCAAAGCCAAGATTTACACAAATATTAGTATAATATCATTGACAAACACATGTTTCTATACAAATACTGACTTTCTTGATGATCAATCTAGCTATCTAGCTAGCTAAATACGAAATATAACTATCTGGTTTGTGTGTATGGGGTCTATATATATATATGGTATACATAACATATAAACAGACGGGTTTATATCGCCAACGAAATATGAGGTTGCCAACCAGTAGCAACAATAACATCCACCGACCTGACACTGAGATCCGGGTGGCATTAACCTGAAACAACTGAGGTGAACTTGGATCAGCATGTCCTTGTGATGAAACCATCAACCTATAACTGGAATATGATTTATAACTGGAATATGATTATTGTATTCCCTAAGTGGAAATTCATATAGATTCATATACCCTCTGGTAATTTAACATAGCCATGGTATAGATGGCCCATAGAAATGGATGGTTTACCGTTCTTAATAGCATGGTGGATCTTTCCATGGCGAACTGTTAGTCATAACCAGAGGGTATAGTTGATCTACATATTACTATGGAAAATCACCATTTTTAATGGGTAAATCCACTATAAATGGCCATTTTCAATAGCTAAATGTTCGGTACCAAAATAACTGGTCTTCTAAGGCACCCAACCATATGTCATCACCTGAAGATCCCGCCATCATGGCCTTGGCATTCCGCACCTCGAAGAGCACGACTTGGACTTGGACTACGTGACGAGAGGATATAGCTCTTTTTTGGGGGAATCATGCATATAATGAAGATATGTCATGGGATATATATATATATATATATCCAACTTGATATATATATATGATTATATATGGGTGTCTCTGTATGATATCATTTATGAAACGGTATAAGATGTGAATCATGTCATACAATGGATATGTATATATATATATAAACATTGGTCATATGTATATGCACATAACATCAAGTAACATCAACTAACATCAGATAACCAACTTGATATGATGTACACATATCTTTATATATATATATAATACGAATACGAATACCCAATGGCCCTGTTTTCCTTGATATGTTCTGTCCATCAGGCTCCAAAGCTGGACCGTCGGAGATGGCTCGGAGATTCTTCGCATCGGCTGAACAAAGCAGGAAAAAGAACCAAACATACTTAAGAATATATAGTATATATAGTATATATATATATCCTCCAAGTTTCGATGCACATGAAATCCACAGCGATACAAGATTGGCTGGGTTCCCAAACACAAGATCTGATCATCCCTGAAGGGAACCTGCAAAAAACGGGTGAACGAATGGATGCGGTGGTTGACCCCCAAAATACTGCGGATGAACGATGTGTTGTCATGTATCATATCTGGTTGGTGGTTGACCTACCCATCTTGAAAAATATATAAACATGATGGAGTTCGTCAGTTGGGATGATGAAATTCCCAATATATGGATAATGACAATACTATTAGATTCTACAGGATGGGGCCCCAAAGATAGCTAAGTTGCCTTATAAGTGGCTGAATTCTCGGGTTTATGATAGATGTAACGAACTAGTTAATGGGGTTTATAAACCGACAAACATAACTGGGGGGCACCATCCTGTAGGATATCTAATATTTAATATTGTGACTCTATAGTTTTAGATACTATTCGATACTATTTTTCCTAGATACCATTTAATATTCACAATACCATTAGATACTAGGAATATTGACATGGTATCTATTAGATACTATTAGATACCATTATAATATTAGATTCTAATATTTAACATGCCATTTCGTTCGGCTCGTTCCGCCTCCAAGAGGCGACACTGCTCCATGGTCAGCTGAGATGTCAAAGCTGGGCCTGTTTTCACAGCGTTTGCTCGCTACGCTGGGATAGTGTTGTTTTGGAGGGTGAATAACCCACCAAAGGTAAAAATAATAGTATTGATATATATATATGATTGTATAATATATATATGTTGTTGTATAATGTTGTATATATAATCTGGCCACTGACATCTTAAATTTGATGTTAATTTGTGGTGCATCAGTTTCGCAGACAACGCAGTTTCTCAGCCAAGTTGCTGCAAAGAACTAGCAAATAACTTGGCTTTGTGATGAAATAACATGAAATAACGCTAGATGGATATGACTCAATGACAGTGATTGTCTCTGGTCATCTGACAGTGAAACATGATAGATGAACTACATTGAACTATCATGTTTCACATGGTGGTATCTTCCGGGGCTTGTTAAATGACCCAAATTGGGAAGAGCCCCAGGCCTGGCTGTGGCACCTCCAACAGCTTCAAGGGAGGAGTTAAAACAGGCAACAACGGCCGAAGGCCTCACCACGCAGAAAGCCACGTGGCTGGGAAATCCTCGAAGTAAATGGTCAGAAAATATGGGAAAATCATCTACAAGTAGGGTTTTGCTATACTGAAATCCCCTTGAAGATGGGCATTATCATGGCCACCTTCACCTACTGAAGGCGAGGTTGGATCAAGAATGCTACTCTGCGTGACAAGGAAAGCAAAAGAAGATTGCACATCACAATTCCAGGACAGCCATGGGGCATCATGGGGCAATCATGAGACTGTCAGACTGTTCAATTGGGACTCTGAATGAACACAGTACTGGAACCCATTCGGATGCATAAGCTTGCACCACTGGACTGTACTGGCAGAAATCCCAACACATCATAGCAACGAAACCATCCTGAGACAACTCATGTGCATTCGTAGCGCAGGGGCACCAGCCGGTCACCAGCCGTGCCTTTGGGGTCGGCACTGATCTTCAACAACACGTTCGAAGGCATCGGGCCCGTTGCCTTTGCCTAGTGCTCGGAGGCAAACCCAGCTGCTACCCTGATGCTCCATGTCCCATGACCGCTCCGCTCCATGTATGGCATATTTACCATAATGATGGACAATGTTCATTGAAACATGTTGGCAATCAATACAATGTTGCGTGTTTGTAGTTTATTTGTGTGAGTGTTTGTTGCGTGTGAAGAATTCCTCATTGATAGCAAAACCATTCAGCATTAATATACCATTCAGCAAGGTTTACCGATGTTTGACTCTCCAACTTTTTGCTGCCAAAATCCTCATATTGCAAACAATGACCCATAATGACCCCACCCCCAGCCAAGGTATCTACCAGTAGACCTGGAATGTGTCATGCTGCATGGATATCTGGTCATTTTTCTCAATGCAGGGCCATGCAAAGGGTATTCTTGGTGGTTCATCCCACTTAGTAAGTGGGTTATAACCCCAGTTATAAATGGATTTACCCTACTTATCCCATTTATAACTGAGGTTATAAACCACTTACCAAGTAGGATGAGCCACCAAGTTATGAATTGGGCCGCCTTTTGTCACCACCGGATTTGGATCAACCCCTCTGGGAACATCGGGTTTTTTGTGGATCAACCCGTTTCGGATGGTTTGGGACAAATCCAACAATTCGATTGACATATCTGTGGTCAAACCTCAATAAACCCCATATCTTTTTCATAGCCAATTCTAATCAACCAATTCAACCCCCAATTTGTTTATTTCTTTACCAAGGCTTAATATAGTTTAATATAGTTTAATGTTATTAAAGCAACAATAAACCACCCATCTGTTGGTGTATGCCAGCAATTTCTGGTATTTTTTTGTCACTTGGGGACGGTGCCTCCACTTTTACGCGAAAGTTCGTCTTCCCTGACGCGTCCAGTGAAGGTGTCCCAGGCTCCGTCGTGACGGCCAGTTGACAGCCACCTGAGGGGCTCATGAGGGGCCAGACATGAAGATTTGTTGATCTTATCAAACCAAAACATGGGTGATAAATATTGATAAATTATATTGATTAAGATTGATTAATATTGGTTCATGTTGATTAATAATGATTCATATTAATTAATACTGATCAATATCAATTAAAATTGATTAATATTAATGTTGATTAATATTGATTATTGTTGATTGATGTTGATTCATGTTGATTCAATCCGCGATATAATGACCTTTCTGTAGTGTTGTTTGATGAACACAGTGGTCATTGAAACAGCGGACGTTATGAAACACAGGTAGTGAATTAAGTAACATAATTCTAACATCAAAACAACTTCTTGAATGACAGCAATATGTTTTTGTATGTTTTTGTTCATTTATTTTCAGGAAGTTTGGGTAATTTATTCAAAATGGGATTTTAGCCTATAATATGTGTGACATGAGTCTTCAGAATAACGAACAAAACAGCAAGCCCAGCAAGCATGATGAGGTTCGTTCGCAAAATTTGAACACTGGAGATGTCATCCCAACGAGCAAAGCCTTTCGAATGAAGCCTTGCTGAAGGATTCCAAAGGACCTACTCAAACGACTACTTCATGAAGATAGCTGATTTATGTGTTTCACTGAATATTGTGCACCCCAAGTCCAATGCTTTTGTTCATTTTCTTTTTAGAGTGACAGGTGTGGGATATTGGGGAGTACTCTCTGGTAATGTAAAATAACTTTGGACAATTGCCTGTGTATAGATACATCATTCACTAAAGGTGGTGATTTTCCCATAGCTACTGTGGATGGTTGCGAAATCCTGCACCAGTCGAGGACGGTGGTAAACATCCCATTGTTTATAGGGTTTTAACCATCCTTTTGGTGGTGCAGGATTTTGCAACCATCCACCGTATGTTAAATTAACTGGTTGGTGGTATACCTACCCCTCTGAAAAATATGATTTCGTCAGTTGGGATGATGTTTTTTTTTTTCATTCCCAATATATGGAAAGTCATAAAAACAATGTTCCAAACCACCAATCAGATTACCATCATATTCCCATTGTTGTTGGTTTATAGCCTATAAAACATTATAAAACCACTATCATATCACCATCATTACCAAAAGGTATACCCAATCTTTGGCCAACCCTGGCTGCCACACCTTGCATCAAAGGCGTCACCTCCAATGGTATCGGCTCTTCCGCCCAAAAATCCGCGCGTCGCCAAAGGCCATACCTAGCGGCTAGCGGGCTAGCGGAGCACCATGTGTAGATCATGTGGGAAACCTTCGCCATGAAACAACTACCATGACTGGGGATGGTTTTCATAGCATAAAAATGGTGGTGACTTGCAGGATGGTGCCCCCCAGTTATAAGTTGGTTTATAAACCCCATTAACTATAGTTATATCTGCCATAAACCATAGTTACTGGAGTTATAAACCAACTTAGCTAACTATGGGGCACCACCTTGTGGGGATGGTTTATGAATTATTGGGTTTACCCCATTAAACTCTATCACTAGGTATGCATGGAAAGTGTCTCCATTCAAAGCTCTGATCCGTGCCAGAACCACATGTCTGGATGGTATGGATCACCAGCTGACGGTGGGTTCTTCCTTGGGAAACCAATGGTTTTCCAAATCAAATTCTTAACTTATTGGAGAGTAAATCAGTGGAACTCGCACATGTCCAGGAGGACAAACATCTTTGGAAAGCATCAACAAGATTTATGGCTGTTTATAGGGTTATGTTCTTCCTTCTTCAGAATATGTCGATTAGAAGACAGAACAAAGAAACAACATGCATGCCTTTGCATCATGCAGCATATTGACAGCATAATTTCCGTCCTTTCGTTCTGACTCCAAAATTACCAAATGGTCTACACACGCTACGTCCAAATTAACAACATCCGCAATGATATCAGAAGCAATATCCCAAAACAGGTCAAATAAAATACGATTCGTATATCTCCTCCGTGCTTTCAACCAGTTTCAGAAATATGCTCGTCAGTTGGGATCAGCATCTCATTGGCAGGAATGGATAATGATGCATCAGGAGGCATGTTTGATTCTCTTGAATCCCCAATGTTGTTGGTTATATCAAGTTGTCTTCCCATTGACTAAACCGCCAGCCAGCCAGTCATATAGTTGCACATGCATATTAGTAATCATATTAGTGTACCAGTAGTATTCATTTTGTGTGGCTAAATTCCATACGCTACACGGGTGGATGTATTCATATAGTATACATATAGTTGATCATTACTATCATGTTGACTTGTATTATGCATGTCTATTTTTATGTTCCAAAATTATTACGGTTATCATTGTTAGTGTATATATATAAGTATATTAATATAATGTTTATAATAGTAAATGTTATTGTATTGTTTAAACAACTTATAAACCATATTGTCGTTGCAGAACCATACCAAATATTGGCATTAACCAATAATTACTAGTACCATGATTCATGTTTGTTGCTATCATGCTCTAAACATTTCTAAACTATCATTGTGGGTACCCTTTGAACAAAAACTGACAGTTTGCTATTGAAAATGGTCATAGAAATAGTTGATTTACCCATTAATAGCATGGTTATGTTCCATAGGATTTTACCCATGGATCACATTGTTGGACCGCGCCAAAGTGCTCATTGCGGCATCCAACACCCATCATGCGCCATTCTCCCAGGACGAGGCTGGGCGGATCAATGCACTCGCGCAGAAACAGTCGCCTCAGTCGCCAGTGGGCTCCCCAATGATGGTCTGCTAGACATTAACCAACGGAATATGGCAGTGGGCATAAACGTATTATATTGTACTATATTATACTATATAGAGTAATATGTGTATATATATATAATATATAATATTACTATATAGATTGAATTTTAGTTCAATACCACCATGATGTTTGCTTTGCTATGTTCATCTTTAGATGCTATCTTTGCAAAAAAAAAACTGGGTGAAACGCCGAGGATCAAGGTCTGATTTGGATGCACCAAGGGTTGCTCATCCAACTCCTGTGGGGCAGCAACATGTTTTCACAGTCGTTGTACCTGGTCAATCAGCTAGTAACCTAGGTTAGTAGTTGGGGTATATAGCGCCGGACAACTACTTAGAACATTGGTTTTGGAATTCCAAAACGTGTTCTAAGTAGAGATCCTGGACCACTACTTAGAACATATATGTTCATATATGTTCTAAGTAGAGGTTTTGGGGGTTCCCCCGTGTTCTAAGTAAGAATCCCCCCAGCTATCTACGTGCATTTTTGGAAAATAATGTGTATATATAATATATTTTTAATATTGTAGTTGTCCGGCACTATATATTCATATAATAAAAACTTTCCAAACCTGATGTTCGAATCGTATGTACATCGCTATATATATACACACAGAGGTTTTGGGGGTTCCTCCATGTTCTAAGTAAGAATCCCACCAGCTATCTACGTGCATTTTGGAAAATCCTGTGTATATATAATATATTTTGAATATTGTAGTTGTCCGGCACTATATATTCATATAATAAAACCTTTCCAAACCTGATGTTCGAATCGTATGTACATCGCTATATATATATATATATACACAGAGGTTTTGGGGGTTCCTCCATGTTCTAAGTAAGAATCCCACCAGCTATCTACGTGCATTTGGAAAATCCTGTGTATATATAATATATTTTGAATATTGTAGTTGTCCGGCACTATATATTCATATAATAAAAACTTTCCAAACCTGATGTTCGAATCGTATTTACATCGCTATATATATATATACACAGAGGTTTTGGGGGTTCCTCCATGTTCTAAGTAAGAATCCCACCAGCTATCTACGTGCATTTTGGAAAATCCTGTGTATATATACTATTATATACTCTATTTTGAATATTGTAGTTGTCCGGCACTATATATTCATATAATAAAAACTTTCCAAACCTGATGTTCGAATCGTATGTACATCGCTATATATATATATATACACAGAGGTTTTGGGGTTCCTCCATGTTCTAAGTAAGAATCCCACCAGCCACCAGCTATCTACGTGCATTTTGGAAAATCCTGTGTATATATAATATATTTTGAATATTGTAGTTGTCCGGCACTATATATTCATATAATAAAAACTTTCCAAACCTGATGTTCGAATCGTATGTACATCGCTATATATATACACAGAGGTTTTGGGGGTTCCTCCATGTTCTAAGTAAGAATCCCACCAGCTATCTACGTGCATTTTGGAAAATCCTGTGTATATATAATATATTTTGAATATTGTAGTTGTCCGGCACTATATATTCATATAATAAAAACTTTCCAAACCTGATGTTCGAATCGTATGTACATCGCTATATATATATATACACAGAGGTTTTGGGGGTTCCTCCATGTTCTAAGTAAGAATCCCACCAGCTATCTACGTGCATTTTGGAAATCCTGTGTATATATAATATATTTTGAATATTGTAGTTGTCCGGCACTATATATTCATATAATAAAAACTTTCCAAACCTGATGTTCGAATCGTATGTACATCGCTATATATATATACACAGAGGTTTTGGGGGTTCCTCCATGTTCTAAGTAAGAATCCCACCAGCTATCTACGTGCATTTTGGAAAATCCTGTGTATATATAATATATTTTGAATATTGTAGTTGTCCGGCACTATATATTCATATAATAAAAACTTTCCAAACCTGATGTTCGAATCGTATGTACATCGCTATATATATATATACAGAGGTTTTGGGGGTTCCTCCATGTTCTAAGTAAGAATCCCACCAGCTATCTACGTGCATTTTTGAAAATCCTGTGTATATATAATATATTTTGAATATTGTAGTTGTCCGGCACTATATATTCATATAATAAAAACTTTCCAAACCTGATGTTCGAATCGTCTGTACATCGCTATATAGAGGTTTTGGGGGTTCCTTCCTCCGTGTTCTAAGTAAGAATCCCACCAGCTATCTACGTGCAGTCTTTTTGGAACCTGTGTGAATATAAGATATTTTGAATATTGTAGTGTGTCACGGCACTATCAATATCATATCATAAAAACTTTTCCTTCCAACTGATGTTGAATCGTATTCCAATCGCTATATATATATACTATACACAGAGGTTTTGGGGGTTCCTCCTTTCTAAGTAAAGAACCCACCATCTATCTACTGTGCATTTGGAGAATCCTGTGTTATATATATATAGATTTTGAATCTTGTAGTTGTCCGGCACTATATAAGATTACATATACTAAAAACTTTCCAAACCTGAGTTTTCGAATCGAATTTCCAGAACATCGCTATATATATATATACCTATTTTTTGGGGGTTCCTCCATGTTCTAAGTAAGAATCGCCACAGCTATCTTACGTTCATTTTTGGAAATCCTGTGTATATATAATATATTTTGAATATTGTAGTTGTCCGGCAATATATATTCATATAATAAAAACTTTCCACACCTGATGTTCGAATCGTATGTACATCGCTATATATATATACACAGAGGTTTTGGGGGTTCCTCCATGTTCTAAGTAAGAATCCCACCAGCTATCTACGTGCATTTTGGAAAATCCTGTGTATATATAATATATTTTGAATATTGTAGTTGTCCGGCACTATCTATTCATATAATAAAAACTTTCCAAACCTGATGTTCGAATCGTATGTACATCGCTATATATATATACACAGAGGTTTTGGGGGTTCCTCCATGGTCTAAGTAAGAATCCCACCAGCTATCTACGTGCATTTTGGAAAATCCTGTGTATATATAATATATTTTGAATATTGTAGTTGTCCGGCACTATATATTCATATAATAAAAACTTTCCAAACCTGATGTTCGAATCGGATGTACATCGCTATATATATATACACAGAGGTTTTGGGGTTTCCTCCATGTTCTAAGTAAGAATCCCACCAGCTATCTACGTGCATTTTGGAAAATCCTGTGTATATATAATATATTTTGAATATTGTAGTTGTCCGGCACTATATATTCATATAATAAAAACTTTCCAAACCTGATGTTCGAATCGTATGTACATCGCTATATATATATACACAGAGGTTTTGGGGTTCCTCCCATGTTCTAAGTAGAATCTCCCCCCAGCCTATCTACGTGCATTTTTGGAAAATCCTGTGTATATCTAATATATTCTGAATATTGTAGTTGTGTCCGGATCACTATATATTCTATAATAAAAACTTTCCAAACCTGATGTTCGACTCGTATTTACAATCTCTATATTATATACACAGAGGTTTGGGGGTTCCTTCCATGTTCGTAGTAGAATCCCACCAGCTCTCGTTCTCGTGCTATTTTGGAAATTCCTGTGTATATATAATATTTTTTAATATTGTAGTTGTCCGGCACTATATATTCATATAATAAAAACTTCAAAACCTGATGTTCGAATCGTATGTACATCGCTATATATATATATCTACCAGAGTTTGGGGGTTCCCCCGTGTTCTAAGTAAGAATCCCCCCAGCTATCTACGTGCATTTTGGAAAATCTTGTGTATATATAATATATTTTGAATATTGTAGTTGTCCGGCACTATATATTCATATAATAAAAACTTTCCAAACCTGATGTTCGAATCGTATGTACATCGCTATATATATATATACACAGAGGTTTTTGGGGGTTCCTCCATGTTCTAAGTAAGAATCCCACCAGCTATCTACGTGCATTTTGGAAAATCCTGTGTATATATAATATATTTTGAATATTGTAGTTGTCCGGCACTATATATTCATATAATAAAAACTTTCCAAACCTGATGTTCGAACCGTATGTACATCGCTATATATATATATACACAGAGGTTTTGGGGTTCCTCCATGTTCTAAGTAAGAATCCCACCAGCTATCTACGTGCATTTTGGAAAATCCTGTGTATATATAATATATTTTGAATATTTTAGTTGTCCGGCACTATATATTCATATAATAAAAACTTTCCAAACCTGATGTTCGAATCGTATGTACATCGCTATATATATATATATATGCACAGAGGTTTTGGGGGTTCCTCCATGTTCTAAGTAAGAATCCCACCAGCTATCTACGTGCATTTTGGAAAATCCTGTGTATATATACTATTATATACTATATTTTGAATATTGTAGTTGTCCGGCACTATATATTCATATAATAAAAACTTTCCAACCTGATGTTCGAAATCGTATGTACATCGCTATATATCTATATATACACAGAGGTTTTGGGGGTTCCTCGCATGTTCTGAGTACGAAATGCCACCGCTCTCTACGTGCAGTTTGTAAATCCTGTGCTATATATAATATAATTTTTGTTTTTGGGGAAAATATTGTAGTTGTCCGGCACTATATATTCATATAAAAACTTTCCAAACCTGATGTTCGAATCGTATGTACATCGCTATATATATATATACACAGAGGTTTTGGGGGTTCCTCCATGTTCTAAGTAAGAATCCCGCCAGCTATCTACGTGCATTTTGGAAAATCCTGTGTATATATAATATATTTTGAATATTGTAGTTGTCCGGCACTATATATTCATATAATAAAAACTTTCCAAACCTGATGTTCGAATCGTATGTACATCGCTATATATATATATACACAGAGGTTTTGGGGGTTCTTCCATGTTCTAAGTAAGAATCCCACCAGCTATCTACGTGCATTTTGGAAAATCCTGTGTATATATACTATTATATACTATATTTTGAATATTGTACTTGTCCGGCACTATATATTCATATAATAAAAACTTTCCAAACCTGATGTTCGAATCGTATGTACATCTATATATATATATACACAGAGGTTTTGGGGGTTCCTCCATGTTCTAAGTAAGAATCCCACCAGCTATCTACGTGCATTTTGGAAAATCCTGTGTATATATAATAGATTTTGAATATTGTAGTTGTCCGGCACTATATATTCATATAAAAACTTTCCAAACCTGATGTTCGAATCGTATGTACATCGCTATATATATATATACACAGAGGTTTTGGGGGTTCCTCCATGTTCTAAGTAAGAATCCCGCCAGCTATCTACGTGCATTTTGGAAAATCCTGTGTATATATAATATATTTTGAATATTGTAGTTGTCCGGCACTATATATTCATATAAAAAAAACTTTCCAAACCTGATGTTCGAATCGTATGTACATCGCTATATATATAAATTAATACACAGGGTTTTGGGGGTTTCCTCCATGTTTCTAAGTAAGATCCCACCCCAGCTATCTACGTGCATTTTGGAAAATCCTGTGTATATATTCTATATTTTTGAATTTGTAGTTGTGCCGGCACTATATATTCATGATAATAAAAACTTGCCAACCTGATGTTTCGAAATCGTCTGTACATCGCCTATACTATATATACAACAGAGGTTTTGGGGGTTCCTCCATGTTCTAAGTAAGAATCCCACCAGCTATCTACGTGCATTTGGAAAATCCTGTGTATATATCAATTTTTTGAATATTGTAGTTCCGGCACTATATATTCATATAATAACAACTTTCAAACCGTAATGTTCGAAATCGTATCGTAATGTACATCGCATAGATATATATCACACAGAGGTTTTTGGGGGTTCGCTCATGTTTCTAGTAAGAATCCCACAGCTATTCTACGTGCATTTTGGAAAATCCTGTGTATATATAATATATTTTGAATATTGTAGTTGTCCGGCACTATATATTCATATAATAAAAAACTTTCCAAACCTGATGTTCGAATCGTATGTACATCACTATATATATATACACAGAGGTTTTGGGGGTTCCTCCATGTTCTAAGTAAGAATCCCACCAGCTATCTACGTGCATTTTGGAAAATCCTGTGTATATAATATATTTTGAATATTGTAGTTGTCCGGCACTATATATTCATATAATAAAAACTGTCCAAACCTGATGTTTGAATCGTATGTACATCGCTATATATATATATATATACAGAGGTTTTGGGGGTTCCTCCATGTTCTAAGTAAGAATCCCACCAGCTATCTACGTGCATTTTGGAAAATCCTGTGTATATATAATATATTTTGAATATTGTAGTTGTCCGGCACTATATATTCATATAATAAAAACTTTCCAAACCTGATGTTCGAATCGTATGTACATCGCTATATATATATACACAGAGGTTTTGGGGTTCCTCCATGTTCTAAGTAAGAATCCCACCAGCTATCTACGTGCATTTTGGAAAATCCTGTGTATATATAATATATTTTGAATATTGTAGTTGTCCGGCACTATATATTCATATAATAAAAACTTTCCAAACCTGATGTTCGAATCGTATGTACATCGCTATATATATATACACAGAGGTTTTGGGGGTTCCTCCATGTTCTAAGTAAGAATCCCACCAGCTATCTACGTGCATTTTGGAAAATCCTGTGTATATATAATATATTTTGAATATTGTAGTTGTCCGGCACTATATATTCATATAATAAAACTTTCCAAACCTGATGTTCGAATCGTATGTACATCGATATATAGAGGTTTTGGGGGTTCCTCCGTGTTCTAAGTAAGAATCCCACCAGCTATCTACGCGCATTTTGGAAAATCCTGTGTATATATAATATATTTTGAATATTGTAGTTGTACGGCACTATATATTCATATAATAAAAACTTTCCAAAACTGATGTTCGAATCGTATGTACATCGCTATATAGAGGTTTTGGGGGTTCCTCCGTGTTCTAAGTAAGAATCCCACCAGCTATCTACGTGCATTTTGGAAAATCCTGTGTATATATAATATATTTTGAATATTGTAGTTGTCCGGCACTATATATATTCATATAATAAAAACTTTCCAAACCTGATGTTCGAATCGTATGTACATCGCTATATATATATACACAGAGGTTTTGGGGGTTCCTCCATGTTCTAAGTAAGAATACCACCAGCTATCTACGTGCATTTTGGAAAATCCTGTGTATATATAATATATTTTGAATATTGTAGTTGTCCGGCACTATATATTCATATAATAAAAACTTTCCAAACCTGATGTTCGAATCGTATGTACATCGCTACATATATATACACAGAGGTTTTGGGGGTTCCTCCGTTCCTCCATGTTCTAAGTAAGAATCCCACCAGCTATCTACGTGCATTTTGGAAAATCCTGTGTATATATAATATATTTTGAATATTGTAGTTGTCCGGCACTATATATTCATATAATAGAAACTTTCCAAACCTGATGTTCGAATCGTATGTACATCGCTATATATATATATACACAGAGGTTTTTGGGGTTCCTCCATGTTCTAAGTAAGAATCCCACCAGCTATCTACGTGCATTTTGGAAAATCCTGTGTATATATAATATATTTTGAATATTGTAGTTGTCCGGCCCTATATATTCATATAATAAAAACTTTCCAAACCTGATGTTCGAATCGTATGTACATCGCTATATATATATATACACAGAGGTTTTGGGGGTTCCTCCATGTTCTAAGTAAGAATCCCACCAGCTATCTACGTGCATTTTGGAAAATCCTGGGTATATATAATATATTTTGAATATTGTAGTTGTCCGGCACTATATATTCATATAATAAAAACTTTCCAAACCTGATGTTCGAATCGTATGTACATCGCTATATATATACACAGAGGTTTTGGGGGTTCCTCCATGTTCTAAGTAAGAATCCCACCAGCTATCTACGTGCATTTTGGGAAATCCTGTGTATATATAATATATTTTGAATATTGTAGTTGTCCGGCACTATATATTCATATAATAAAAACTTTCCAAACCTGATGTTCGAATCGTATGTACATCGCTATATATATATATATACACAGAGGTTTGGGGGGTTCCTCCATGTTCTAATTAAGAATCCCACCAGCTATCTACGTGCATTTTGGAAAATCCTGTGTATATATAATATATTTTGAATATTGTAGTTGTCCGGCACTATATATTCATATAATAAAAACTTTCCAAACCTGATGTTCGAATCGTATGTACATCGCTATATATATATATACACAGAGGTTTTTGGGGGTTCCTCCATGTTCTAAGTAAGAATCCCACCAGCTATCTACGTGCATTTTGGAAAATCCTGTGTATATATAATATATTTTGAATATTGTAGTTGTCCGGCACTATATATTCATAGAATAAAAACTTTCCAAACCTGATGTTCGAATCGTATGTACATCGCTATATATATATACACAGAGGTTTTGGGGGTTCCTCCATGTTCTAAGTAAGAATCCCACCAGCTATCTACGTGCATTTTGGAAAATCCTGTGTATATATACTATTATATACTATATTTTGAATATTGTAGTTGTCCGGCACTATATATTCATATAATAAAAACTTTCCAAACCTGATGTTCGAATCGTATGTACATCGCTATATATATATATACAGAGGTTTTGGGGGTTCCTCCATGTTCTCCAAGTAAGAATCCCACCAGCTATCTACGTGCATTTTGGAAAATCCTGTGTATATATAATATATTTTGAATATTGTAGTTGTCCGGCACTATATATTCATATAATAAAAACTTTCCAAACCTGATGTTCGAATCGTATGTACATCGCTATATACACAGAGGTTTTGGGGGTTCCTCCATGTTCTAAGTAAGAATCCCACCAGCTATCTACGTGCATTTTGGAAAATCCTGTGTATATATAATATATTTTGAATATTGTAGTTGTCCGGCACTATATATTCATATAATAAAAACTTTCCAAACCTGATGTTCGAATCGTATGTACATCGCTATATATATATATACACAGAGGTTTTGGGGGTTCCTCCATGTTCTAAGTAAGAATCCCACCAGCTATCTACGTGCATTTTGGAAAATCCTGTGTATATATAATATATTTTGAATATTGTAGTTGTCCGGCACTATATATTCATATAATAAAACTTTCCAAACCTGATGTTCGAATCGTATGTACATCGCTATATATATATATATATACACAGAGGTTTTGGGGGTTCCTCCATGTTCTAAGTAAGAATCCCACCAGCTATCTACGTGCATTTTGGAAAATCCTGTGTATATATAATATATTTTGAATATTGTAGTTGTCCGGCACTATATATTCATATAATAAAAACTTTCCAAACCTGATGTTCGAATCGTATGTACATCGCTATATATATATACAGAGATTTTGGGGGGTTCCTCCATGTTCTAAGTAAGTATCCCACCAGCTATCTACGTGCATTTTGGAAAATCCTGTGTATATATAATATATTTTGAATATTGTAGTTGTCCGGCACTATATATTCATATAATAAAAACTTTCCAAACCTGATGTTCGAATCGTATGTACATCGCTATATATATATATATACACAGAGGTTTTGGGGGTTCCTCCATGTTCTAAGTAAGAATCCCACCAGCTATCTACGTGCATTTTGTAAAATCCTGTGTATATATAATATATTTTGAATATTGTAGTTGTCCGGCACTATATATTCATATAATAAAAACTTTCCAAACCTGATGTTCGAATCGTATGTACATCGCTATATATATATATATACACAGAGGTTTTGGGGGTTCCTCCATGTTCTAAGTAAGAATCCCACCAGCTATCTACGTGCATTTTGGAAAATCCTGTGTATATATAATATATTTTGAATATTGTAGTTGTCCGGCACTATATATTCATATAATAAAAAACTTTCCAAACCTGTATAATATGAATCCCATCCCAATTAATCAAACACCCACCAGAGTCCCCATGGAGGATGACCTCCTTTCCAGCGTTGTGCTTCTTGGTCACCAAGACTCCGCCCCAATTGACGCAACATCACACCTCCTGTATATATAATATAAATATGCAGTGTTAAGTTGTATGTATGTATACATATACATATATTTGCATGTATATATGATGGCGTGTTCTAAGTAGAGGATCCTCATATGTTCTAAGTCACTTAGAACATACGTCCCCTATTCGCCGAAAATGTTCTAAGTGGAGGGCGCGTACCCACCGAAAAATTTCCAAAACGATGTTCTAAGTAGTTGTCCGGCGCTATATACACATATCATATTTAGTACTTACTGCCAACATAACAAATGAACAATCACAGCCAGGGGGGTCCAGCGGATGGTTTTGAGAAAACAACGATATAGAAATGCACAGCATACATGGATGGGATGGATAGTATAATTATGTATAATTAATAAAGTGGGTAAAACAATGCCATAAACCATCCCCCACATCACCATTTTTATAGGTGGTATGTATGTCGTTTACCATTCCCAGGAAAATGGGTGGTTTATCAAATGACATTGTTTTATCAGATGTTTTACCCAATTACCCTCTGGTAAACTAACAAAAAACTGATGGGAAAATCACAATTTTCCGTGGGAAAACTCACTATTTCTATGGCCATTTTCAATAGCTATGTTAGTCATAACCAGAGGGTAAATCCATTAAATCACCATTAAATCACCATTAAATCCCATTAAATCCCTATATTTGATGGTAAAAACCACGGTTTCCTGTAGATTTTCCCTTAAACCAATCCATTGATTTACCCAATGACATGGATGGGATGTGTTTTGGGCCTGAGGTATGGGAGATCACTCCCAGGGGCAAGTTGGTCAGCAATCTCCCAGCAGGGACCCTCCAGTCGAAGGGGAAGGGCTGGAAGATTTCCGCAGTTTGTTTTTGGAGGATGCAACTGGATGCAACTGGACTCCAAGATTTTGGATGATTTTGGAGTCATTTAAGCGCAAGCTTTTGGCCATTTTTGACCATTTTTGACCTGTTGAAGTTATTGAAGTTCCTGTTTTTTGGGTAGTTTGGAATCACTCTTGAGTCAGCAAAGTGATTTGTCTCAGAGTTGTGAGCTGATGGGTATCTTTGTTTTTCTAGGTCATCAGGTGCGCACAACTGGCCCCTTCGGCTGGCGCTACTTATTCCAGAAAACTTATGGATATTATTTAGTTGGTGGTTTGTTTTTTTATTTTCCCCAATAGTTGGGATGATGATCCAATCTGACTAATATTCTTCAAAGGGGTTGAAACCACCAACCAGTTATTGACTTGACACATCTCAACATCTTGTTTTTTATATCTTCCCATATCTTCCCATATTTTATCCCATAATTTTCCGCCATCAGTTCACGCTTGATCTTCACAGCTGACCAGGTGCACCCTAGGATAGGGCACGGCGCTGAGATGGAGGGAATTGTTCCGGGAACATGATGGGAAAATGATGGTTAATGATGGTTAATAATGATCAATGCTACAGATATATGTCCATGATGATGGGGGTTTCCGAAAATGGGAGCACCCCCAATAGCTGGATTGTTTATTTCCTGGAAAATCCCAATCTAAAATGGATGATCACTGGGGCTCCATATACCCCAATGAACAATGGCAAAATTATGAAATTACCCATCAAATTTTGGGCTGCCCTATTTTCAGACACACCCATATTTTTCTGGAAATGTCCTGAAGTTGGGCTTGTCTGAAAATGAGTTTTCTGGCACCGAATGGCAATTTTTCATGGGGAAACTGATAGTGAACCAATGATTTTTTTGTCTCGGGGGGATTTTCAGACACCCATTTGATGTTGGACAATGCACCCACAGAATAGGATCCATATTGGATGTTGGACATCCCATCTAGGGTCCATTTGTTTGAGACATAGCAACACTCAATGAGACTCCGCTGGTCCCATTACGTGTCCCCCATGTTGACCTTCCGTGTGAGTGAGAACCTACCAGTCCAAGTGTGAAGAGGATTGGATTTATTTGAAAATAAGGTATACTAGGGTAATTACGTGCAAATTCCATGAAATTCCATGGCTGTTCAGGCAACATATGATAACAATCATTAAGATTCACTTAAGAACAATATGACCCGCGCAACGGCCAACTCAGAATGGGTTGTGTAGGGTTCATGCCCCTCCTGTGGTAAACCCAGGGGAAAAAAGAGAGTTTTTACCACCTATGTCTTGTAAACCTGGGGACGGTTTATCCTGTTTACTCCCGTGTCCCATTGACTGTTATATATATAGTTCATATCCATTTGCATCCCCATTTGATTGTTAATTTATATTATTTTTTCTCCCATACCATGCATTAACATGGACAATGCATGTTTAAAAACATGATAATTCGCAGGTGATTGTATCCATAATATCATCATTTTGTACTTAATAGGCCATTGTGTTCATTAACATCCGTAATTCATGGCAATCATAGATCAGATTCGTCCTTTTTATTGGTTGGGAACCAACAAAAACATCAAAAACACCCAGGCCCCTCGTCGAGGCATATGGTTCTTCAAGCCCAAGGTGTTTCGGACAGCTTTGCTCGAGACGCTTGTGCCCGGGTGCCTGCTTGCTTGCCCTTTGCTCTCCTGGATTGGCAGAAGCTTTTGGATGAACAAATAAAGGAGACAATTTAACAGACAATAATATACATAATTATAATCATAATATATATATATTATATATACATATCATATATTATACATATTTCAAATATTTTTCCCGAATGCGTAGCGAAGGGTTCCCGTTTATAGTTGGGGGTCTGGGGGTTGGACCTTTGTTCGCCGCCAGTTGGTCGGCGCGTCGTTTTTCGCGTCGTTTTCGCGTCGTTTTCGCGTCGTTTTCGCGTCGTTTTCGCGTCGTTTTTCGCGTCGTTTTTCGCGTCGTTAATTCGGTGTCTATAGGGGAAGCTGCAAAACTTCGTGTCTTTTGCGACGTAGATGTCGCAGTGTCTATAGGGGAAGCTGCAAAACCTCGTGTTTTTTGCTTCGTGGATGTCGCAGTGTCTATAGGGGAAGCTGCAAAACCTCGTGTTTTTTGCTCCGTAGATGTCGCAGTGTCTATAGGGGAAGCTGCAAAACTTCGTGTGTTTTGCTACGTAGCTGTCGCAGTGTCTATAGGGGAAGCTGCAAAACCTCGTGTTTTTTACGTAGATGTCGCAGTGTCTATAGGGGAAGCTGCAAAACCTCGTGTCTTTTGCGACGTAGATGTCGCAGTGTCTATAGGGGAAGCTGCAAAACCTCGTGTTTTTTGCAACGTAGATGTAGCAGTGTCTATAGGGGAAGCTGCAAAACCTCGTGTTTTTTGCAACGTAGATGTCGCAGTGTCTATAGGGGAAGCTGCAAAATCTCGTGTGTTTTGCTACGTAGCTGTCGCAGTGTCTATAGGGGAAGCTGCAAAATCGTGTTTTTTTTACGTAGATGTCGCAGTGTCTATAGGGGAAGCTGCAAAACCTCCTGTTTTTTGCTGCGTAGATGTCGCAGTGTCTATAGGGGAAGCTGCAAAACCTCGTGTGTTTTGCTACGTAGCTGTCGCAGTGTCTATAGGGGAAGCTGCAAAACCTCGTGTTTTTTGCGAAGTAGATGTCGCAATGTCTATAGGGGAAGCTGCAAAACCTCGTGTTTTTTGCTGCGTAGATGTAGCAGTGTCTATAGGGGAAGCTGCAAAATCTCGTGTGTTTTGCAACGTAGATGTAGCAGTGTCTATAGAGGAAGCTGCAAAACCTCGTGTTTTTTGCTGCGTAGATGTAGCAGTGTCTATAGGGGAAGCTGCAAAACCTCGTGTTTTTTGCTCCGTAGCTGTCGCAGTGTCTATAGGGGAAGCTGCAAAACCTCGTGCGTTTTGCTACGTAGATGTCGCAGTGTCTATGGGGGAAGCTGCAAAACTTCGTGGATGCCACCGTGTCTATAGGGGAAGCTGCAACACCTCGTGTTTTTTGCTACGCACAGTAGTACTTGGAAGTAGTTTGTGCGAGCTTTGTAGTACACAGTAGTACTGGGAACGACTTTGTGCAAGCTTTGTAGTACAAAGTAGTACTGGGAACGTGTTTGTGCCAGTTTTGTGGTACAAAGTAGTACTGGGAACGACTTTGTGCAAGCTTTGTAGTACACAGTAGTACTGGGAACGTGCTTTGTGCAAGCTTTGTAGTACACAGTAGTACTGGGAAGTGCTTCGTGCAAGCTTTGTAGTACACAGTAGTACTGGCTGGAACGTGTTTGTGCAAGCTTTGTAGTACACAGTAGTACTGGGAAGTGCTTTGTGCAAGCTTTGTAGTACACAGTAGTACTGGGAAGTGCTTTGTGCGAGCTTTGTAGTACACAGTAGTACTGGGAAGTGCTTTGTGCGAGCTTTGTAGTACACAGTAGTACTGGGAAGTGGTTTGTGCGAGCTTTGTAGTACACAGTAGTACTGGAACGACTTTGCGCAAGCTTTGTAGTACAAAGTAGTACTGGGAAGTGCTTTGTGCAAGCTTTGTAGTACACAGTAGTACTGGGAAGTGCTTTGTGCAAGCTTTGTAATACACAGTAGTGCTGGGAACGTGCTTCTGCAAGCTTTGTAGTACAAAGTAGTACTGCGCACGACTTTGTGCAAGCTTTGTAGTACAAAGTAGTACTGGGAAGTAGTTGTTGCAAGCTTTGTAGTGCACAGTAGGACTGGGAACGACTTTGCAAGCCTTGTAGTACAAAATAGTACTGGGAAGTGCTTTGTGCAAGCTTTGTAGTACACAGTAGTACTGGGAACGACTTTGTGCAAGCTTTGTAGTAAAAAGTGGTACTGGGAAGTGCTTTGTGCAAGCTTTGTAGTGCACAGTAGTACTGGGAAGTGCTTCGTGCAAGCTTTGTAGTACACAGTAGTACTGGGAACGTGTTTGTGCGAGCTTTGTAGTACACAGTAGTACTGGGAAGTGCTTTGTGCAAGCTTTGTAGTACACAGTAGTACTGGGAACGGCTTTTTGCAAGCTTTGTAGTACACAATAGTACTGGGAAGTAGTTTGTGCGAGCTTTGTAGTACACAGTAGTACTGGGAAGTACTTTGTGCAAGCTTTGTAGTATACAGTAGTACTGGGAACGTGTTTGTGCGAGCTTTGTAGTACACAGTAGTACTGGGAACGTGCTTCTGCAAGCTTTGTAGTACACTGGGAAGTACTTTGTGCAAGCTTTGTAGTACACAGTAGTACTGGGAACGTGTTTGTGCGAGCTTTGTAGTACACAGTAGTACTTGGAAGTAGTTTGTGCCAGCTTTGTAGTACACAGTAGTACTGGGAACGTGCTTCTGCAAGCTTTGTAGTACACAGTAGTACTGGGAAGTAGTTTGTGCAAGCTTTGTAGTACACAGTAGTACTGGAACGTGTTTGTGCGAGCTGTGTAGTACACAGTAGTACTGGGAAGTGCTTTGTGCAAGCTTTTTAGTACACAGTAGTACTGGGAAGTAGTTTGTGCGAGCTTTGTAGTACACAGTAGTGCTGGAACGTGTTTGTGAAAGTTTTGTATTACACAGTAGTACTGGGAAGTAGTTTGTGCGAGCTTTGCAGTACACATTAGTACTGGAACGTGTTTGTGCGAGCTTTGTAGTACACAGTAGTACTGGGAAGTGCTTTGTGCAAGTTTTGTAGTACACAGTAATACTGGGAAGTAGTTTGTGCGAGCTTTGTAGTACACAGTAGTACTGGAACGACTTTGTGCAAGCTTCGTAGTACACAGTAGTACTGGGAAGTGCTTTGTGCAAGCTTTGTAGTACACAGTAGTACTGGGAAGTGCTTCGTGCAAGCTTTGTAATACACAGCAGTACTGGGAACGACTTTGTGCAAGCTTTGTAGTACAAAGTAGTACTGCGCACGACTTTGTGCAAGCTTTGTAGTACAAAGTAGTACTGGGAAGTTGTTGCAAGCTTTGTAGTACACAGTAGGACTGGGAACGACTTTGCAAGCCTTGTAGTACAAAGTAGTACTGGGAAGTGCTTTGTGCAAGTTTTGTAGTACACAGTAGTACTGGGAAGTGCTTCCTGCAAGCTTTGTAGTACAAAGTGGTACTGGGAAGTGCTTCGTGCAAGCTTTGTAGTACAAAGTGCTACTGGGAAGTAGTTTGTGCAAGCTGTGTAGTACACAGTAGTACTGGGAAGTACTTTGTGCAAGCTGTGTAGTACAAAGTAGTACTGGGAAGTAGTTTGTGCAGGAAGTGCTTTGTGCAAGCTTTGTAGTACAAAGTAGTACTGGGAAGTGCTTTGTGCGAGCTTTGTAATACACAGTAGTACTGGGAACGACTTTGTGCAAGCTTTGTAGTACACAGTAGTACTGGGAACGTGCTTCGTGCAAGCTTTGTAGTACAAAGTAGTACTGGGAAGTAGTTGTTGCAAGCTTTGTAGTACACAGTGTGACTGGGAACGACTTTGCAAGCCTTGTAGTACAAAGTAGTACTGGGAAGTAGTTTGTGCGAGCTTTGTAGTACACAGTAGTACTGGGAACGTGTTTGTGCGAGCTTTGTAGTACACAGTAGTACTGGAACGTGTTTCTGCAAGCTTTGTAGTACAAAGTGGTACTGGGAAGTGCTTCGTGCAAGCTTTGTAGTACAAAGTGGTACTGAGAAGTAGTTTGTGCAAGCTGCGTAGTACACAGTAGTACTGGGAAGTACTTTGTGCAAGCTGTGTAGTACAAAGTAGTACTGGGAAGTAGTTTGTGCAGGAAGTGCTTTGTGCAAGCTTTGTAGTACAAAGTAGTACTGGGAAGTTCTTTGTGCGGGCTTTGTAGTACACAGTAGTACTGGGAACGTGTTTCTGCAAGCTTTGTAGTACACAGTAGTACTGGGAAGTAGTTTGTGCAAGCTTTGTAGTACACAGTAGTACTGGAACGTGTTTGTGCATTTGTAGTACACAGTAGTACTGGGAAGTGCTTTCTGCAAGCTTTGTAGTACACAGTAGTACTGGGAAGTACTTTGTGCGAGCTTTGTAGTACACAGTAGTACTGGAACGTGTTTGTGCAAGTTTTGTAGTACACCGTAGTACTGGGAAGTAGTTTGTGCGAGCTTTGTAGTACACAGTAGTACTGGGAACGTGTTTGTGCGAGCTTTGTAGTACACAGTAGTACTGGAACGTGTTTGTGCCAGTTTTGTACTACAAAGTAGTACTGGGAACGACTTTGTGCAAGCTTTGTAGTACACAGTAGTACTGGGAACGACTTTGTGCAAGTTTTGTAGTACAAAGTAGTACTGGGAAGTAGTTGTTGCAAGCTTTGTAGTACACAGTAGTACTGGGAACGACTTTGTGCAGTACACAGTAGTACTGGGAAGTGCTTTGTGCAACTGTGTAGTACACAGTAGTACTGGGAAGTGCTTTGTGCAAGCTTTGTAGTACACAGTAGTACTGGGAACGGCTTTGTGCAAGCTTTGTAGTACACAGTAGTACTGGTAGTACACTTTGTGCAAGCTTTGTAGTACACAGTAGTACTGGGAAGTGCTTTCTGCAAGCTTTTTGTGCAAGCTTTGTAGTACAAAGTAGTACTGGGAAGTGCTTTGTGCGAGCTTTGTAGTACACAGTAGTACTGGGAAGTAGTTTGTGCGAGCTTTGTAGTGCACAGTAGTATATACTGGGAACGTGTTTGTGCGAGCTTTCTAGTACACAGTAGTACTGGGAAGTGCTTCGTGCAAGCTTTGTAGTACACAATAGTACTGGGAAGTAGTTTGTGCGAGCTTTGTAGTACACAGTAGTACTGGGAACGTGCTTCTGCAAGCTTTGTAGTACAAAGTAGTACTGGGAAGTTCTTTGTGCGAGCTTTGTAGTACACAGTAGTACTGGGAACGTGTTTCTGCAAGCTTTGTAGTACACAGTAGTACTGGGAAGTAGTTTGTGCAAGCTTTGTAGTACACAGTAGTACTGGGAAGTGCTTTGTGCATTTGTAGTACACAGTAGTACTGGGAAGTGCTTTCTGCAAGCTTTGTAGTACACAGTAGTACTGGGAAGTAGTTTGTGCGAGCTTTGTAGTACACAGTAGTACTTGGAAGTAGTTTGTGCGAGCTTTGTAGTACACAGTAGTACTTGGAAGTAGTTTGTGCGAGCTTTGTAGTACACAGTAGTACTGGGAACGTGCTTCTGCAAGCTTTGTAGTACACAGTAGTACTGGGAAGTAGTTTGTGCAAGCTTTGTAGTACACAGTAGTACTGGGAAGTAGTTTGTGCAAGCCTTGTAGTACAAAGTAGTACTGGGAAGTGCTTTGTGCAAGCTTTGTAGTACACAGTAGTACTGGGAAGTGCTTTGTGCAAGCTTTGTAGTACACAGTAGTACTGGGAACGACTTTGTGCAAGCTTTGTAATACAAAGTAGTACTGGGAAGTGCTTTGTGCAAGCTTTGTAATGCAAAGTAGTACTGGGAAGTAGTTGTTGCAAGCTTTGTAGTACACAGTAGTACTGGGAACGACTTTGTGCAAGCTTTGTAGTACACAGTAGTACTGGGAAGTGTTTTGTGCAAGCTTCGTAGTACAAAGTAGTACTGGGAAGTGCTTTGTGCGAGCTTTGTAGTACACAGTAGTACTGGGAACGTGTTTGTGCGAGCTTTGTAGTACACAGTAGTACTGGAACGTGTTTGTGCAAGTTTTGTAGTACACAGTAGTACTGGGAAGTAGTTGTTGCAAGCTTTGTAGTACACAGTAGTACTGGGAACGACTTTGCAAACCTTGTAGTACAAAGTAATACTGGGAAGTGCTTTGTGCAAGCTTTGTAGTACACAGTAGTACTGGGAACGGTTTCGTGCAAGCTTTGTAGTACAAAGTGGTACTGGGAAGTGCTTCGTGCAAGCTTTGTAGTACAAAGTGGTACTGGGAAGTAGTTTGTGCAAGCTGTGTAGTACACAGTAGTACTGGGAAGTGCTTCGTGTGTGTAGTGTACTGGGAAGTAGTTTGTGCAAGTGCAGTAGTGTGGAGTGTATAGTGTGGAGTGTGTAGAGTGTAGAGTGTGGAATGTGTAGTGTAGATTGTATGGCGTGTGGAGTGTAAAGTGTGGAGTATGGAGTGAGGAGTGTGGGAGTGTGGTGTGTGTAGAGTGTAGAATGTGGTGGAGTGTGGCGTGTGAAGTGTGGAGTGTAGTGTGTGTAGTCAGGAGTGAGGAGTGTGGAGTGTAAAGTGTTGAGTGTGGAGTGTGCAGTGGGTAAAGTGTGGAGTGTGGCAGGTGGTGGTGATCTCGTTGTGTTGGTGATGTTGCTGTGCTGGTGATGCTGTTGTGTTGGTGATTTTGTTGTGATTTCATTGCGCTGGTGATATTGCTGTGCTGGTTGTGATTTCGTTGTGCTTGTGGTGATGTTGTTGTGCTGGTTAGTTGTCTCTTTGTGAACCGCACGATGCATGCAAATATCGGTTCGTTTTCCTATTGCAGAGGTTTGCACTCGTAGTCCAAGAACGTGAATACATTCGGGTTCGTGGCTTCCATCTTGTTTATATAACCAGACATCATATAGAATCATTTGGTTTCCGATATCATGTCTCTCTGTCTGGAGTTCATGATAGAGGAAACCTAGATGAATGATGTGGGTCCGGGGAAAAAACACATCCAACAGGGATGCTGTGGGTTGAGATGACCCATATATTTGGGATGGGTTCAAGCCACCAGATTTCTATGTTCTTTGGGATGGTTCCTTTAGGACAATAATGACTTTGAACCAATCTTAATATGATTAGTATTATAGTGACTTTAGTATTATATAATCATTTATATTATGATTAGTCTAGAATTGAAATTCACCAACCTTAACAACCGCAAAAAGAAAAGACACGTACGTCCGATTTCTGGCCAGCATGGCATGTTATTCAGCTTGGTGAATGTTGGTGAATTATGATGATGAGGATGAAATCGGTCCCTTGAAATCATGATGATTGCGCTGGTTGAGAAATTTGAGAATCGATATGGGCCCCATGGTATCGTTGCACAAAAGACTGATGTGAAAAGCTCATTTCTTGGCGACAGATTCACTGATTCATGGCCAACTTTCAATGATATTCTGATATATTCTGGTACCAATTGAAAGATGTGCCAGGTGATTTTGTCATATAATATCATATAACATTTTGATACATTTTGATCTGGGCCTGCCTGCATGGTGAAGATCTTCATGAGATCCAAATTTGCCGCAGCCGATTTTGTAACCAAAACCCTGAGAACGCCAACCGCTACTGGAGAGCGCTATGTCCAGCCAGAGTCAGGCAAGCGGAACTTCCTGCAAGTTGGTTTGTTTTAGGAATTGGTGAACAGGTGGGTACATTTTGCTTTATTCTCACGGGGAAGACAAATGAACGGGTAGTTTCGCAATTCAACCTGTTGCCTCGAGTGGGGAAAAGGATATATCCGATATATACCCATAGGATCCATGTATGGTATATATGCTAACATTTGGGGTATATTGATGGTAAATGTTACCATATATAGCATACATGGATCCTATGGGATATATATAATATATATATAATATATATATATAATTATACTAATTATACATATAATTTTGTAATATACTAACCAACAACAACACATTTGGCTTCGGAGGAATGATTATCAGGACCATGTGATACAACCATCCCTGGGAGAATCGGAACGGCGGAACGGACGTAGCGAAGAAGATGCGAATCAAATGCAGCTGACATCCCCCGTGACCAAAATGGTGCTGGGTGCAATCCTTTCAGTGACCACTGAGGCAATATATATATATATATACGAAACATGGTGCTTTACCTTGCTAATCCGTATACCGTATACCCCTTTGTTCATGTTGGGAGGCCTAACCAAATCGGGGTATTGGTATTGGTCTTCAACAATCCCAAAGTTGGAAAGCTGGGAATCAGCATCTAAGATGGGGACCCAACAAAAACCATCCTGTGTCATCAAACTTGGACAATTTATCATTTATAGAGTTTTAACTTTACACCTGGTTCAAAAAAATCTGCCATTTATAGATTGAAAAACATATCACATATCCTTTAATTGTTTTTTTGCTCAAAATTAAGAACTACAGAGTTAATATTGGTTAAAACCTCTACACCTCCATTTGTATCGGATTTTCAATTGCCAGGTTTGATTTCCAGATGTTTTTTGTTCGACTCTTCCTGTCGAGATGGTGGTCCCTGCCAGGTGTCCATGGCAGCAATGACCGAACCAGGCGCCAGCTCCAGCATTTTTCATTGGAAAATCAGGTATAGATAGAATAGAATGACCATAGAGATATTGCATAAGATGGTAGTATATGAAGATGAGCATGATAATCATGATAATATTATATACATTATATGTATGTATATATATATATATATATGCATATATATATATGTATACACATGATTTTCCGTCGACAGCTTACATTTAGCAAAGGGTTTAGCAAAAATACGCAGATTGTCATCACCTGGTGAATTGCATAGCTTCACAAAAAACAGCTGGGGCCCCCTTTTTCCGTTAGCTGGCTTGGTTTTTATCTATAATGGATCAACCATATTAATATATGGTTATGCTATTTATATATATCAAGTTATATCATATCCCATAGGATCTATGGTGCTGGTATATATGCTAACATTTGGGGTATATTGATGGTAAATGTTACCATATATAGCATACATGGATCCTATGGGTATATCTATAGGGTTTAGGGTGATATAGGTTATAAACTAACTTGTAACTGGGGCTCCGACCTTGTAGCAGCCAGGTCTTGCCTTTGTCGCGCAGCCATCAATGACTCACGTGCAACGTCTTGTCAAGCCCAGCAGCTCGCCCAATTTTTTTTATCCATGTTTATGTTGGGGTTTCCTTCAAACTGTCGATTGAAGATGATTTAAGGCTTTGTCTGAAAATCGAGCCTCACAAACAATCATGCTTTATCATCATTTTCTGATCAATACAGTAGCCATAAGTCCTCCATTGACACAGCCATTTGGAACCAAGGTGTGACCCAACAGCCGGTGTCCAATGATGGAGATGCCAAAACTTTCTCCGCAGCCGTGATGGGCCCCTTGGGTGACTGGTGAAACACCAATGGGCAACAGGGAACTTTTGGCCTCAATGCGAAGATGAGTATGAAATTAGATCATTATATAATCTTATAATATCTTATAGATGGTACCCAATGGATGGTTCTTCCCGTAATATGGTGATCATATGCAATAATAGGTTTTGACCCATCCCCATACTGATATATATATATATATATTATATTATATTTATAATATATATATATGAGGTATGTATATTATATATACATATATGTATGATTTAATTGTGCAGTATATCCGATGGCTTCAAGTTTTTTTTTGGATGTCTAGGTCAAAGTATGATATATCGAAAAGTATGATATATCGAAACGGTTGATGTGTACCCCTTGACCCAACGTCGGGCTGCCCAGGTGGGTCCTTGTTGGGCTTGACGGCGGGCATGTCCAAGCGCTCCAAACGTTCCAAGCGTTCCCTGCTTCGAGTGGCCACTGCAGACGTGCAGGAGCGGTCCGGCGGTTGAACGGTGGATGTAGTCCAACCAAGGGTCCCTTAAGGGTCCCAAGGGTCCCAAGGGTCCCAAGGGTCCCAAGGGTCCCAAGTGTGGGGTTATATGCTTATTTGGTTGGTGGTTTGGAACAGCCGTGTTGCCCAAATTCCTCCCAGCTGGTACGGCCGGCACCACTGAACATTGGGCTGATTCGTTCCCTCCTGATTTGCCATGGCTTCGGGGTACCCCATGGATATTGGTGCTGTTGATGATGGAGCTCATATTTCCCTGGTTGTGTCACTGTTGGTTTTCGATCCCACACACGAAGCTCATTTGGTCAGAATTTCTCATTCTGGTGTGAAATGCCTGTTTTCTGGCTTGATGGAAGGTGGTTTCTCTACCTACACCTTATGTGATGCGGTCATGGGCAAACAATTTCCTATTCCCAGGCTTGGATGTGATAGTTCCACGAAAGTTCTGTGCCATTCATGTCCCTCTTGGCAGAACATGCGAAGCATGATTGACGGATGCTGTGGCATAGGCGGTATCGCTCATGGAGCTCAAGCTGTTGGGATCAACACCACGGTTGCAGTAGATGCAAATGCTCACATGACTGGACTCCACAGTCGCCACTCTGATGCTGAGGTGATTGTAGGGGACTTGGGAGATATTGATGTGATCAAGCAAATTGGAATTCGGGCTGATGGCGCCAAAATTTTGAGTGCTGGTTTCAATTGCCAACCGTTTAGCTCATTGGGTGATGGACGTGGTGGCCAAGATCCCCGTGCACAATCGCTCCCCAAAACCCTCAAAGCAGCCTACTTTTTGCAAGTGCGAATTGTTTTGCTAGAGTGTGTTACGCCGGCAAAGGATGACCCATTTGTCATGCAAGCTATCAGCCATTTCTTGCAGGTTACTGGTTTTCATCAGGAGCAAGTTGACCTTCATTTGCATGATGTCTGGCCTTGCAGGCGATCTCGAACATGGTGGTTGTTGTATGACCCTTTCCTTGGAAATTTGGGATTGACGACATGGCCTACCCTGAAAGACTTGACGACTGTGAAATGTTTGATTCCATATATTTCCAGATGGGACCCTAGAGATGAACTGGCTCTGAGTTTAGATCAGATTGAATGCTCTTCCTTTGGGATTTCTGATGATACTTATTCCAGGTACCTTTTGTCCTCTGAGGGCATTGCTCCAACAGCGCTGCATGCATGGGGCTCTCAATTGAGAGCTTGTCCTTGTGGATGTCGCAGTCATGCCTTGTCTGAACGTCGACTTGCTGAGAAAGGTCTCTTTGGTCTTTTGGTCCAGAGTCGGTCTGATGTCTTGCCTTCACCTGGCATCCGCCATGTACATCCGAATGAAGCCTTAGCACTCAATGCCATGGATTGTACAGTTGATTTTGGCCTAAATGTGAGACTGACACTTTCAGGGGTTGGACAAATTGCCAGTCCTTTGCAGGCAGCATGGGTGCTCAGTTTTGTCACTACCAGGTTGGATCACATGTATCATGGTGAATGCCAGTTCTCCCCTGAATCGCAATTATGGGCTTTTCGCTCTTGGCTGCTCATGCGATGTCAATTGACATGGCCTTGCAATGAGTGTATGCTTACCGACGCTACCTTGCGTGAGCTGGTTAGCTTTTGGCATGAATTTCCCAAGTTTTCCATTTCCCAGCTTGTGCATCCGTCCACTTGGCCAGATTTGCCTTGCCAGGATTTGACCATTGCCGCAGTTTTAGATCATGTCATTCGGTCATGTTGTCGACCTGATCCTCGGTGGGTTTTACCTCCCATTGATGAACCTGAGACCCCTTGGTTGGATGAGATGGTTTGCGATCCCAAAGGTGATTTTTCCTTGAGTGTTGGGGTATCCACCGTTACCCTCATAGATACTGATGGAAGCTGTTTGGATTTTGGTTTTGTTGCGGGTTCCACCGTTGCTGATTTTCTGAATGCTCATGGCAAACTCAATGGGATCTTCCGTGTTTCAACCATTTCTGATGGATTGGGTTCATTCATCTCACCTGATGTGATCATTGAACGAGGTCAACAAATTCAAGTGTTTCTTGCTCGTGGGCCTGATGGTCAGTGCTTTCCATCTGAAGGAGTCCTTGCCACTTCCAGTCTCACTGGTGCCGGTAGTGCAGGTGCCTTGATTGCATGCAATGATGAAACGATCCATTTTACCCCACCAGCGGTGCCTCAATTGGAAGTGGATGTGTCTGGGGAATCCGGGCCACTCCCGAAATTGCCCGAGGAACCAAGGGTTGATGGGATCCAAGGATGTAATGCCACTTTGCCTGACTCAACTGCTGCAGAGTCCCCACCTTCGGTTGGGGTTGAGCATTATGATTCAAGCTTGACTTGTCCCCCTGGTCAAGGTTTGCTAGGAAATGCCAATGCCCTGTTGGCACTGACCGAACAGCAGTTTTTGCGATTGACCGTCCCAAGTGTGGAGTCCACTGCCAAGCTTGCCTCCTTGCGCTGTCAGCTTTTGAAATCCAGTGACCGGGTGAAACTACTTGATGTGCAGCAATCATTGTGGTCTGATTATGAGATTTCCTTTCATTTGAATCAGATTTTGCTCCACTTGCAACAGTCATGCAACCCCGGTGATGCGGTGACTTTGCCATTGGTTGTTGACCCCATCCTTATGACTTCCTGGTTGCATGATCGGGGTTTTTCGGTTGCCCAGTGGGCCAGTTCTCACTCTGAGGTTCGTGACAAGAAGATTCAAGTCATTGGAATTGGATGTCTTGATGGTCATTGGATTCCATTTCAGATTGTGCCCTGCGGTTCCCATGCCAACATTTTCACTTGGGATGCCCCGCAGCATGAGCATGGGAGATTGAATCATGTTCTTGAAGTGATTTCTGAGCACTTGGGTTTCTCCACTACCCTTATTAATCGTCAGCATCGCATGTTCTTCATGTCTGGCCGATGTGGTGCGTTGGCTATTCATTTTCTTCATAACGTGGTTCATGGTGCAATGTTGCCCATTTCCCCTTCTGAAGCTGAAACCGTTCATGCGACCCTTAGGGACAAATTTGCCAAAGCAGTGGCACTGACTGAGTTTGTTGTCCGCCCATGGATTTGGGGCAGTGGAGATACTGAGGGTGATTCACCAGTTTCGGATCCAGCTGACATGTCTTCTCGGGAATGTAGGCCACTCCCTAGATTGCCTACTGGTGTTGAAGGAACCTTTCCTATGCCACAGCCTTCATGGGAATGCGGGCCACTCCCTATAATGCCCGTTCATGCAAGCAGTGACATGAGCACTGACTCTCCTGGATGGGAAACCATTTCGTGTGTTTTGGGCCTCTCCCCTTTTACCTGTGAAACAGATGGACGTGGACCATTTGACATTGGCGTCCGGCCTCCTCGATGTGGTTCCTTTTCCCTCTCATCGCAGGTTTCTGAGCTTTTGAGGATGGATTCCCAGCAGATGCTAGCTACTCCACCACCATGCATCCCTGATCCCATGGCTCTGTGGTTGATTCGCCATCAGGTTATGCTGACTCATGACAGATTGTCGATTTTGCCGATTCAGTACGGAGTTTGGGCAGATGATGAAATTCGTTTTCAGCTTCAATGCCTTTGTCGACAGATTCAAAGCTGTCCTGATTGTCGTCTGCCCGGCCCTGCATTTGATTTGGATCCCTTGGTTTGCTCCACTTGGCTTGATCCACAGTCTTGTTCTGGTGAGAGTTGGGCCTGGTCCCATCCCGAAATTGTTGAGCTTCAGATCACAGTTTTTGGTGTTTTTCGCATTGATGACCACTGGGTTCCTGTCATTTTGGTTCCTGCTGGCACTGCAGTTTGCATCATCACCAGTGACTTTGATCAATGGATTGCCCCAAAACTGGTGAATGTTCTTCATCGCCTTGTTGTGGCACTTGGATTTCAAGAGATCACCTTTGATCATGAAGCACGTGGATATAGCTGTCGTTCTGTCTGTGGCGCCATTGCTATCAATTTCATTCAGCACCGCCTACTTCAGGTCCCCAAGATCACCACGTATGCTGCTGCCTGGGGTGCCCATGCCCTGTTTCGACACCAATTTGTTCAAATGCTCCAGTATGTTCAACGTGTGCCACGTCCATGGATTTGGGCATCAGGAGATGCTGAGGGGTCTGAGCAGTCAGAAAAATCTTGGAGGTCAGAGCAATCCCCCACCAATGAACCTGGTGAATCTTCCTCAGGGCGAGACCCTGGGTTTCCTCCTCCCAGCTCGGTGGGGCAGGTTAGCACTCATGTTTGCATTCCAATTGATGACAGGATCGATCTTTTTCGACTGCATGGAAATGCCATGGGTGATGATGAGATTCGGTTTCACTTATTTGCCCTGCAATCCCAACGTTTCAAGCAACAGGCGTCAAGTCAGGAACGAAAACCTGATGTTATTTGCTTTGAAAGTTTGAACTTCCTCAGTTGGGACAGCGTTGGTCACATTCTGACTGAAAAGTGGTGTGGTAGTTTTCCTCAGGTGAAGCAACTTGGCCATCAGATTGTTGGCATTGTTTTGGAAGGGGATCATTGGTTGCCGCTTTGGATTGTTCCAGGTGGGATGATCTTGGTCGTCCATACATTTGATGACATTGTTGATTATGACATCTTTGATGGAAAGCTGCGATGGCTTGGACTCCATCTTGGTTTCGAGGAAGTGGTCATTCACCGAGTACCCAATGGTCTCCCGACTCATGACATGTGTGGTGCCCATGCCTTGGCCTTTCTGGCTCACATTTTGCTGGGTTCTGACCTCCCTACCTCCATTGAGGAACTGGACACTATGCGAGTTAACATGAGAGCATCCTTCGTCCAGGCCATGCATGAAGGCTCCACGTGTTTTTGTCCAATTGTTTGGGGAACCGGTGGAACTGGAGCTCTGGTGAAGTCGCTTTCCACTGAACTGTGTGGTCATGGTGTGCCTGCTGACTTGGCTGAGCAACGTGCTGCCCAGGCGATTCGTGCCATTGGTAGTGAATCCTTGATCCAAGCCTTGCAAACCAAAAATCCATGGCGACAATTGAAAGCTCTTGCCAACAATGTACAGTTCAAGTTTGTCCTGCCTTCTGAACTTGAAGCCAGTGTTGCAGCCAATAAAGGCAAGCCAGTGGTGCCCAAAGGTAAGAAAGACAGAACTGTGCCAGGCCTTCCAGTCCCGACTGAGCTGGATCCATCGAAGTTAAGCGTTCTGGATGGCACATTCCGGTCTGGTGATGCTGTTTTGTCTCAGATTAGCACCACACAAATTGGTCCCATCAGTAGTGGTTTTGTGCTCATGACACTTCAGGAGGCGGAACCTTACTTGAAAGCGGGAAAGATTGTTTCTCAAGAACCTTTGGCTTTGGTCATCTTCCATAGGGCTGATGTGCAATTGCATTCCATGCTGCCTCAATGCCGTCTTGTGGTCCCTTGTCGGTGCACCGTTGACAATGAGCCTGTTCTTGCTGAGGCTACCTTGGTCCAGATTGGATCTCATCCTGTATCCAAGTTTGCAGGTGGTTCATTGGTCTCATTGGATTCTCCTGATGTCCGAACCATTCGGATCATGGTGTTTCGTGATGAAGTTGCCGATTGGGATGACTTTGTTAAGGGTCCTGTCAAGTCTCTTGTCCACATGTTTCCTGTCTTGAAGCGGTGTATGACTTCGGGATGTGCATGTGCTGCCTGGCACAATGAAGAAGATTTGCCAATCCGTGAACCCATCCTTGACCTGTGGAAGCGACAATTCATGAAAACAGGCTTTAAGCCAGTTGAAGCGACGAAGGCTGACATCTTTTGTGTATCGGTCAGAATTCCAGCCTGTCTTTTGGAGCGTGTCCTTAATTTGAGTGGGTGCGCTGGTGCCTATGTTGAGCCTCGGAATGCTGATGGAACCCAAGTCCTCCAGGAATACATGGTTGTTTGGGCAGGTAAGCTTTCTCATCGTGAACTGTTGCACCTTAAGCAAACCAATCCTGCAGTGACTGGGTTGGCCCGCATTGGTGATCGACGTGGATTGAGAGTGCACGCTGACCAGGCACATGAGATCCATAAGGTAGTCCGACCAGACACCCTGTTTCTGCCACAGGGAGCCAGGACTCAGTTCATTGCAGGGCCTTTTCCTTTTGGTGTTGATCGTCAGGCAATCAGCCGTGCCATGAAACTTGCAAATTGGCAGTGTAAACCGCTTCAGCCTGCCAGTCCCCAACCTGGGCGTGGAGTCATGTGGCTCATCCAGGCTGTTGAAGAGCCTCCCAGCTCCATCGTATATACGAACCATGGTGAAATCTTGATCTCCAAGCACAGACCTGGTGAACATGCCGATCGTGTTGAACCTGCCAAGCCAATTGCCTCTCCTGCCACTTTGGCCTTATGCGGAGGAGGTCCAGCTGTGAAAGATGAGGACCCATGGTCCCGGCACGACCCTTGGAGCAAGTTCCAACCGTCCACCAATGCCTCAGCTTGTGTGCCTGGCGCCTCGGAAAGCATGCACCAGATGGAGTCGAGGATTCAAGCCGCTGTGATGGCTAAAATGCCTCAATCAATGGAGGATGACGTACCTGACAGGTTGGTCGTGTTGGAAGGGCAAGTACAGCAGCTCATGCATCAGCAGTCCAACATGGATGTTCAGTTCAAAGAGTTCTCGCATCAGCAGAATCAGAATGTCTCCTCATTGCAGACGCAATTGAATGTACAGTCGCAGCAGCTTCAGGGACAGATCGAATCACAGCATCAGAACATGCAAGCCATGTTCGAAACGCAACTGGCACAAATCAGAGGTCTCCTCTCGAAGCGACCTCGAGATGACAATGAGTGATGGGGAGGGCTTGAACTGTGTGGTGCCCTTAGCGTTACCATGATGTGGTTTTTGCTGAGTTGTTTCTACATAGTTCTGTGGCCCGTTTTTCATGGGGTTCGTGCATCATGTCGTCATGCTGCACAGTTAACCTCCCTGCCCACCAGGGTGGTTGCTCTTTTTGTGTTGCTTAGTTTTGCCCGGATTGGGGAAGCATTAAATTCGGGCCCTCCCAATGCCGATTTTGCTGCTGAGTTTGTCCTGGGCATTGCCAATCCCACTGGCCTTCGCAATAAAGGTCCATATGTTGCCTCCCAAATGGCCCATGGTGATGTGTGGATGTTTAGTGAAACTCATTTGAGCTCTCGTGAGCTTCAATCTTTCAACACCAGTTTGAAGTTTTCTCGAAGCCCCTTTAAGCCGATGCTTGGTGGATTTCCTGTGCCGGATACAAATGACAATGCTGGCTGCTGGAAAGGGGTTGGAGTCCTTTCTCGAACTCCAGTGCGTCAGGTTCCGCAAGATTGGTCGCCTGCCATCAGTCGGTCCTCCAGAGCGATGGTCTTCACAACACTGGTTGATGACCTCTGGTTAACAGGGGGTGTAGTTTATGGTGAACCTGACAGTAAGCTGTATCCTTCCAGGTTAGCAAACACAGAGGCGTTGCTTCAAGCCGTGGTCTCCACGGTGGGCTATCTTTCCACTGGGCCCAGGGTCATAGCTGGCGATTGGAATGTGTCTCACGGTGAACTCCCTGTTTTTGACTTGTTGCAACAGGCTGGTTTTAGGGATCTCCAAGATGTTGCGGAGGATCGCTGGGGCATACAACCTGTTCCAACTTGCAAATCCAAAACAAGGAAGGATTTTTGCTTCATATCCAGAGAACTCCAAGATTTGCTTACTCATGTTTCAGTGCTCAATGATTTATGGCCGGACCACTCCGTGGTCCAAGGGCACTTTCAGAGACTCAAACACGTGGTGCCACATGATATTTGGAGGCGACCCATTGCCTTCCCTTGGCCGCCACATTGGCGAGTTGATGCTGAGTTTTGGGACAAACTTGAGGGTTCGATTGATTCCAAGTACATGCAGTTGTGGGAACACTTTGAAACTACAGCTGCTGCTCGTTTGCCTTTTCCAGTGCAAAAGTCAATGCTTGGCAGGGCCAAGACCACCAGGGTTACTGCTGTTCGGCCTGGTCTTCGATCTCCTATGAAGGTTGGGCGTCAAGGGGATTTTCAACCCCATTTCTTTGGTGCTTCTTGGCGACATGTTCAGTGGATCCGCCAAGTTAGACGCCTGCAGTCTTACATGCGATGTGTTCAACATTGTGATCCCCATGGTACCCATGCAGCCAATCTTTGGGCATCAATTATCCGGGCCAAAGGCTTTCAAGGGGGTTTTTGCCAGTGGTGGCTGACGTGTGAGTGCCGTGTTCATGGTGCGCCAAGCTTGCTTCCATGGTTTCCTCCGGGGTATGATTTTGCATGTAAGATTTTTGAGACCGTTGCTTTAGCAGTCCGGGCTTTAGAGTCTGAGCTTTGCCGCACATCTAAGCAGTATGCTAAACTTAGGCGTGCCAAAAACCCCAACCAAATCTTTCGTGACTTGAAAGCAGGGCCTGAAAATGGTGTTGATTACTTGCTCCAGCCCCTGAAGGCCAAGATTGTTGATGTCCGACCTGAGGATATGTCCATTGTTGTTGACCCTCCTCAACCCTGGCATAACTCCCTTCCCATCTGGTGTCAAGGTGTCCAATTGGCCCCAATTCATGTTACGGATGACTGTTTTTGGCTTCAATCAATTTCGCCTTGTGAAGTTGGTAGTACTGTTTCCCAGCTCAAATGTACCGGTGCCAAAGATGAGCTGGCAACTGCCTTTATTGATGCCTGGAAAGAACGATGGGATCGCCATCGGGATGTTCCAACCAACCGATGGGACACTATCCTTTCCTTTGCTCGTGCCAAGTTGCCATGTGTTGCTATGGACTTGCCTTCTCTCAATCCCACTTCCTTGTCGTGGGTTATTGCCACAAAGAAGGCTGCCTCAGCAGGTGGACTGGATGGAGTTTCGGTTGCTGACCTTCGTTGCCTGCCGAATGAAGCCCTCCAGAATTTGTGTACCATGTTTGATGAAATTGAAACAACTGGTTCCTGGCCTTCCCAAATGCTTGAAGGTAAAGTTGCATGTCTTGCCAAGGTTAGTGATCCGCGAACCGTCATGGATTATCGACCCATTACTGTGCTTGGTATGTTGTATAGAGTTTGGGGTTCATTTTACTCCCATGCCATCATGAAGCATTTGACTTCTGTCTTGCCTGACACGCTTTATGGGAGCAGACCTTCATGTTTTGCCGGTCAAGTCTGGAGCCAATTACTGTGGGCAGTGGAAGCCTCCATTGCCAATGGGGTTGCACTGACTGGCCTCATTGCGGACCTTCAAAAAGCCTTCAACCACATTCCCAGATTAGTTGTGATTGAAGCTGCTGCTCTGCTCGGCATACCCCTTCATGTTTTGCGTGGTTGGGCAAGGGCCCTTGCACAGGTTGGGCGACGGTTTCAGTTGGGCCCTAACCTAACAAAGACAGTGTTCAGTGTGACGGGGCTGCCTGAAGGGGATGGCCTTTCATGTGTTGGCATGGTTATCATTGACATACTTTTCCATCTGTGGCATTCGCATTTCTTTCCGTTGTGTCAGCCTATTTCGTATGTTGATGATTGGACGGTTTTGACGACGTCACCATCCCTGATGTCTGGCATTTACTCTTGCTTGAGTGCTTTTACTGATGCAGTGGATTTGCTTCTTGATTCCAAAAAGACGTTCACTTGGTCGGTTTGTAGTGCTGGACGCAAGAGTTTGCTTTCCCAAGGTTTCCAGGTCCAGGATAGTTGTCGTGTCTTGGGTGCGCATGTCCGAACCACCCGCAAGCATACAAATGCCATTCAAATGGCTCGGATTACTTCTCTCCAGAGCTTGTGGCCTAAGCTGAGACTGTCTGCAGCGCCCTATAGGGTTAAAGTTCGTGCTCTGCGATGTGCAGCATGGCCGAGAGCACTTCATGCCATTGCTGCCACCACTGTTGCCAACCAAACCTTTAAGATGTTGCGTGCCTCGGCGATGAAAAGCCTTCAGGCAGATGGCTCAGGTTGCAGTTCAATTGTGCACCTTGGCTTGTGTGAGAAACCCCAGACAGATCCGCAATTTTGGACGTTGGTGCAAACATTTCGACTTGTGAGGGATTGTGGTATTGCTGATGTAGTATTGCCAGCCCTTCAGGCCTTGGTGCGAGGTGATTCCAATGTTATGGCCAACGGTATTTCTGCTACTTTGTTGGGTCGGCTGCAACTTCTTGGATGGCATGTCAATTTTGACGGCTTCTGTATTGATGACTTTGGCTGTTTTTCACTTTTTGACATTTGTCTTGATGAGTTGCTCTGGCGAACGGAGTGGTCCTGGCTGAAATTTGTGTCTGCCAATGTCAGGCATCGGCCTGGCCTTGCTGACTTAGATCAGATTGACCCAGTTAGTACTCGCAGGTGGCTCCAGTCTTTGAATGTAAGTGACCAGGCCCTGATGAGGAAGTCATTGAATGGGGCCCACATCACTCAAGATGGTGAACACCATTGTCAGGAAGTTGCATCCGATGTTTGCTTATATTGCAGCTGCTCCGACTCCAGATTTCACCGTTTCTGGGTCTGTCCTGCTTTTCAGACTTGTCGTGCACATGTTAGCCAGCAATTATGGGAGTCCGTCCCTGACCTTCCTGAAAGTGCAGTTTGTCATGGATGGTCTCTTAGACCTACTACAACTGTTGAGTGGTACTCCTACCTTGCCAAGTTGCCGCAGCTTGACATCCCAACAAGTCCAGTTGTACCACAGCAACTCCAGTGTTTCACTGATGGTAGTTGTTTTAACCCTAACTATCCTGCAGCGAGGTTTGCCTCCTTTGCAGTTGTGCTCGCCTTTGCAGATGAGCGACCATCCAAGGTATTAGACTCTGGCCCACTTCCTGGCTTGCGACAAACGTCGGTGCGGGCTGAGTTGTATGCAGTGGTGCGGGTCATCAAATTCGCAGCCTTTCATGGTGTCAAGGTTATGATTTGGTCTGACTGTTTGGCAGTGGTTCGACGGCTCCGGCGAGTTCTTCAAGGGACCAAGGTTAAGAGTAACTCACCTAACGCAGATTTGTGGAATGCCATTGCTGATGCGTTGATTGCCTGTTCTGGGGATGCCATTCAAATCACTAAAGTTGCTGCGCACACCAGCAGACACCAGGCCTCTTCTCCATTTGAGGAGTGGTGCTTTAGGAATAATTCCCTTGCAGATAAAATTGCAGTGCAAGCCAATCAACTGAGGCCACCGGAGTTTTGGCAACTTTTGGCGCGCCATGTGCAAGCATGTACCCTCATTGATGGTTGGAATGCTGAAATCCGTACTGTGCTGTTGCAGGTAGGCCGTATGGTTGTCAGGCATGAAGCTGGTGTTACTGATGAGCCATGTGTGCCTACGCCGCAGCCTGATCGTATTGATTTTGCATGGGGTGGTCTGCCTCCAGTGCCATGTCAGCCGCCTGGCGCTATTCGGTGGTATGGGAAGTCCATTGTCCTTAAATTGATGCAGTGGTTCTGGGAAGTGTTGCAGGAGCCGACTGCTCCGATGGCTTGGATTTCATACTCTCAGCTTTACATTGATTTTGCTATTTCCACAGGTGAGCCAGGTCCTTTGAAATTTCCGGACTGGTGTGATGGTGCAGACGTACCTCATCAAAGTTTGATTTCCTTTGGCTTCAAATTGCGGACGAAATGGTTCGGAAAGGTCCTCCGTGAAACTCTTCGTCACGGCTGCATTCCTGTCCGATCTGGGTATCATAGGCCAAAGAGCTTCATGATTGCAATGCATGCTGGTTGCTTAGCTTTGCCTTGGCCTCAACAAAGGCTTGATTATATTGATCAATGGATTGCTCAGTTTGTTGTTTCCCCTTTTAGAAGACAAAGCAAAGCAATGGACAGCTTGCCGGTGCCTAGTGGAAACTCTTTTCCCAGGCCATAGGTGCGTGGACGCAGTGACAAGTGCTGTTTCCGTTTACTGAGGCAGCGCGTTGGGTAAAGATGGATAAAGATGGTGGTTTGGAACATTTTTTATTTTCCATAATATATGGGATTAATCATCCCAACTGGCTTTCATATTTTTCAGAGGGGTAGGCTCAACCACCAACCAGTTATATACAATCATTTCGGTGCAATTTCCCCCAATCTCGGACAACTGAGATATGTGTTCTGAGATTTGAGGTTGAACTTTGGATATACAGACAATCGGTACGGTACTTTTTTCGGGGAGACATTTGATCTGAAAACAATTAGTCACCAATGAAGCCGATGGTTTAGACGGTCAAATCTTAGGATATATATATATACAAAGGCATATAATTACTGTAAAGGCTCTGAGTCCAGACATACGCACATCTTGTTCAATCTGAGAAAGGATATGACTGGTGAATCTGAGAAGATATGCTGGTGTCTTCAGATATGCTTGGCTACCCCTCACCCAAAAAAATGGTTTGGAGCACGCGCGTCATTTGGCCATACTGTTTTTACTGCCAAAGGGTACCAAACGATATAGCCACAGTGAGCAGTGGTTCAACTTTGTTAACCCAAAAAGCCAAAAAGTTGGGTGGCTAACTAGGTACACGCTTGATAGACGGCCGTGGCACGAAATGGGATTTTCAGCAAAAAACTCAATGTTTTTTGACGTTCCTCATTTTGCATTGTTCCAAACTACTGCGAAGCAGCACTTCATAGCCTTTTTTTCCTCATTGTTTCAAAAGTTGTTTCAGCTCTTCTAAGAAGGCAATGGGGGTGATAGGCCCTAGACTTTGTCTAAAGACCCATTGGTTCACCATCGCTTTGACGTCGTCTGACATCAGGGTATGTCCTGCGACTTTGGAAGTGCAAGACGACATACAGTAGCGTAGCATCATATATGTGAGGAAGTGCAAAACGACATACAGTAGCGTAGCATCATGTATGTGAGGAAGTGCAAGACGACATGAAGTAGCGTAGCATCATGTATGTGAGGAAGTGCAAGACGACATGACGTAGCGTAGCATCATGTATGTGAGGAAGTGCAAGACGACATGAAGAAGCGTAGCATCATGTATGTGAGGAAGTGCAAGACGACATACAGTAGCGTAGCATCATGTATGTGAGAAAGTGCAAGACGACATGAAGTAGCGTAGCATCATGTATGTGAGGAAGTGCAAGACGACATGAAGTAGCGTAGCATCATGTATGTGAGGAAGTGCAAGACGACATGAAGAAGCGTAGCATCATGTATGTGAGGAAGTGCAAGACGACATACAGTAGCGTAGCATCATATATGTGAGGAAGTGCAAGACGACATACAGTAGCGTAGCATCATATATGTGAGGAAGTGCAAGACGACATGAAGAAGCGTAGCATCATATATGTGAGGAAGTGCAAGACGACATACAGTAGCGTAGCATCATATATGTGAGGAAGTGCAAGACGACATGAAGTAGCGTAGCATCATGTATGTGAGGAAGTGCAAGACGACATACAGTAGCGTAGCATCATGTATGTGAGGAAGTGCAAGACGACATGAAGTAGCGTAGCATCATGTATGTGAGGAAGTGCAAGACGACATGAAGTAGCGTAGCATCATATATGTGAGGAAGTGCAAGACGACATGCGTAGCAGACGACGACATACACATCATGTGAGGAAATGTACAGCAGCATCATGTATGTGAGGAAGTGCAAGACGACATACAGTAGCGTAGCATCATATATGTGAGGAAGTGCAAGGCGACATACAGTAGCGTAGCATCATATATGTGAGGAAGTGCAAGACGACATACAGTAGCGTAGCATCATGTATGTGAGGAAGTGCAAGACGACATACAGTAGCGTAGCATCATATATGTGAGGAAGTGCAAGACGACATGAAGAAGCGTAGCATCATATATGAGGAAGTGCAAGACGACATACAGTAGCGTAGCATCATATATGTGAGGAAGTGCAAGACGACATACAGTAGCTTAGCATCATATATGTGAGGAAGTGCAAGACGACATGAAGAAGCGTAGCATCATATATGTGAGGAAGTGCAAGACGACATACAGTAGCGTAGCATCATGTATGTGAGGAAGTGCAAATGAACGTTATTACCCCACCCCACCCCACCCCAATGAGCAAAAAAGCAACAAAAGTACGCGGCCGTCTACCAAGCGCGTGCCAACTACTCAAAATCAGCAAATTTCAAAACCCCGAGTACCATCCGGTACCCAATTTTGAGCCAGACCTGAATCCAACAACAAAACACAGGGGAAAAATCTCCGTTTCAGGATAAGCCCATTGCATATTGTCGGTTGTATCCCACCATGTCCACACTATCTCTATAAATAGATATAGATATATAATTATATATATATATATATTATAGATACATCCCCGTAAAGTGGTATTGTAAGTTTCCATTTTGGGGCAAAAACAATTCATTGCCCCTTTGGTTAAATCCCCCATTCTGTTTCATCATCCCAAGTATCATGATTATCCCATTGTTGATTATGTGTTGACGCAAAAAGAAGACAGCTCAATTGCCAACATTGTGATATACCATTTATCCTGATGGCCACGATCTCCCAAAACAAACTAATCCCAATAGCAATGAACATCTCATACGAATTATCCACATAAATTATAGCAACACATAGGAATCTCCACCTTGTCACCATGTGTCACCATGATTCCTCAGCGAAAAAATGCCAGACCATGAATGCTCCGGATGGGGAGGATGAGATGATGGCAGGCCAGAGGATTTCATGGATCAAATTAGACCATGATTTCTTTGAAATTGGATATCATTGGTAGCCATATGGTCTAATGATGTCTAATGTGGATACATTGGATATATGATCTATGTAGACATGATATATCCAACAAGACCAAAATTCTGATGAATTATGGTATGATCATTGGTAACAGTAGCCACAGTTCTAGTGCATAGTACCACAAGAATCCCACTTAGATAATTTATGAGAGCATCCTGGTTAGGATTGAAATTCCTGTAAAGGCCAAAGTGGTCTTCGATGTTAAGGGAATGTTACGGATGATGATGTTAAGGCCAGAAGTTTTCTGTCCAGCTTGGACTGCTATAGCCATGTTTTCGTAGTAAAGCACCGGTGTGGTCACCCAAGCAGGAAAAAAGGGTGCCCTGTTGGTGTGGCATGTTGGGCTCTTCACCTTCCGTTTTCTGTCTATGTGTGACTCGAGCCCAATTTTCTGCTGCATCCCAAGCACGCTTTGTTTTGGAAGAATCCGGCTGAAATTTAAGTCGGAAATTGCTCATTCCATAGCATTGGCAGCTGTATTTTTCAGGGAAATCTCCTGCGTTAACCAACCTTAAATCAGTCAGAAATCATCAACCAGCAAAACCAGAAAATCGGCACCTCCTTGAATGGCCATTGGGAATGATGATCCATTGGAAGTGGTTCCAACCATGATCATAGTGGTCATGGTAACATGCCCATTTCGTGGGCTTATACCACAAAAAATGGTGGCTGACCTAACTATGGCTACTAACCAGTTATTATAACTGGTTTCTATATTTATGGTTACTTAATCTTTTCCCTAACCAATTATAACTATGGTTCCTAACTGGTTTTTTTCGCGAGCAACGTGGTTCGTTGGGAATAAGGGATTTCTAGAACACAAGGTATGACCCTGACCCCGTCCTTGTTGGTAGCAGCTGGGAAGGAACTTTGGCATTCAAGGCGCTGTGTGTCGCTTTGTGGTAGGCTAAAACTAATCAGGAAAAAAATAGAAATCAAATTTCTGAGATGACCCAGGAACGGAGTTCGCCGGAGTTCGTCGGAGTTCGTCGGGGTTCGTCGGGGCCGAATTTGCTACGTGAAAATGTTGTTGCCAAAGTGGCAAAACTGATTATAAAAATGCGATTTTACTTTCTGCGTGCTGTTTTCCATGCGTTTTAGGGGCGAAAACGTCAAAACACACGTAGGAAATGTTTGGACATCTTTGCGCGCAAGGTTAAGTTCGTCGGAGTTTGTCGGGCTTAAAGTTTTACAGACTGCGTAAAGATCTTTACCAAAAGTGTCACGAATATTCTTTCCAAGGCCGGATTGAAACTGGAAATTCTTATTGTTCTGCTGGTCCACCTGGTTCAGTCTTATGCATTTCGGCAGACCTTATTCCCTACGAACCCGCAAGCTCGCGAAAAAAACCATTCCTAACAGCCACTTATATCCACTTACGATATATCAAGCATGGGTATACATTGGAGGATATACCAGTAACTTCCTTATACTTATAACTATGGCAATACTTATGGTAAGTATATGATTACTTAATAACTTAACGTATACTATATAGTATACTAATCATAACTAAGCATATTTACAATAGTATAAACTATGACATTAGTTTTACATATAGTGACATTATAAGTATAGTTGATATATATTTATATACTATATAGCATATAGTTAACATGAGTTTTTTGTGTTACTATATGCCAAGCATGACGACTTCCGAAGGCGTCTCTGGCGGCGCCTTCGGCGGCTACACCCAGTCCAACGTCGCGGCACGCCGTGTGGTGCCCAGCGAGGCAGGGGTGGTGGGATGGGTGATTGAAGCATGGGAATAGCTATTGAAAATGGCCATTTATAGTGACTTTTCCCATGAAAAATGGTGATTTTCCCATTAGTTATGTAACAAATTACCAGAGGGTAAGTGTTTAATCATGGTTTAGATTAGTTTAGTATGGTTTGATATGGTTGAAGGATGGTTGAAGTATCATCAATTGGGAATAGAATTCATCAGTGTTTTTTTTTGTCATTTGGTAATTTGTTTGCCATGGAAAATCAGCACTCTTACTGGGTAAATCATCTACCTATAGGCAATTTTCCTTGAATTTCTGGAGGGTAACTATGCTATCCTCAAAAGGTGGTCAATGGTACTTGGGTGCATCCCAACTAGTAAGTGTTTAATAAGTTAATAATCATTGTATAAGTGGGGAGCTGATGATGATGATGACGACGATGATGATGAGGATGACGATGAAGATGATGACGATGATGATGACGATGATGATGATGACGACGACGATGATGATGATGATGATGATGACGATGATGACGAATATGATGACGATGACAATGACGACGATGATGACGACGATACTGATGATGACGACGACGATGGTGATGATGATGGTGGTGATGATGATGATGATGATGATGACCATAATGTTGATGATGATGATGATGATGATGAGTAGTAGTAGTAGTGGTAGTAGTGGTAGTAGTGGTAGTAGTGGTAGTAGTGGTAGTAGTGGTAGTGGTAGTGGTAGTAGTAGTAGTAGTAGTAGTAGTCGCCGTCGCATTAGCATCAGCAGTAGCAGTAGCAGTAGCAGCAGCCACTTAGTAACTGTGATGCACATCCAAGTATAAAGGCAGCACACATAGTGGGAATATGTAATGGAGAATCGGGTTGATTGGAATATGTTCTGGAGATCATATCACCACTTTGCTACGATGTGATGATTCGGGTGTGTCTAAACCCCCAACACACACAATTTGGTCATTTGTGTGAAGAAAAAATGAACATTGTGATAACTAACCAGTGGTACCTTGTCCAGATAAACCCATATAGAACGTGTTAAAAAAAAAAAAACATTGGATGGAATGGGTTGTTTCCTGTATCTGTTTGAGATTGAGACAAACACACAGATGTTTGGAACATTCGGTTCTTCAGAAAAGTGAAGATGACTGCCAAAGACGATGGTTTTAGGGATTCATCAAAAACATAATATTCTGGCTGAATCACCGACACATCGTCGGGAACTAATCAGTACAAAACTGGGAATCTCTCTGTGTTTTCTTGTGGATTCCTTTGAGCAAATGCACCAAGATGATTTGATTGGTGAACGATCAACCAACATGTGTGTTTGGATGGATATTGATGGTAACTTGCCACCGCAAAAAAAATGGATCAGATCAAACACATGGAGATACGTCCATGGTATTTAAACATGTTCCATTGATGTTCTGTGCTACAGCTATTAGAGCCTTCCAACCAGGCATAATTTTGTATTGTTTGATTTTCCATGTCAACTTTTGAGTCTGTTGTTTGTGTTGCTCTTCCGGTGAAATGATATGTGTTGGACATTCTCGGGGTGTATCATTGTCAGTCAAGGACTTGCTTCATCAACTTAACTGGTAGTTTGTTCTTTGGATGCCTTGACGCTATCCCATCTATCCCATCTATCCCATCTCTCCGTTTCAGAAAAAAATACTGACATATTATAGTTACTGTAAGTTACTGTAGATTTGCAGGCAGACGTTGTCCGGTATTCTCCAGCCACGTTACCTCCAGTGGCTATCACAGGAGCAAAGGAAAGGCAGAAAGTTCGTGAAGGTCGTCTACGTTGTGTTGGAGTCGCAATATCAGTCTGCCCGGATCCCCAGCGATGCGTCGCGTCGTTTGTGTGGTTCAAGCACCAATTACCGGTAATCAAACATGGCAATGGAAAGTCCCCCATTGATAGATGAAAGTGTCCATTAAGACCTCCATGTATTAGGGGATTTTCATGGATTGTCCATTTCCACGTTTGATTACCAGAGGGTAGCCATGTGTTTGTCTCCATATCAGGGGGGAAGTATGAAATCCTTCGTGGTCCTTCGCGTTGGGCTGTAGGCGATGACCACAGCCATCCGACAGATCAACAAGACCCCTGGCCCCGTCTGCATGGAGTGCGTGGGATATTTGCTGGAGGACGTGCAGAGCTTGAGGGAAATGGTTATTAGCTCAAGATTGGTCATTGACAACAGCATAAATCGACAGGGGTTTAGCTGGGATTGTGGTACACACAGACTAATCAGAATGTGTAGCCCATATATGCCATTATATATATATTATATGCCCACATTCTGGGTTGTTTGTTTCGCAGAAATGGAGATTACAAACAAAGGTCAGTGTAGTCAGCAAGCATTGGGATGCAACGTCAGCAAACAGGAGATCCGAAGTCCCGAGAGCGAAGAGCAATTGGCCAAGGCGGGACGGCGGTGACATTGGGAAGTCCGAGATGTGCATATTTTATAAGGGGGTTGAAGCAACAGAAATGGTGATTTAAGTGGCAATGAAGCTGGTTTTGATTCATCGCCTATTTTGAGTTAGTTCAAGAATAGGGGATTTATCCTAATAGAAGGCCCATCTTCAGACAAAACCATATACAATCATATATATATATATATATATGGGAGGTGTCGCCTGCTGAGTGGCGCGCATGACCAGATGACGCATTTTGTTTGGACGGATATAATAGATAAATTTGTATATATATATATATACTGATATACCCCAATTCTCACAGAGTAAACTGTGACTTTATGACAATTTACACGAATAGACCAGCGAACACCTGGATATGTGTTTTTTTTCCTCATCAGGCTGTGCCTCGCATCCAAACGCTCTACATATGGGTTAGTACCCGCAAATCCAGTGCTTAAATCATAAGTTTCCCTATTGAATTGAACATAGTTTGGGTAATTTTTCGCAACAGCTTCAAACACGCCCTGAAAAAAATCCCTCAGATATCATGTCAAATTGGTTTGACATACTATATAATTAACAATTCTTAAACATTATTTTTGAATAAAAGGCATAATATGGTAACCATTATATCCCGACATATCCCCATTTGTTTGCTGAGGATCTGGACGATGCCAACATCTTTATTTGTCTCCTGGCTGTGGTAAGATTCACCATGGAGCTGCTGTGACACTGGGCAGGTGTTCGTGTCGTATCTTCGTTGGATCAACAGAAAATTGGGGATACTTCAACTAGAAAAAATGCGACGCATTGGTAAACTTAAGAATCAGGTCGATTTAGTGACGGGCTATGATTTGTCAAGGTGCCGCCCTGGGGCACATGGAACAATATGAAACAATTCTAGGTCCAAGAATCAGATGTCAGAACCATTTGATTAGTGGCTCCAGATGTTGGTTCCTTCCCTGGCCTGTTTCTAATGGGATGTCGGGTCACTTCACTGTCCGGGCTGGTGAATTGGCCACCGTCTTCTGGCTGAAGCCAGGAAGAATCTACACTGAGGCACCTGAGAAATGTCACATGGCATGTTTTTTCACCCAGCTATCACTACCTGGGTTTGTCTAAAAATGGTGTACCCCCAAATCCAGTAGTTTCGAGTCTTGAACCTCGTCTGTTCACATGGCCACACCTGGGGTTCCTGGTGAAATCCTATAGAGCCCAACAAAAGATGTCCATGCCATATGGATCGCCGGAAATCTCTCATTCCCCTGGTTCCCCTCCCCTCGATCCTGCAGGTTCCTTGATCTTCGTACAGGAACTGGCAGAGAAGTTGGTGAAGATCGTAGAGCCTCGTCGCGACCAGTTGGATGCCTGCCTGTGCTTCCCCTCCATGCCCGAGGCAACCCGGGACTGCGGGTGGCTTGAAGGGTTGAGCCCGGAAAAGACATGAAACCGGACTATCAGCCTTATACATGGGCTGATAGCGCTGAGCACGTTCGCCGCGAGGATTCACTCAAAGGGCCGAGCAAAAAAATATTGATATATCATTGCCATATATAAGTTCAAAATTTATATGTACTATATATGTAGACTCAGATATAGCACCACTTTTACAAAGGCTATCTTGTTATTCATCCTCCAGCAGGTGATGAAACAAAACAAGCTGGGCACCTTTGACTTGACGCAGATCGCCGGTGGCCCCTTGGGCAACTTCGCGCAGCAGGCGCAGGGTGAATCGTGAGGATGGGTTGAAACCCACATGTTACATATACAATACACAAATGAGGAATATATAATAATATATATATACATAAGTAACTCATATATACATTTTGTTACACATATGATAACATACATACATATATGATAGCATTGATACTGACAATGACGCATTCTTTGGGTGACATCCATGACACCATCAGATCTGGCTCAGCCTTTTTGAGAGCACCGGGATTTAGTGACATGCTCATATGGGCCTTGCGGCGTTGCGTCCATGTCAGGTGAAGGATCTGAGAAAGAATTCCCTGTCCAAGAACAAACCCGCCTCTGGTGGCAACTTCCAAGATAGCCTCTTGAAACTGGTAAGGACGCTGCCCAAGGCTCCAGTGCTGGTGATGAACTGGGGATTCACTGGAGAGGTGTTTTTTTTTTTGTGATACCTCCGATTTTTTTTGGGATTGACATGGATACGTGATTCAGATATATTCAATTCTATCCTGTTTTTTGTCGGGGGAGACGGGGTATTATATACTTTGGTTTACTCGTGGACGATGAACATCATATGAGATGGTGAGATGGCCCTAGAATAGAGACATTTTCAGGCGATATCAGACCCTAGGCCGATTTGATGTACTTCCCATTGTTTATCGTTTCAGTGAGATTGACACCCTGTTACATCATACTGCTTGGCAAAAATGGTTTCTTTGTGAATTGGGTGCTCTCACACTGGAGACTAGTGTAAACAATCGCCAAGTTCGCACTGGTGTAAATTTACCAGCCCATTGTAGTTTTTTTATTGAACTCCCCGTTTTTCTTGGCTGCGCCATATAATGCCTAATGATAACAACTGTTACAGTTATTTCTGTATCACTATGTGAAATTTCCTATTTTGAGGGTTATAATTGCAACACTCACCGCCCATGTTATAAGTTGCACATACCCTTTTGGTTATTTTAAGAACGGCAAATCATCAGTTCTATTATCTATTTTCATGGGCCATCTATACAATTATATAGCTATGTTGAATAACCAGAGAGTAATTCCCATGATTATCCCCTATGTTTGATCATTTTTGTTGGTTAGATCCCTATCAAAGTCATCATAGAATCCAATTAATTCAGCATAAAAGTCCCATGAAATACCATTAAATATTAACATCATCATAGAATACAATTAAAATCACCATAAAATCACCATAAAATCGCATGAATTCCCATTAGATCCCACTAAATCACTATGAAATCCCTTTTCCCTCATTCCCCTGGGCAGGTGCTCAAGTTCCTCCCTGGTGAGCAGGCCGCAGACGCCAGGACCGTTTCGCAGACCCCCAACATTGATGGTGAATGAACAACAGTGTCGGTGGTATGTATATATATATATCTATATCTCTATATATGTATATATATATTATATTATATATATTACATAGCAAAATAGCGAACAACATGGGGCAGAAGACATTGGAATTTATATAGATAATGTGATGTTCCCCATGGTTTTCGCTGCCCGTTACCACTGCAGTTACCACTGCTGGTTTTCAGGACCTTCGTCCTCTCCTTGCAGCACTGGCTGGGTGGAACCCCCGAGAACTTGGAGGTGGACGAAGGATTTCTCGCGAAATCATCGGAAAAACTTTTTAATTCACACCACTTGGACAACTATTTGTTGGAGGAAATGAATCCCCTTTTTTGTTGGGTGATGTGAAAAAAATAAGACATGTACCAACCCCTGTCTCAGATGAATTGGATTTGAATAACATGATTATTGACCTTCCCACATGAAAATCCACAAGACATGGGGAATCTACTGGGAATATGTTTCATTGTTTATGTCAGTGTTGCCCTTAATTCAATATGATGGGTAGGTGAAATCATTCCAAAATGGCGGCCATTGAGTTTTTTGCCTCTGGTGAATCAAGCAAAACTTGAACGGATGGATATAGTCATATAGTCATAACACATCCTGCGAGGATTTCATTGTAGGAAAAGCGCAACGATATATAATATAATATATATATATATACATATTTATGTACATCAATGAACGTCAATGTGTGTTCAGAATCCCTATCAGTGCATATTCTCTTTATGCAACTTGACATTTACTTCTAGCTAGATTTAGTCTGCCATGCTTTTGCCTGGTCAATACGAACTTTGGTGGATTTCTGTTCTTGGCAGCTCTTTTTTGATATGGGTGGGCAAAGGGATACCCTCCAATATCCCTGGGGTTATCATAATTGTCCCTATTTGGATTCCATAACTTGGGGATATGACATTCACGGGTCAACCAGAGACAATGAGATTCCAAACCGCTGAATTTTTGGGGCCAGTTTCAGATGCACCCAAATATATCCAAATATCATATCAAGTTGGTTACAGTATATATATTCAATATATATATATATACAATTATCAAGTTGGTTACAGTATATATATATATGGTACTGTAAAGCTATATCTTTTGGTTGGTGTTCCAAGGGAAAGTGCAGGCCAGTTTCAGTGACCAATCGACCAATCATGCAGGCCATGCTGCTGAGAATTGCTGGTGGCTATGTGCCAGGTGTTGAGGCAGGCCCGCAGGTGACCGATGTGGCCAGGCTTTTTGTGCACAGCAGTTGATGTTTTGTTAATGGATTCAATGAAACCCAACATATGTATATATATATATATACATACATATGTATACATATATATATATATACATATACATATTATATATATATAGGTACAACTACATATACACGGATTAAGTACTATTTACGAGCAATGGTGTGATTATCACAACATGATCTACCAACGGTAATACACCCCCCTATTAAACACCCCCCAGAAACCATCGTTAGGGGCTTGGTCCCACATATTTGGGACCCTAGAATGGGGTTGTTACATATTAGGCGGATGGGATCACTCATGAGACATGATCAGTAGATTTATGGCATTTTAGCATATTTTCACCTACCCTCTGGTAATGACTAACAGTTTGCTATTGAAAATGGCCATTTCCAATGGGAAAATCCACTATAAATACTATAAATGGTCAATTTTCAATAGCAAACTGTTCGTCATTACCAGAGGGTACATCTTCTTCGGGGCTTAGGACCATAATCCCAGCAACTCACGGGGAGACCCGGAGAATCGCCCATCCCCCGGCAGGAGATCGACACCGAGAAGTTGATGGAACCTGTGGTGCTGCCAGACATGGGCATTTGGCATCCGTCCCTCTGCGGTGAAGTGGGCTGGTAATCTGTTTAGTGGTGCGACTGACTATAATAATAATAATAATATATATATATATATGTACATGATTTTATATAGGTTATGTGTATTTATATATATATATATTTACAGCATGCAGAACCAGGTAATCAGAGTCATGACAACCTAGATAGTTATTTCTGGAAAAGATCAGGCAGATGTTCGACGGTAGTTACTCACTCACTCACTCACTCACTCACTCACTCACTCACTCACTCACACGCTCCACAGGGCAGCCGTCCACGTCCAGAAACAGCCTTAGTGTATAACCTCGGAACGACACTAAGCAGCGCCAAACATGTTCTGTAATTATAGGTGGCTGCTGGGAGAAGCAGGAAGCCTGCCTCACTAACATCACCGCACTCCATGCAGGAGAATGTGCAGAGTGGAGTTGCACGAACGGACAAGCAAACGGCACACAGCGAGCATTGCTCAGCGCTGATGGCAAGCAAGCCCGGCACACACACTGCCAATCACTGTCTCTCAGTTGTTCTTCACACCAAGCTTCTGCACCAAGTCGATGGCTTTCTGCTCAAGTGACCCACGTGGAGCCTGGCCAAAGAATTGCACTCTGCCGTTTGTCACAACTGCTGCGACAAGCCTCTTCAAGTGGCCTGTGAGCACCTGCCAGCCGCAGGAAGAGCTTCTTCTGCGTGGAAGCATGCATGTTCTGCACTCTGCACACCTTCACTGGCACACGAAGTCATCAATCAGCTGCTGGAGCGGGGCTTTTGCATTGGTCTTCACTGCGAGCAGCAGCGCGACCAAAGCATACTCATCAGGTTGGCCTTCGTCGACGGTAGTTACTACTTGCAATCAGTGGTGTAGCTGTTTTCTGCGACCTAACGCGATCATGGTACTACATATATTACCAGGCCCTGGGTGAACTCACCCAAAGCCATATGGCTACATATTGCTGACTATAACATTCAATCTGTATATATATATATATATACATGTTTATTATACGTATACATACATACATACATACATACACACAGACAGACAGACAGACAGACAGACAGACAGACAGACAGACTGACATACAGACATACATACATGCATGCATGCATGCATACATACATACATACATACATACATACATACACACATATACATACATGCATACAGACACACACACATACACACATACACACATACACACATACACACATGCACACATGCACACATGCACACATGCATACATGCATACATGTATACATGCATACATGCATACATGCATACTCACATTCACACATGCACACATGCATACATGCATACATTCATACATGCATACATGCAAACATACATACAGACAGACATACATACATACATACATTACAGAAATGCAGACATAGATTCATACATTCATACATTCATAGAGTCATACATTCATACATTCATACATGGATACATAGATACATCCATGCATGCATGCATGCATACATGCATACATGCATACCCACATACACACATACACACATACACACATACAGACAGAAATACAGACATACAGACAGACATACAGACATACATTCATACAATCATACATTCATACATTTATACAGTCATACATTCATACATTCATACATACATAGATCCATAGATACATAGATACATAGATGCATGCATGCATGCATACATGCATACAGACATACAGACATACAGACATACACACATACAGACATACAGACATACACACATACAGACATACACACATACACACATACACACATACAGACATATACACATACACACATACAGACAGACATGCAGACATACAGACAGACATACAGACATACAGACAGACAGACATACATACAGACAGACGGACATACAGACATACAGACAGACAGACATACAAACATACAGACATACATATGTATACATTTGTATACTTATATTTATATACACACACATTATGTATATACACATATATATTTACATACATATGTGTATATATATGTATACATACACATATTTATGTATACATATATTTATATACATATTTATACATACATTTTTTTGTTTATATACATATATACATATATATACATTGGTCTGCCATTTTATGAGTAGTGACAGTCGCAAGATGTTGCAAGTGAGTGACAGTCGAAAGTGAGTGGATGTGACATTCGCTAGTGAGTGGTTTGCCCTATTGCTGTGTGTTATTACAACAAAGAGGGGTAGATAGGGGTAGCATAGACAAATATATATATATATATATACATATGTAAATATGTAAATATAGTATCGTATGTGATGTTTTCCACCAACCCAACCATTAAACGCTGAGGCTGGCCCCGCAGATCTTTGATACCATGGACGAGTACCGTGAGTGGTACGACAACGTGGCTGGGCTCTTCCCATGACAGCGGTTGGATGACCAACAGAAAATGGATATGTTCAAAGGATTAAATGAGGATGTTTGATGATATCATATATGTATTTCTAACCAGCATGATGTGATTAACGTGGGTGTGTCTGGAAATTGGGACTAGCCACAAACTATTTCAAGAGAGAACATGATGATGAAACAAATTGATTCTAGGGCACTTTTTTTTTTCGACAAACCTGTCCGGTCAGATTATGAGGTTTTTCAAAAATGGTCGCCTTTTGTCGACCTGACAAGAAAATATGATTTGGATGATTGGGGAATGATACAACCATATTGCATCATATTGCCTCTTTCAGCTTTGTGAACAATAGTAATTTGTCCAAATGTTGAACCATGGGAGATTGCCATGTTTGTAAAAACTGTTTTCAGACTGGACTAGGGAATAACATTTAAAAGATCTTAAAAGGCAATGCTTGTTGGGCATCATTTTAAGACACGGCCCAGCTGGCAAAGTTGTAACCTGTCAAAAGCGGTTCATGGAGTTCATGGATGTTTCCGGTCAAATCATCAATTATTCCTTATAATACCCCAAATTTCTTGCTGGTAAAATCCCAAAGATATGGTTTTGTGCGAAAATGGTATATCCCAAATGTTCATGGTTTATCCTCATTTTCTCTAACCCCACTGTCAACTTGGGGTATATCCAATTTTTAGGCAAACCCAAATATCTTGCTGTTGGTCATATATATATATAGATACTGATATACATATTATATATATATCCTAAGCAAAGTTCCCATTCCTTCCCCATTGCTTTCCATCATTGCCCATTCCACCTGCCGAGGTGCACTGCCCCGCCGCCGGCATCCTGCCGGACGCCCCGTTCATCGGCCTGGTCCTGCAGAAGTCGCACATCGCCACCAAGGATGATGGCCATTACGTGGCGCGGCAACGGGGGCGTTTCCCGAGGTCGGAGATGCTCGAAACGGAAGATGCTTATTATGTAACACGGTGAAGATACCCTCTGGTAATTGTTACATCACCATGGAAAATCACCATTTTTTAATGGGAAAACTCACTATAAATGGTCATTTTCAATAGCTATTTTGACATAACCAGAGGGTATGTTTTGCTGTTTGTGGTTTGATGATAGATTTTGAGATTGAACGAAGACCTGTATTTTTTAGAGATAATATGTTTAGAAATGTTTTGAACAAGATTGTTTTATGTATTATTTATGTAATATAAACGCCATTAATTTTCGTCATTGCTGGCTCAAACCCTTTAATGTAATCTGTGCGTGTATCCCAGGTCTGTCTAGTTGCCCCGCAATAAAAACCACCAAACATACCAAATAAAACGAGAGTAAATCCAACACAATCTCACCAACACGTCACCTAAAATCCCCAAGTCAAATCCAATATTCCAACACATCGACCAAAATCCAACTTCAGAATCCCAAGTAAATTAATATAAGTATCAGTATGTCAACTGATTTTATCATTCATTTAAAAGTCCCATATTTTTTCAAGGTCCCATTCTGAATGACCAACGGGCCCACCGGGCGCGGTAAGGTGGGCATGGTCCAAGAGCTGGAGCGTCGCGGTGCCCGTGTGGCCTGCACCTACACCGGTGGCCTGGATTTCTCGGTTCCCGTGCAGGACAGCGAAGTGGGTAGTTGTTTAAGAGGTTAACTGTGGTTATATGGTTATAGTATCTTTATGTATCTTTATAAGCAAATTGGATGCTCTAAGTTATAAACCAAATATGTATGTTTTGATATGTTTTGTTTTGGTTTTTTAATTAATACTTAGGGTTGTGGGTGTGATAAATTATACACCAACTTGCATCTAAGTTATAAAAATTGCTAGTGATTATAGCAGATATATCGAACTAGTTAACTAGTTCACGAAACCAACATGACTAGGGGGCACCACCTTGCATGAACACTGCGTTCACCGACTGGAGCAGAGCAGAATCAACAATTCCGGGCCAAGCGACAGGATGGATTGTTTAGTACAAGTTCTTTTGTTTTTCTGTAGAGATATACTTAAAAGATCTTAAAAATTGTTTGGTTTTCGCAGGGTATGTAAGATTGGCATGAGCAGAGAACAGAAACATTGAAAACTGCTAAATTCATGGGTACATCCGGAAAATAAAAACAACGCATGAGAACACACTATTTGGATTTCAAAGATGCTAGTTACAATAAATTATATAACTTATTAGTATTTATTAGTATGGTTTTAATGGCGACCCAAGGATATCAATTTCACTGCTACCCATCAAATATCAGGAAATTCACAGCACTTGCCAACCCTGAACAAGTTCAGATCCCAGACCATACATGAAGTCTTTATACCAAAGTTCTACCTTACACATACATGCATGCATGCATACATCCATACATCCATCCATCCATCCATCCATACATACATACATAGATAGATAGATAGGTAGATAGATAGATAGATAGATTAGATAGATTAGATAGATTAGATAGATTAGATAGATTAGATAGATTAGATAGATTATATAGATTAGATAGATTAGATAGATTAGATAGATTAGATATATTAAATAGATTAGATAGATTAGATAGATTAGATAGATTGGATAGATTGGATAGATTGGATGATTAGATATATAGATTGGATAGATTGGATAGATTAGATAGATTAGATAGATTAGATAGATTAGATAGATTAGATAGATTAGATAGATTAGATAGATTAGATAAATTAAATAGATTAGATAAATTAGATAAATCAGATAGATAGATAGATTAGATTAGATTAGATTAGATAGATAGATACATATATACATACATAAATGTATACATATATATATATGTTATGTAACAATTACAATGACAATAACAATGATACGACGGCTATTGCTATACTACTACTGCTATTACTACTAACAAACAAAAATATAAGGACATAGAATATATGCAGTACAGTACTCATAATAGCTTTACAGACATGTTATTCTGCATAATATGTACAAGACATGCACTCTTTGGTTATTTAACATAGCTACGGAATAGATCCCCATTGAACATTGTGATTTCCCATGGCACACTGTTAAATTATCAGAGCTTATATTCCATGATATTCCAGTAGATCTCATTATTCATCCCATTATATCCCATCAAATATTCAGTGATATCCCCTTTAATACATTATATATATATACACACATATATATATATATACTATATATATACGTATATGTATATATATATATACATATATACATATGTAGATATACACATATACATTTAGTATATATATATATAATATATAGGATATATAGTATATATCCCATAAAGCTCACTGATTCTTCACCACGCCACGCCACCAGGAGTACTTGGCCAGCTCCAACGGCGAGGGCGTTGTGGATGCTTTGGTGAATTTGACGGGCTTCTCGCTGGTGGGCGGACCTGCCTCTCAGGACGCCAAGAAGGCGTGAGATGTGGTGAAAACCATGGGATTTCAACGGGATTTCTGGAGGACTGATGTGGAAAATCCTATTTCTGGATGGAGGACTGATGTGGGTAGCAATTTTAGATGTGGCTTTCTTAAATATATAATTTATATATATATAATATATACTTAAGTAAAATCCCCCCATCTCCTGGCTTTCTTTCAAAGTGATTCCGTTGACCCGGAACATCCCACCGGAAATGGAGCAAATCCGAGGATTACCGGAGGGTATCGATCTCCGGAGGATTAACGTAGTTGAATCATGCATCTGGGGATATGGATATATATATATATATATACTGGTATATATATACTGGTATATATATATACAGATTGATATATATATATATACAGATTGATATATATATATAGAGAGAAATTACGGTGGATTTGCTAAAGATGATCTTGATGTGTTTTTTTTTGAAAATCCATCAGACATGGTTTATTTGTTTGGGGTTCCTTCAGCAAATCCAGGATTGTTTGGGTTTAACATGGTTTAACTAGAATGATGGTTGATTGATGATGATGGGATTTATAGGAACTTATATGGATTTATCCAGGTTTGACCAGATTTTCAGTGTTATGGCCTCTTGTACTGTAACACTTTGCTGTGGTATAGATGAACTATTTTCATAGTCCGATTCTTTGCCGATAAATAATAATTAATATAAAGAATTGTCATTTTCCCAAATAGATTCTTAAATGATCCGATGTGAACTATTAAATTATCAGATGGTAGTTGCAATGTTTTAGTCAAAATCAGTTCAGATTTTTTTTCTTTCCATTGAACATGGTTGGCCATAGGGATTTGAACCAACAATGGGGAGTTAACCAACTTTTTCATGGGGATATCTTATGGGATGAATGGAATCTCACACTAAAAAATATATCTAAATGTAACCAATATCATGACACTAAATACAACCAATATCATGATGATTAGTTAGTGCTTTCAAAATCGTTTAAATATGTGTTATCTTCAACCCTATTTGGGATGATTAAGTAGGGTTTGAAAACACCATCATGGATCAAAGTTTAAACATGAATTGGTGCATTTCCGAGTGAAGGGCATGATACATCGAAGTATACAAGTGAATTTGCCCTGATAGGTTTCCTTTTCGTACGTGGTTTATTGTTGGATGCTGCTGGAACTTCATCTTTGTTCTCCGCTGACCCCTTTGATATAGGTAAATCTTGCTTTGGCCCGCTGATATAGGTTTACGTTCTGGATGACCAATTGGAGGAACGACACAGTAATCATATTTATACTTAAAATATATACATACATTATATATATACATATACATTTTATATACATATATACATTATATATACATATATATACATATATATATATATATATACATTATATATATATATATACATATTTACAAATTGTATAACTACGATGATTCCCACTAGATGTGTTGTTTTGGTGTGTGGAAGTACTATCCAAAGTAGGGCCTTCCGGGCCACTCCACCCTGGGCGAAAGGCCAAAGAGGTTCTGATGAAGTTGAACCGTCCCTACATGGCAGCTTGGTATGGCTTGCTATGACTGCAGGGGTCCAACAAAAAATGGCGAGAATATGGTAGAATATGGGATTGATTAGATATAATTAACATTAATCAACACCATTTTGATGCACTTTTGACAAAGGAAATTAATATGAACATATGAACATGAGTATCAACTGATCGGAAGGTTCAGTAGCGAATCGTAAGCGGGTTAAGGGGTCTGCAGGTTTGACTCTATGGCAAAACATAGCGCAAAGTTTTGTGTGAACGTGGGGATGAATTAATTAAAAACTTGCAAACAACCACGTGTGTTAGTCTTATAATTACTTGGGTACCCCCAAATCCATCGTTTATTATGTTATTTAAGACAAACCCATATATACGGGGATGGACATCCATAAATCCAGCCAGAGTTTGACTGTTGATTCAGTACCATGAGATGGTAGGATGTTTGATATTGTTTGAGCATCCGCTCTCTTGGCACATATTGGATATATTATGTATATATATATATATATGTTGGAAGAGGATTTATTAAAATTTAATACATTTACCCTCTGGTAAACTAACATAGCTATGGACAATCACCATTTTTAATGGGTAAATCCACTATAAATGTTGTATTTTCAATAGCTATTTTGACATAACCAGAGGGTATATAAATCCCAAGGTTGGTGATTGAATCTTCACTTTCGGCCTGGTTTTGTGTGGTCCATAAAAGCATTAACCACTTGAAGTTGTAGTTCCAGTTACTGGGGGTTAGGATCCCATGGTTCTACTCATGAATAACCCCAACGCCCAAAAAAATGGTGATATATCACGCTGTATCACCATTACATCATATATCCCACTATATCATCAATCACCACAATATTTATATATATATACATATACAGTACATAATAATAATAATAACAAAAGGTAATAATAATAATAATATATATATACAGTACATATATATATATATACATATATATATATAAATAATAATATATATATATATTATCACCATTAAATCCCATTAAATCATCATAATTTGCTCAGTGACATCACCCCCAAATCCGCCGCGCTGAGGTGAGTGTGCCACTGGTCTTCCAGTCCTTCACCGAGTGGCAGAACAGCCAGCTGGGACTCCACCCTGTGCAGGCGATGGGGCTCCGAAAGGAAGTCATGGTTAGTGGTTGATAGTGTTAACTATGGGTTAACCACTTCATACAGGTTATGTGATTAAATAGTTGATGTATTTATTAACCACTATTGGTTAACTATTGGTTAGTGGTTAACTATTGGTTAGTGGTGTTAAATACAGGTGAACTTACCACTTCATGCTGGTTATGTTTTTTGTGATCTTGGTTGAGAATGGTAAACAACGATAAATGCCGGTGACCCGGTGTTTTTTTTTTCCGATCCCCCGTTGATGTGAAACTTCCCCAACTTTTGAAGCTTAAAACTCAATGGTTGTAACCTTAAAACACGCAACTGTACCGCCGAAAGAAACTATATATGATAATTTTATATAATTTTTATAATATATATATATATATATGTGATTCATATTTACCCACAAACCCCCATTCAATCCCATTAAGTCACCATGAAATCCCATTAAGTCACCAGTACTGTAGATCATATTAAAACACATGAAATCCCATTTTTTATCACCATTGAATCCCTATAAAATCCCATGACATCACAATGTTTGTTGGTTAAATGAGCATCCCTAACTTACCGTCACCGCCAGCAGGTGGCATTGCAGGTGTCTCTGCCTGAGATCGACGGCGCCATCGAACCTCTGATCTTCTCGGGGCGCGATGGCACCAGTGGACGCTCCATCCCTATGCAGGCTCCGCGGATGGTATCAAAACAGGGGTCTCAAGCAACTGAAACTCACAAAAATGATGAGAATCACGGGGATTTCAGATGATTTCAGATGATTTAAGCAAGACTTGTGTGGTGATCTAGTGATTTGATGTATAAATTGATGTAAATTATGGGGATCCCATGGGATTCCCCTGCAACGACCCCCGGATCCAACGGCGGACTCCGCAGAGGACCGTATCGGCAGCCTGGCCACACGTGCGATGAACTGGGCCAACCTGCGTCGCAAGTCCAACGCTGAGCCTTGGGCCGATAGGAAACTGGGGGCCAGGTACCCTCTGGTAATGACTAACATAGCTATGGAAAGATCCACCATTTTTCATGGGAAAATCCACTATAAATGGTGATTTTCCATAGTTATGTTAAATTACCAGAGGGTAACATGGTTTAGCAAGTTTTTGGCCAGCAAAATTTGGGGTTGAACGATTGAGCCATGTTGAACCAACCCAAAATATCCCGAATTTAGATTTCACTGGCGATTATACTATAAAGTGACCAGAAAAGAGGAATTCATTGATATAACCAGCAAAGACGTGGATCGAATCATCAATAAACGGGGATGATGGGGATTAACCAGCAACAACATGGGGGCTGAACTGGTAATCAATAGAATGTACCCGAGTTGAAGTGTGTCTCGAACTTGGGTATACCAGCAATTTATGACGATGTAGAGGGAAGATGATGATGAATCATGGGATGTTTAAGCACTTGATCTCCCCATGGCCAGTGGCTTGACTCCCGGCCCAATGGGTTCCAACCATGGGTTCCGGGTCAGATTTCGTGGACGGGATTCAAACTCCTGGCTGAAATTGATGAAATTGGAAGTAGGGAATGGCCATGTTAGGCCCTAAAATTGTAGAAGAGTTGGGTCATTTGTTTCCTCTTTGGTTTGGGACTTTTATCATCTTTTATCCATTTTCCATGGGTACTTGGAGGGTCTAAGTCTAAGCCGTAAGTTCTTTAGAATCAGGAGTTTCCTTTTCCGTCGTAAGTTGTACCTCATGGCTGCCTGCACTGCGAAGGAAAAGAAGCTGAGCATTTGCGTGTTCCAGTTCCCCCCTGACAAGGCACAAACATCGCCAGACTGTTCAGGGGCTGTGTTTGGAAAAAGAATGGAGCCAGTTCATTTTCGGATCATGTTTAAAGTTAGAGATCCACCAGCTACCTCCGGTGGCGATAAGAATTAGGTTTTGAAAGAGATGGTAGGAATGTTCAACTCTTCCAATCCGACCCGAACGACTCAGCTTAGTCAGCTTAGTGATTTGGTACTGGAATTAGATTCGGATTTATGGTCCTTTTTTTTTTGGCACAAGACCCTTAAATCATGCGAGTTATGTATATCCTATTTCAGAATCCATGAAATATCAGAAATATCCCCAGTTTATTATGGTTGGCTTAATGTTGGCTTAATGTTGGCTTTATAGTTTACCATCTGGTTATTTAACATAGCCATGGTATAGATGGCCCATTTATAGATGGTTTACCTATTAAAAATGGTGGATCTTTCCATGGCTATGTTAAATAACCAGAGCGTAATTACCCCTACTATTTTTGATGGTTGCCACGCACGCCATATCTCTCTCGTTCTAGCCAAAGCCAGGGCAATGTGGGCACCGCTGCTTATCTGGATGTCTTTGGGAGCATCTATGCAGTCATGAAGGAGCTGCAGTCACCCGGAGCGTTGCCCCTCCCAATTTTATGGTTGGTAGTTTTATAGAGGGAAAAAATGATGTTCCCGAGATGATGTGTTTTTCTGAAGTTGGGTATCCCATTTTTCGGAGAAATAGATAGTTGGAACCTTGTTTTGAACCTCATGTTCGATGGTTACCCTCCATTCTATGATTCAAAACATCATGTTCGTAAGAGAAAAAGTTGAGTTTCAGGCATGTATCTTGCGACCTCACCACAAGCGAGGTTGGTAGAAGGTGGTTGGGTTAGGGGGTCCCAGAAATGGCTTGTGCTGAGTTTATGGACTGTGGGAAAATTGATGAAAATTGTCCATTGATTTCTAGATTCCAGGAATCCTCAATCACGCTTAGATGTAGCATGATGTAGCTATCTTTTACCGAAGGTGTGTGATTCTGGTTGTGATCCAGTGCTGAGGGACTATGGTAGGCTTTGCAAGGAATCCTATACTCGGTAGGATCTAATGGGGAAGCTGCGTCCTGAAGCTTGGTAGGTGTCCAAGTCAGAAAGCAGAGAAGATCAGGATCCAACAGTTTGGATGAATTGGAATGAGTTGGACAGATTCACTCCTAGAATTGGATGATTGGACAATTTGACAGGACACCTATGAACTCTGTATATGCTGGGTGTAAAAACATGTTGTTTCCTCTTTTTTTTCAAACTGAAATGTGTCCAGCCCATCTGTGTTGCTGTTGTGTTGCTGCCAGCCCCTTGAAATCAACTTCTAAGATTCGACCGGGGCCCCACCAGGAGCTGAAAAAGCAGGGCTACACCGTGGAGGATATCCCTGACTCGGTCGAAGGCAACTGCGATTTTGGGACCTGGGGGACTAAGCCAAGGTCAGGGATTTATTATTTTATAGGGAATTATAATCATTTATAAGCTATTTATACATATAATTTGTAAGTTATCGACCATCCTATAAGATCCTTATGTTTGGTTGATTTGTTTAGATAATTTATAAGGATTCGTCAGGATCTATATAATATATGGGATTTGATAAGGATTTAGGGACTATTTACAATATTTTGCAAAATTCTATATATATAGAGAGGTGAGTAGAAATTATGCATTCATCAGTCGCAAGGATTTGACCAACTTTTACGCTAAATGGTGGTCCCAAAGTAGGTAGTTGATCTGATCAGATCTATTAAGCTAATGTTGTCTCTTTGGTGCCCTGATATAATACCCATAGGATCCATGTATGGTATATATGCTAACATTTGGGGTATATTGATGATAAATGTTACCATATATAGCATACATGGATCCTATGGGATATATCCTTAGTTTATTGATGTTTATTTTATATGGATATTCATTGTTTGTAATTTACATAATGTGATTTAATGTGATTTGATCTCCCGGACATTGTACGACTTGTCCATGAGAGCTGGGTGAGGCCTGCAGAAGTCCATCTTGGAAGACCCAGAGGCTGCCATGTCGATGTCCGAACTGAATGTGGAATACCGCATGAGTGTGGATGAGTACAAGGAGAGATGGCAGAGACAGTGAACAACCTTTATCACAGGGAACAAATGTATGGAAAGATGATGGGGGAGAGTCGGGATAGAGGCTCTAGATAGATGTGTGATACGTAATCTTATATAATTAATTATATAGTTACTCAGTCAGATTGTACGGTTCAATATATATATATATATTATATAGTGTTTGTTTCAGTACATATATATATATATATATACATAACTAGTTGTCCGCAACCTTAACGTTCGCCCAGACTCATCATGGTGACATAACAGAGACAATTCTGTGTTGATGGGAAGTTGCGAATCCAAGCAAGGCCAAGGGGGAAAATTAGGCCACGGTGGCATGTGAAAGATACCTTGAATACAGTTATCTTCATGATCAAAACATATCACCTGACCATCATGAGGGATCAAAATCCGCCACCGCCTATGACCAATATGCTGAACAGGCTAACAACATGCCACCCTCTATGGCCAATGTTGAATCTTGTTATTACATCAACATTATATATTATCTTCATGAGGGAACAAAATCCGCCACCCCCTATGACCAGTATGCTGAACGGGCTAACAACATCAACTTTATCTTCATGAGGGATCAAAATTCACCACCTCCTCAGAACAATATTTTGGTTGCGGAAATAACATCAACTTTGTCATCATGAGGGATCAAAATTAGCCACCCTCTCTGAACAATACGTTGATTGCGGGACATCAACTCCGGGCAAACGTCCAGGTTGCAGCGAACTAGTTTAACTAGATAATGATCATATCATATTCATAAATATATATATATATATATATATATATGGGCCAAGGCTTTTGTTCCCCGCCAGGAGTTGTGCCCTTTCTCTGAAGACCTGCATGAGAACTGGGGACCTCCACCTGGCGAGCTGAACACCGATGGCCAGGACCTCTTGATCTACGGTGCATTGGCAAAAGAAATGGCGCTCCAATCCCGGTGGGAAATGGTGATTTCATGGGGATTTCATGGTGATTTAATGGTGATTTAATGGTGATTTAATGGTGATTTAATGGTGATTTCATGGTGATTTAATGGTGATTTCATGGTGATTTAATGGTGATTTAATGGTGATATAATGGTGATTTATTGGTGACTTCATTGGTGATTTCATGGTGATGTTTTTTGATGATTTAATTTGATTTAATGGTGATTTGTAGGGATCTAACCGACAATGATGAAACATGGGGATATTATATAATGGGAACTACCATTTGGCCATTTAACATAGCTATGGACAATTACCCATTTATTGATGATCGAAATGATGAGAGTTCAATGTCCTCCAGTGACTGCGTGTCGAGGCAAGAAGTTTGGCAACATCTTCCTGGGTGTGCAGCCCACCTTCGGCTATGAGGGCGATCCCATGAGGCAGCTGGTTGAGATAACAACTTCGATCCTTACCCTCTGGTAAACATACAAAAAGCTATTGAAAATGGCCATAGAAATAGTAGATTCACCCATTCAACATGGTGATTTTCCATAGTTACGTAAACGTTTACCAGAGGGTATACTGGACAATCTCACTTTGAAACATTCTGGTTTATTCAACATATATAGGTTTGAGTAGTTCCTGATCTTCCCATAGAAAGCCCCATTCAAAAGCGCCATTTTTTGGTGGATTTTCCCAAGCCTCGCCTCAGGCTGCTGTTTGCCAAGAGCGCATCGCCTCATCACGGCTTCGCGGCCTTCTACACCTATTTGGAGTTCATCTTCAAGGCGCGACACTGGCCACCAGTGTTCACTGTGTGGATGTTTCTGGATGGAACATGTCGTCATAATATGCTGGAACACATGTACTGTATATATATATATATGTACCGTATATATATATATATATGTACATATATATATATATATATACATATGATGGTATGTATACAGTACATGTTTCTGGATGGAACCATCATATTTTTGGATATACACCATGATACACCATATATACTGTATATCCAAAAATATGATGGTTGATGATATTCTGGTGTATCATGCATGGTGTATCTGAAAACGTGTTGCTAAAGCACCAATTAAATTCAACTCATATGAAAAATGATGAGACCCCGAAGGGGTGGTTGATGCACTCGATGCTGATTAGGACAGATGGCCAGCTGCTGGTACATCCAAGAATTTGATCTACCCGGTTATCCTCGGGTAATCCAAATTGGCAATGGAAAATCCATCATTTTACCAGTTAATAGATGATTTTATAGATGATTTTACCAGTTAATAGATGATTTTATAGATAATTTGGCAATTTATAGATGATTTTACCCTTAAAACTTCCAGTTATAAAGGGGATTTCCTATTGCCATGTTTGATTACCGGAGGGTAATTGGCAAGAACGGCAAACGCACCAACAAGCAGCAAATACGAAGATTGACACCAACAATTTTTCTGGAGCAACAACATCGACGATGCCAGTGGTATAGTGGGAGCCAAACGAAACCCATGGAGATATCTTTAAGCTTGTTCGAATTGTGGATGACATACCCAACCGCAACTACCATGCTGTATCATATTTTTCCTATTAAAGTGCCATAACTTGGGGGTACCACCATTTTTAGACAAAGCCAAATGTCATTTCAAGTTGGCTAGACATAATGTCATATCCCCTTTTACCAGCATGCCCCTGATATTTGTTGGCTAAGTCTTCCTCAGAGCCACACCCAAATCATCATATCATACCAGGTCACCATCACACATTTCTCCATGATATCCCAACATCACTTACCCTCTGGTAAACATACAAAAAGCTATTGAACATGGCCATTTATAGTGGATTTTCCCATTAAAAATGGTGATTTTCCCATCAGTTATGTGAACGTTTACCAGAGGGTACCGGAAAATTGATCAGTCGACAGTTGGTCAGACCATCTCCAGAGATTCCCAGTAAATCCCCCAGCGGGGCCACGGCGAAGGCGGATGCCTTGCTGCACTTTGGCACCCACGGCTCCTTGGAGTTCATGCCTGGGAAGCAGGTGGGCATGTCAGGCGCGAAACGATGCGAATCGGGCGGTGAGGCTGGGGAGCTTCAGAATGTTGATTCGTGTGCTTTTTGATCAGAAGTGATGATGATTTATTAATCATTAATAATCAGACTGATACAATAACATATTGGTATGTATATATATATATATATACACATGTTTAATTTTCATAATCGTCGTTGTCGACATCATCATTGTCATCACCACCATCATCATCATCATCATCACCATCATCATCGTCATCGTCATCATCAGAATAATAATCACCATCATCATCGTCATCATCAGAATAGTAATCAACAATCACTAATCACAATAATACTGATATATATATATATATATTGACTAATCATAATAATATATACTGTATCATTAATAGTAATGCTGATACAACAACATATACCAATGTCTATTTTTTTCAGCCAGGCAGCTGCTACCCTGATCGCTTGATCTCGGTTCTGCCCAACCTCTACTACTACGCAGCACCTCGTTGGATGATGTTATGATGGCAATCTGAGCAATCATAGCAATGGTAGTAGCAACTAGAGTATCACTAGTCTAAGAATTTAGTGATGATAACTAATAATAACATACAGTTTTATTTGGCACAGTATCTAAGATTGGCCACGATCCATTTTCTACAAACCGGGGTTGTTTGTTTGGAGATCAATGCCCCGAAGTTGCCTTTGTAAAGCGTTCGGAAGACCCTAATTTTTCCCAAGACGTTGGGCGTGGTCAATGTACTAAGCCCAACTTCGGTAACTCCATGACCTTCTGGATTGTAATAGGCCACAGATTTATGTACATGATGGTGAATGAGGGCTATTTAGAAAGTTAAATAAATCCCAATTTAACCCAAATGATTTTTAGTGATGGCTAAATCCCATTTAGTGGTTGCTTGCATGCCCATTGTGCTGTTTGATGAGGCTGAAGGATGGTTATAGATGTGGAAAGTCCATGGGGACACCCCAGGAAAATCGTCTACTTCAATGGTTGATTGTCCACATCGAACTCGTAGTGGAATTCCTCTGGTAAATTAACATAACGAACTGGACAATCACATTGTTTAACGGTAAATCAACGAACTCAATGGGCCATCTTTTTCCGATCGCTATGTGGCTATGTTAGTTTACCAGAGGTTTAATAGGTACCCTCTGGTAAACTAACATAACTATGGAAAATCACTATTATTAATGGGTAAATCCACTATAAATGGCAATTTTCAATAGCTACGTTAAATTACCAGAGGGTAGATCACACGTTTCATGGCTCAAAACGTCCAGTTCTGACGGCTGAAAACCGGTGAAGCGAACCTGGGAGATACTGGGAGCCCAGGCGAACAACCCCTCAGAGGCGACCATTGCCAAGCGACGCTCCTACGTCACTTGGGTATGTTTTTATCATCCGATTGGGGATATCTCTAAATGTCTTATATATATATATATGTAATGAATATATATATATATACTATAATATTTACACATAATATTTTGTACATAATATATATATACACATATATATATATATATACATAATATATATATATATACATAATATCATTTACATGTACATACATATACTGTATCATACATATGTATATATATAGCCGTTAGATTTTGTGAAATGTTTGATCCAGATCTGGATGATATTCTGTAGTTTATGATACTGGATCCACATATCCACCTTGGATTATCCAACCTGGAAATTGGCTGGGATGATAAGTCATATACCATGGTCCCGACCATGGAACCTATGTATATATATATATATATATGTTGTTTTTTAAATATACACAGAGCAACACATATTTATATATACATATATGATACAAGATGCTCACAATCCTTCTGGGACTATATAAATGGATAACATGTTTTTGTTTTTGAAAACGATGGAAGTAGTGTGAGATTGGCTGGGAGTCACTTCCTTGAAGCGCCCAATCAGGCCTCTACCATTTCATATTTGACTCCGCCGGCCGAGAATGCGGGACTCTACAAGGCGTGCCGTTTTAAGGGCCGTAGGGATGCTAGATTTTCCATATGGAAAATGAACCAATGGATATGGACAACAACCATGGTTTCCTCACTGGAAATGATCTACTTTTGTGGGATATATCGGGGATGGTGTAGGGGATGTACCCTCTGGTAATTTAACATAGCTATTGAAAATGGCCATTTATAGTTTACATACATGTCTTTGCTGGTGACCCATAGAATCACTAGTAAAAAACGTGGTTTCACATGTTTCCCCCAAAAAATCATCAGATTTCACATGTTTTGCCAGTCAAATCCCAATGTTCCCAGCATTTTCTCATGTTTTGCCAGCAAAAACCCACGGTTTCCCATCATTTTCCCTCCAAAATCCGTGACCAAAGCGGCCGTACCGTGAGGGCCTCAAGGAGCTCAGCGACTTGGTGAAGTCCTACCAGGGATTGAGGGAGAACGAGCAGCGAGGCGCCGGCGTGAAGTGACGGTCGGTGGGTTGATGATTAGCTGGTCATTTAGTGATATTTTATGTTTAATAGAGGTATTAAATATAGTCACCATTAGCCATCCAAAAAATGTTGGAGGTATAAAATGATATAAGTAGATGTAAGTGGATAGAGTTGATGTTTTTTTGATGAATTTAATTTGGGTTTAGTAGGCACTAATTCATGTGAGGTGAATAGCAATGAACCATTGTTATTCAATGGGGGTTTATTTTGGGTTAATAACGATTGATTAACAGTGATTTAGGTTAGCCGCCATTGATTGAACATGGTTAATAACCATTGCTTGTGGTTAGGTTGACTAAGTCCGAGCAGTGAAGTGATGGTTAAGGATTTATTCAATATTCATGGAAAATTAGTGAATTCATTGTTCGGGATTGATAGCCATTGAGTAACCACCACATTTAATGGGAAATCATGGGGTTGATATGGGAATAAATTTATGCTTTGTTGTTGTTGCTGCTGCTGCTGTTGCTGTTGCTGTTGTTGTTGTTGTTGTCGTCGTCGTCGTCGTCGTCGTCGTCGTCGTTTTAACCGACCAACCATCATATGATGTTCAAAACCCCGGTTGTTTGAAAATTCATGTGGGCATTGTACTAACACATATAATATTGGAGATGGTCACAATCCATGCGCGGGGAATCCTGTTCGCAACCAACCCGTATGTTTTGTATGTGTATTGGTGTTTTGAGCAATGTTCTAGATGTTGGTGTTTTCTTCAAATCAAATGGCCGTTTAGAAAATATACCCCCATCTTCAGACACATCCGTATCTTCATACTGTATGTAAAAATTATCGAATTCATTCCCTTTGACGTCTTGACCACATGTTTATCCCGGCAACGCAACGGTCAGGTGCTTCCATCGTGAACAGCATCATCGCCACTGCGCGACAGTGCAATTTGGACAAGGAGTCATGTCATGCACCAACAAACATGTGAGCAGTGGCTGCTAAACACCTCTTGGTTGATGATATGAAATTACAGTAATTACCCCATATAAAACGGGGATTATTACAATCCAGGATCGGATTTTGACTAACAAACATACGGGTTTGTCCAAATTCAACATGTTTTTTTCCGCTTAAGATGATATGTTTTTGGGTATAGAATCATATTCAAACACACCTGATCTATCTTAGACCGCCAGGTGGAAGCACTGCAGCCCTAGTGTCAGCAAGGTGACTTTGCCAGTCTAGTGGGTGATAGGAAACACGTATCCTTGACTGTAATTTTTGGGTACCCCAGATGTTATTGAGATTTTTTAGACGCCAAACTGAAGGGTTGGAAACATGTTTTATGTCCCGACCTAGGATGATGATCCCATTTGATTAACGACTTGAAACTAGGGGATTCCAAAATCCAATCGGATAAATGGTACCTGAAACATTGGGGATACACCCCATTTTCAGACCCAGATCTAACCAAGAAAAGTTAGCAGTTCGTTGAGCCCCAAAGCCTTCACTTTGCCCATCGTCCCAGGACATTGATGATCTGCCTAGTGAGGAGGCAATTTCAAGGGTGGGCTCAGGATGGCTCAGGTCCAACCCTTCAGGTTACCCCTCAACAGTTTTTTGGTTAAAGGTTGAAGGGTTGTTGTTGAATGTGGGGTGGGATTTCCTGACCTACGAGCCTAGATGACTAGAAAGAGGAGTTTAATTGATATGACATGATGAAAGATAGAAACAACAAGCAGAAAAACAAACTGACCTATCCCCATTCCCAACTCCATTGTACCGGGATTTCATTATACCAATGATGCTTGGATTCCCATCGGATGCCAGGACGATATGGCAAAGGTGACCATGGAAGAGCGTGATGATGTCACTGGGCGATCTGGCTTTTTTTGCCGCTCTCAGCCGACGACAGTAACAGTAACTAACTAGTATTTCAATGTATTTCATGGAATGACAGAGGGTTTTCAATATTCTTCTTTTGAAGAAGTCCAACATGTTTGACGGGAACTGTGCTGGAAGATATGTTTTGTCATTCAATGTTGGAAAAATCAGTGAATACGCCTATGAATGTGAAAACGCCTATGAATCAAGCACAAAAACACGTTAAAAGTCGACTTGTGCCCCCCAAATCTCCAAATGTTCTGGGCCCAGCCTCGCAGTACATCCAAATATATCTTCACAATCACCAACAATTTTGCTGTTAAAATCATTGCCATTAACTATGGCATTATGGCTCTGTGTTTTTTCCGGCCACCAACAGTTTCCTTTCGGAGCGACCAACAGTTTCCCCAGGTGGTGGGGAAGGTCTACCGCCTGCTGATGGAGATCGAGTCGCGGGCGTTGCCCATGGGTCTGCACCAGGTGGGTGTTCCGCCCAGTGCCGAGGAGAGCATCGCCACCTTGGTCAACATCGCCCAGTTGGATCGCCCCGATGCTTGGCTGGGGATGGCTGGGGATGGTGGGGATGGTGGGGATAAGTGGAGGATCCCCCAGGGGGGTGGCAGGATAGGGAAAGGTTAGAGAGTGTTTTTTTTTTTCCACCACCATGCAATTTCAAGGGTCCCACTTCTATTAAATTCGTTAATATTAAACTGTGAACTTCACTGTCCAGTGTCAGTTGCTGATAAGATAAGCGCAGCGCAGCCATATTCCTTGGTTGAGTAGCCAATTGTTACCTGGGCTGGGGATGCTTAAAATCAATTTTGTTGCAGCCCGCGTTGGTGCAAAAATGGGGTGGGGGTCATTTGCAGGTGATTGAAGTTGCTAGTGGCTTGTTTGATGATATGTATATGTATATATGGCGAACTTATGGTGATACATATGCATGCCGTGATGATTATTGTAATTTGTGATCATGAAATCACCATCAAACAGCAAGGAGTTGGGGGGTGTCCAAGAATTGCTGTACGGCTATACGTTACAATCCGACACAATGCAGGTTTTGACCAACAGCCATCAACAGGAATACTGTGACATGTTTTTTCAAAAAAGGATTGTGGGCATACCATTGTACCAGAATTCCTTTGGCAGCTGGAATTGTCATGACCGATATGTATTGGCCTCTATGTAGCACTGTCGGCTGTCAACACTGCTTTCAGCTAGATACGAGACGTAGTTGTTTGAATGTCTACCCTCTGGTAAACTAACATAGCTATGGAAAATCACCATTTTTAATGGGAAAATCCACTATAAATGGTCATTTTCAATAGCTATGTTAAATTACCAGAGGGTACCCACTGGAATCGAAGGGCAGCTGAATGTCGTTGGTGCTTCCAAACAAATCGGATCAGAGGGAGAATCAGCCGGAGATACCCAAAGCCATTGGGGTTCCCCCACTCTTTGGATATGACTAACATGGCATTTTTTCAAAAAGCCAGCTTCAGATGGTGAGATCCCAAACTGTTCTATTTCTATCACATGTTGTTCTTACCATTTCTCAGTATACTCCCGTGAGACTATGACTGCCAATTTGCGTTGAGTGGCTCGGCGCCATTTCCAAGTGAAGAATCTGATGGTATATCATCTGGGGTGGGTTAAATACCAATTATTACCATGTTTGTGGGGCCGTGAACATCATTGAACTTCCATTTTTTGTATGATAGATCTAGCGATATAATGATGTTCACGGAAGTTCACAGGGCTACCAGGGTACCCTTTGGTAATCAAATTACCAAAGGTGGCAATGGGGGATCCCCAGCCAGCTGTTTTTGATCACGCAATAGTTGGTTAGTAATAATTAGTATGTATCCCATTAAATTCCATTACAGTAAATTCCATTGATATCCCATTAATATCCCTTTAAATTCCATGTGTATCCCATTGATATCCCATGAATATACCATGTCATATCCCATGAATATACCATGTCATATCCCGTTAAATGTCGTAAAAAATCCCTGTTTTCATGGTTCAATGTCCGTGAAATCTCCTTTCATCATCCGGATGACTGAGGACATGAGCATCAAGAGCCTTCCCCGCATCATTGCGGAGTCCAGGGGCAAGGACATCGAGGCGCTCCCGGACTGATGAGAAAACCATGGTTGAAACTGCAAAAACTGGACAAAAACTGGACTTCACCAGCATGAAAGTGGGATTCGAGTGGCCAGAAATTGAAGTTGTTAAGCTCAAACTTCGGGATGGGATCCCAAAAGATAACCATTGTATTTTGGGGTACCCTCTCAGACAAACTCGCTTGTGTAAAGCCAAAGAGACATCATAGACTTGATGATCGAGCTCGAGCCAGGTGAATTAGCCAGCAAGAATATTTAGAGAGTTACTGTACCTGTACCTCTTAACAGCATAGATGAGCATCTATATAAACCCAAACAGGTAAGGACTAAAACACTTAGTTTTCAGATGTTGAACACAACAAAGGAAAATATAGCTGTCCCATGTTGTTTCCAGAAGGTTATGATATGTTCCCATATTTTCCCGTTTAATGTCCATGTATTCTAGGTGGTTGCTATGCCACTTGTGGGGGTCTCCTCTCGGATAGACATTCTCTAGCCAGGCTGTCTACAAGGGCAACAACGATGGCAACCTTGAGGATCTGCCAGCCTGGTGGGCCCTGGAAAAAGGGGTCGTTGAATCGAAACCCGGAAGCAACATGGGTATAGGTGAATCTTGGAGGCCATGGAAATTATGAATTGACTGTTTTGTTTTTGTTTCTAGCCATGCATCAACTATTGAGATACCAACAATGCATCAAAATGCATCATGAAACAATAATCGCTTCATGGATTGGTGTCAATTGATAGCACTTATGAATATATATGCTTTACTGAAACCCATTAAACGCCAATCAAAAAAAATCATTAAACACATTTAAACACCAAACATGTGCCATATGTGCCATGGTCAAAAGTTGGAGTGATGATGTGGCAGAAGATAGTGCGAGGCAGCGTTTCGCAAATTACATGAGACCGCAGAGGAGGAATGCTAGGGGTGATTTTGAAAAAAGGAGGTTGCCTTGTACCTTGGCACTTGAAAATTTTGTGACGCCTTGCAATTCCTCATCCTTCCTGTTCTGTTTTATTTCCCACTCCCCTTTGGATTAAATCTTGCGACATTACAATTATGTGCATGATGCATGTTCTTATGGTATACCATCTCTTGGGGCGCTCCGATTGTTGGCCCCGGTCTTCTCTTGACCTTCACGATATTCATTCACCATAGTTTCAAATGCACTGACCCCAGCACCAGAGTCCGGGCCTGTGTCATTATGGACCTCTGAGTTCATGCGAGAGTCGAGTCAAAAGTTGGACTGTATATACATATTGAGAGATGGTCATCAATCCCTTCATAGAGATTTTTATATATCCATTATACATTATATGTTTCCGATGTAACTTGAACATGGCACACATAAAGTTGGTTATGTATCCCAATATATCCCATTATATCACCCATAAAATGGTGGGTTAAAGTTTGGTTTAATCTCCATGTTCTACTGTTGTATTGTTGCTATTTTGCCATTATAGTAACTATAACTATACATTACTATAACTATAATACTATTGGGACATTATATACTGCTGTTATTATATTACTATTATAATTGCCACATTAAATCATGTAGTCATGCTGCTGTTACTACTGTATACTACTATAGAGTTATACATTGTAGTTACTATATAGTATAGTTTTTGTATACTATTGTTACGGGAAAACCCCTCCTCGTGCCTGCACCGACGTCCACCACGTGTCCTAACATCAAAAAACACTGTGTTTTGTGGGATAAAATGCACATGTCCATGATCATAGCTTTCATCTTGCATCGCACAGCTTAGCAACCTGTGCGTTAGATGTTACTACATCATCATCATCATCATCATCATCATCATCATCATCATCATCACACAGGTTGTTTTTTGGGCTTGGAATCGGGTTTCGTGGTCTTGGTGTTTGCGGTTTTTAGGGTTTATTGATTTTGAGGTCTGGTGCTTTTAGGGGTTGGTTACTTAGGGTGTGATGGATTTAGTTTTAGGGTTTGTTGATTTAGGGTTTGATTTTTTTTTTGTTTGGTGGCTTTAGGGATTAGTCATTTTAGGGTTTGGTGGTTATAGGGGTTGGTAACTTTAGGGTTTGGCGATGTTAGGGTTTAGGTATAGGTACCTCATTCCCTCTTTGCGCGGCAGCAATTCCGCAGCCGGAAACAGCGCTAGCTAGCAGGTTTAAGAGAATCAAGGACCTTTATGGAACGCCGTGGAAGTTCAGTGTGATCTGTGGAAACAACAGAATCCTATCGAAGCTTGGCGAAACCCAGCGACAGCCATGGAAATTCATGCCCGCGTGTGGATGCCTGCGCACATCTGCAGATGTATATATGGATATATATATATATATATTATATGGGGGATCCATGGAAACTTTTGCTTCAAAAAGGCGCTGGAGGCAATAGAACAGGTATCCCAGTGGAGTTAAGGCATAGGGCGCGGACAGAGAAAAACATATCTGTTTAAACCAGGGCGACAGCCTGTGTTGAAAAGGACCCTAAAACCCTAAACCCTAAGCTCCTTGAAAAATCCCTCGAATAAAAAATGCAACCTGGGCGGGGATTTGAAGATTTCCTAAAACTCTAAACATTTTTAAGATTCCCGTGATTATAAACGTTAACGGGGGTGGGGATTTGATGATTCACTAGAAAGTCTTTTGAATCATCTTTAAGATCCCTTGAATCAATATCCTTTGAATCCCTAAAAAGTTGTGTGTGTGTGTGTGGGCCAAGGGGGGATTTGCGTGTATTGTTATTAATCATTATTATTATATGACTATCGGTAACACGTCTATAGTAATCATGTGTAATGATTATATAGTTAAACTTACAATATTTATTATTATAAGTAATTGCTTATTATATTATTAATACACGTAGTTTCAATTGATTACACATATTACTAATCATTATTCGTTACAATATTTACTAATAATTAATATTGTTATCAATCATTTATGATTATATGACAACTTATATTGTTAGTATCTTACCAATAACATTATATAACATTATATAACATAATTATAGTAATTATACTAAACATGTTAAATCATTATAGAAATTATTTATACTAAACATGTTGAATCTTATTACAGTAAATATACTTTTTTTTACTAATAACTAAGTACCATGTTACCCTCTGGTAATTTAACATAGCTATGGAAAATCACCATTTTCAATGGGAAAACTCTCTATAAATGGTCATTTTCAATAGCTATCTTAGTTTACCAGAGGGTAAGTACCATGTTAATTTGCCCATGTTTTTTGTTTTTTTGTTCCCAAAGGTTCCCTGACTCGCCAGGACGTGGCCCTGGTGCAGGACATCACCCTGGCCTCGCGCGCGGCCGTGGGCGCGTTGGTGCAGCAGTCCACCAACGCGGTGGGGCCCGGATGGGGCGCGGGTGGGACGGGATCCCTCAAAAACTGGGGAAATCCTGGAAAAATGATGGGAAATCCTAGGAAAATGATGGGAAATCCTGGGAAATTCTTTAAAAAAATGGTAGATTTAGGATGATCATGGGATAATCATGGGATGATGGGAGGAATTATGATGGGATTTGCTGGAATGTCATGGAATATACCCTCTGGTAAACTAACATAGCTATGGAAAATCACCATCTTTAATAGGTAAATCAACTACACATGGGCCATTTTCAATAACTATGTTGAATTACTAGAGGGTAGGGTAGGATGATTGACTGGAATCCACCAAAATGTGACAGATGAAAACGACTGGAATCAACGAAATTGGGGGATTTAGTCTAACATAGTTAACATTGATGTGACCATCAGCATCTTTATAGATCTTTATAGGTAATAGCCTTAGCTGCTGTAATTCATTCATGAATCATAAATGGGGCCATTTTCCACATCTATGTAAATGTTTAACCTAGGGTAGTATGATTTAGCATGACTGGAATCGACCAATGTTGGTAACGGTTACTTGGTGAAACCATATGATGTTTGAAAAGATGTAATGAAACAAAATGTGGTTTAAACCCTCAATCAATGGGGATTAAAGAAACCCAAAATGTGGATTGTATCTGTTTAATCAGCAATGATTCATGGTCAAAGGAACAGAAATGGAGGAGTGTCGCAAGAAAAGATGTGGCTGCCACATAAAAGTCTGGATTTTTTGTGACAAAGGTCAAGGGGTTCACAACAAACATGTAGGTTTGACCCTATTCATACTGAACATATACTGTAGAGGACTAACACCCGAAAGTGCAGTTGAGCAAAACTTAGTTGTTTTTATTTTTGGGTCCAAACTGAACATCTCGAAGAGACAGGCAAGATAGTTTACCCTCCTGCGGTGAAGTGTACCTTCCAGTGGGAGCAAACTTGGCTGTTTCTCTCGTCGAAATCTTCTATACCAATCTGTATTCAAATGGATATGGGTCAAAATGGAAGACCTAGGGGACCACAGGTGTTAGTCTAGTTGAGTATTAACCATCCAATTATTGGGGTACCTAATTTTGACCCATACCCAAATGATGATGGAGAGATTGTGTGGTAGAAGTTCAGAACACTATTCAGGAAACTATAGTAAATCACATGTGTATGTGTCGGTGATTTTTTTTGCAAGTCCAAATCCACCCTATGTTTAGCTTGTTAAAGTTCCCATGTATCCTCGCGGCCATGGAGTTAGTTCTATGAACTAGTCCACTAACTCCCTGGCCGGTCTAAGGTATCCCTAAGAACCAGAGGCCCCCCGTGATGTTTGTTGGTTTATATAAGCCCATTCACTTGCCATTAACGATAGTTGCATCCACTTACGTTTGCTGGTTTATAAGCCCATCAACTTATATGAATAGTTACATCCATTTACATCCCCAAAACTATAGTTATATATATATACATCCACTTATGATAATATTATGTTTGTTGGTTTATGTTGCTTTATAAACCCATTAACATCCATATATATATATATACATCCATATACATATATATATATAGTTCCATCCCCCATCATCCGGAACGGCGGCGTTTAAAACGAACCGTTTGAAGCCCGACGGTCACTGTCCTTCGGACGAAACAGGACGGCCGCGTGGAGGCGGTGAATCCGATGCAGGGCATGTTCGACTTCTTCTCCGGAGGATCTGTCTACAAAAAGGCCCATCCAATGGGCGTCAATGTTAGCTAAGTTGGTGGGTTTATAACTCCAATAACTATGGTTTATGGTAGATATAACTATAGTATTCATGGGCTTTATAAACCAATGGGCAGAGTCAATGGATTGGTTTTAGGGGAAAATTTTAACCGGAAAGCCCCATATTGAATGGGAAAATCGATGGTTTCCGGTAGATTTTCCCTTAAACCAATCCATTGACAGAGCCGGTGGGTGTTCATGACGGCCAGATTTCATGACGGCAATTTTTGAGGCAAAGATTCGTTGGGGGGAAAAAAACTGGCAATGGGGATAGCTAGATGACTTCATCAAGCTGAATGTGGATATGATAAAACCAGCGAAAATATTGATGTTACCATCAACAATTGGGATCTAGCACGCGTATTAATGATTAACGGAAGAGGTTGTGGCTATCATCCAAGTCATTTGTCATCTTCATGCAAAAAACAAGGATGAAATTGGGTGATTATATGATTAATCACCTCCAACGATTTCAGGGAATCTCCAATGTTGCACATGTTTGTTGCTTACATCAAATGAAACACTGAACTCTTCTTGGTTAAGTCCCCATGTCTGGCTATATTTCAGCGGATAATATGTTCTTCATCTACATTTAGTTGCTGAACACCAATGTGACTTTGTTGATGAAGTCCACATGTTTCGCGAGGGGTTGGTAAATGTCCCGTTGTGTGGATTTTGAACATCTCTTTCAAGTATCGGTTGGATATTAAAAGAAACCTCCAATAGTTGGGTGATGTTCTTAAATATGACTTTTTACCCTGGGGTAAACTACGAGTTCTATGTGGAAAATCCACATCATTTGAATTTGTAGATTTTGTAGATGGTTTGCTGAAGGAATAAGGGTTTTCCACATCTCATCATTTTCCTAGGTTTTCCCATCATTTTCCTAGGGTTTCCCATGATTTTCCTAGGGTTTCCCATCATTTTCCGAGGATTTCCTCAAGGTTTTCCTGGAAAACCCCTGCACTCCGATCAGGCCTTGGCGGAGTGCGGTTTCGACTGCTCGGATGATGACCTGAAGCCCCTCTTTGAGCTTCTCAGCGCGAAAACCCATCGGAAAATGCTGATTTCATGCGATTTCATGGGATTTTATAGAGATTCAATGGTGGCTTAATGGGATTTGATGCTGATTTCATGTGAGTTTAATGGTTTGGAACCTTTTTTGTTTTTCCATAATATTTTGGAATAGTAATCCCAACTGACTAATGGGTTTAATGGGTTTAATGGATTTAATGGTGATTTCATGGTGATTTAATGGGATATATAACCTAGTTGATCTACTTGGGGGTGGAGTTGAGGCGGATAATGGCTATAACCATGGGACTTAAACCCCCACAAGTTGGGATATAACCCCTTCAACATGTGAGGAATCTATACAACTACAACTGGAACTGTACCCCAAGTAGATCATGATTTTTTGATGGTTAAATTCGGTGGGAGACCATTGGAGACCAAGATGTTTGGTTAGACATTCATGGAGAAGAACTTCTGGCGATCTATCATTCCCAGACTTGGCTGTTTTCAACCAGCTGGTGATTTGGGTTGGTGCTTTGCAATCCCAGGAATTCCTAAGGAATAGTATGGCAGCTTATTAAGGGCTTACTAAATCCTAAAGGCTCTTGGGGTGTTTTGCAATCCCAAACGGGCCCCAAATTACCGGTTACTGGTTGGTTGATAGGGACATAGTAGATGTTAATGTAGTTGCACTAATATTCACTATCATTATACAATACATTTGTATGAATTATTCTTATCCATTATTATCATACTTTGTAATAATTATTGCAATTATGAATCCACTATGAATTATGAGTATCCATTATTGTCCATTATTCCTACCAGCTGGTAAACCGAGCCATGGCAAATTCCACCCTTAAAATCGCTGGAGGAGTTGCCAGCGTTTGCCTTGTTCGATTACCAGAGGGTATCGATCATGATCACTATTTATCAATTGTTAATATACCCCCTTAGTATACCCTCTTAGTATAGTATAGGATAGTATCACCCGTGATATTTATCAATAGGATTGTCCATTGTTAGTATTATCAACTCATAGTTCCTGTCCATTATCACTATAAAAGAGTACTCACTATAGTCACTATAGTATTGTTTTACATTAGTTATTGTCATGGTATTCAGTGTATTCAGATAATTTATGAACCATGAATACTATGATATTGACCTGATCATCAAACATATTAGTCACATTAGTCAACTAAAAGCATCCACTACTACTGCAGTAAACGTAGCGTATTTAATCATTAGCCAATACTATGATACTCAACAGATATATATATATATAATTATATATATAAACATATAGATTAAGTCAACTTCAGGTTCAATAATAACTCAGCCATTCATTTTCTTTGTCGTTTTTGGATCCATTCAACAGCTGATTCAGCTGAGGTACCTGCAGGTTTGCCTCGGTGAGGTGGTGCGCAACAACGAAGTGCCCACCCTGATCAATGCTTTGGATGGGAAGTTCATTGAACCAGGTGGGCGTGGTGGGCGTCCGACGTTGGAAGGGACAGATTGGAAAGATGTGGAGGGTGATGATCCAATTAATGATGTTATTTAAGTGATATATGATATATAATAATATCACAATCAGAGTTTAGTTGGAAACTTCGATATGATGATTGTGATTATTTATATAAGTCTGATGATTCTGTGCAATGTGAAGAACTATAAATGCAATACTTAGATTGACATCAGAAACAGGTTCAGGATTGTTTGTGTTGTTCATTTATTTCTATGTTTTAATGTTTTAATATATGTATGATATTGTGTTGTTGTCACTGTCATAATTGTTACTGCTATGGCGGCTATGGTATTTTTCTTCTCCACGTGTTTTTAGAGTCTAGGGCTGCAAGGAACGATGCTACCCGCTACCCCAGGCACGGCATGGCATGGCCATCATGGCTCATCATGGCTTTAAAGATCGTTTAATAATTACCCTTTGGTTATTTAACATAGCCATGGTATAGATGGCCCATTTATAGATGGTTTACCTATTAAAGATGGTGATTTTCCATGGCTATGTTAAATAACCAGATGGTAAATGTTTAATTTAGCCATGATGGTTGATATCTAGTGACTGCAGCTACTCCATGAACGACCATGACTAGCTATGTGTTTCTATGTGTTTCTGTTCGCCCAAACATGCAATGTCAAACCAAAGATGCATCTTCATTTATGAATTGCTTGGATCATGCTTTGGACCATTGGTACCACAAATTTGCCAATTGCTTATCGGAGTTGATAATAAAGACAATATATATATATGTATATAATTATATATGTATACATATATAATTATATAGAGTGAGAGAGAGACTGTCAGATATTGAGATTCTCATAAATATTTCTTTACATGCATATAGATTTGTTTTTACCTATGAACAACTTGGACTATATATAGTATCTATATATATACATATATACATGCCACTACAAAATATACTATATATATATATATATAGATTTAGATATTGCATTATATTGCTCTATCTCTATATCTATATTATTTCTGTATGTATATATATATATATAATTATATATATAATTATATTATACATATTATTACTATATATTAATACTATTTCTCTCTCTCTCTCTATCTATCTATCTATATATGTCATGGCATCTCAGGTCCTGGCGGCGACCCCATCCGCAACCCCGATGTGCCATGGCAAATTCATCGGAAAAGTCATGGAAAATCACGAAAAAACAGCATGGTTAATGGACAATCACCATGTTGAATGGAGAGGAAAATCACCATGGTTAATGGAACATCGACATTTTTGGTAGCTATAGTAGGTAAGTTATCCATAAATGCACCACTTGTACCATAGCTATGTCTATGTGCAATTACCGGAGTGTGGGGGTTAAAGCCCTGGTTTCCTGTAGATCAATCCGTTGATCGCTTCCTGTGCTTCTGCAACGTGTCATGGATGACTTCGGAGAGAGCACTAGCACAACAGAAAATCATTGGAAAAAAAAAACATATTGGAGATGATTGGAACATACTCGAATGATGATGGTGATCATTGGTTCAGGAAACAAAAAAGGCCATGGCAAGATCATCAAGGGACCAACGGATCCCCCCGAGGTGCTTCCAACGGGCAAAAACATGCACGCCCTCGACCCCAACTCCATCCCTACGAAGGCACCGCTGAGGGGCAACGGTTTGAGAAGGTTGCGGATCATGGGGCTTCAATGGAGATTGGGAGCTAAGTACTATCGATGAGTGGGATATTACAATAGTACTATAAATGAATTATCTAAGCATCCTTTAACTAGCATAGACCCTGGCAAATTAAAGGGTTGGAAGACTAGTTCCATCTAAAAGTCAGCTATTCGTATAGTCTATGTTGATTGGGGGGGATCCATCAAATCCCTGTTTCACATCACATCAAGTCCTATCACATCACCATTACCCTCTGGTAATTTAACATAGCTATTGAAAATGACCATAAAATGACCATATATAATTGATTTTCCCATTAAAAATGGCCATTGTCAATAGCTATGTTAAATTACCAGAGGGTAAATCCAAGATTTTGAACAAAGCACATAGCTGAAACAGCCGGACGCCGCAAAAACAAGGCCGCCTGTGATGTGGCCCTGGTGGTGGTCGAACGGCTCTTGGAATCCCTGAAACAGCAGCAGGTGCCGACCTGGTCCATGGTCCACCATAGTCCATCATGGTCCACCGGGACGCTTGGGATATCTTGGGATGGGGCCCGGGGATGATAAGGATGACAATCAGAATCATGATATATCATGATAGCTATATTAATTGTTATTACTATGTTTATTCGGATGAGGATGATGCTGATCGTGATCATGAGTTTGAGTGTGGATTATTGCTAGCATTATTACTATGATTTTTATGTTTGGTTGTATATCATTGCTTTATTCTGATTGTTATGGGCTATGGGTGTTATTCTAGAACCCCTCATAAAGATCGAAAAGCCCTGCAAATCGTAATTAGTGGTAAACCGCTGTTCTATCTTTGTGCGAGCTGCTGTATCCAAGAACAATATGTTTGTTGTCCCCATTGTATCCCAATTGTAATCCAATCCCATTTTATCCCCACTAATATTGCCATTATATCATATTATATCCGGATTATGTAATCGCTATTATATCCATATTAAATCCCATGACATCTGTCTATACATATATAATATCCCTATTATATCCATTAAATCCTAATATTACGGTAATATGACCATCATATCCCTATTATATCCATATAAATCACCATTAAATCACCATTAAAGTGCCCTAAATGTCGAAGTTTCCCAAAAACCAGGGCGAGATGCCGGAATCGATCGCCTTCACTCTGTGGGGCACGGCTGCTTGGTACCATCAAAACATGGTGATTTCATGGGAGATCTCAACGGGGTGAATGGTGGTGAGGGCCATAGGGATTTAACATGATGTAACTTAAGCATATTTGACGTGGCCATGGTACAGATGGCCCAGTGAAATAGATGGTTTACCTGGGTTGACCTATTACAAATGGTGATTTTCGATGGCGAACTGTTAGTCATAACCAGATGGTAACTTAAGCATCAACAACTAGGGACTTATTTTGCGAATTCAGATGGCAAATTGAATGGTTTTTGATATGGGATTTCACCAATAGATATGGGGATTGATTGGATTTTAGTGGAATATGATGGGGTATAATGGGATATAACTCACCAACGATTGGGGAATCAAACATGGCAAGTTGGGAAATCTCATATATATATATAGGGGTTTATAGCTTGAAAGGATATATATTTAAGAATCATACTTGTTTTATGTGATATGGAATGGCACTATCATTTCTTAAAGAACTGTTTTGATATTCATGCCAATTTGTAGATTGGCACAATATTCAAAAATTGGAATTGGATTGTGTTTCTTTTCTACATATAGATGGTATGTCAAAATCAGATAAACGGAACCTTTTTCATATCCCACTCCAGGTTTTCAGAGAGAGAGACTTGTCAGGATGGTACCGGCATCCAATGCGCTGAATTCAGCACAATGAATGGCTATATAGACAATATGACTAGATATACATCAGAGACATGATGGATGGAAGGATCTACGAGTCTTACTATTCACAATTATTTAGTCTAGATATAGTGGATGATGGATGTTGAAAGGAGCATTTTCTAGTGAAAGTGTCATCAACAGTGGCTCTGTTTTGGAAATGTCTATGGGGCCCCCAGGTTTCACCCCAAAAAAAAACGAAAAGTCACAGGACAACATCAAGACCTATGGTGAGAGCCTGGCCCAGGCGGGACAGTTTTTTCGGGGGTTGGTGCGGTTAGAAGATCTGTAAGAATCAAGAGAGTTGGTACCCTTTCATGGAACAATGGATTTTGTGTGGGGGATATTGATGATTGATGAGTACCGGGCCACCGGGATATCAGATTACCATACATGACAAATCGAATATGAACATGGGCAACAAAAAAGGATTTTTGTATACCAACAGTTTTCAAAATTGGGTACCAAAACACGAGCAAACAATTCCATGGGTTCCTTCTTGTCACTGTGACCGACTGCCATGGTCGCCAGGCTTTTGCGTGTTTCGTTGTGGGTGATGGGTTATTTGATGAGGTCCATCCAAAACTCATGGTTTGCTTATATAAGGTGATTTGGCTGATTTTCCCACTGGAACATCAATCATTTGGGCGATTTTTTTGGGTGTTTTTTTTTGTGAATATTTTTGAGGACCCCTTGAGCAAATCAAAGAAACTAGTGGTTGCAAATGGATCCAGCAGGAAGATCTGTGGCTCAGAGCACGGCACCATAGATCGATTCATGGATCGAAGCAAGTTGTCTTCATCTCAAGAATCTGTTTGAGAGAAATGGTTGCAGCAATGCCACCATACATGAGTATATAACCTATACAAATGCATGACTATAGTGTATAAATATTTTCAATATATGTCAAACTATATATACACACGTTTGGATAACAAATGCAAATAGAACAATTTGATTCATTGCTGACCCAGCGGTATGCGGTTTGAGACGAATTTCCCTTTGGCCAAATTTGAGAGAAACAGTTTCATTTCGGAACTGCCATGTGCAGTCTTGATGCCCCCCTATGCCCCCGGAAGTTTGACTATTGTTGAACATGCATCCACATTCTTCGAAACTGACCCTACAACTGATTAAGTGGCCACTGGCCGAATCAATTGGCCCACTGCTTGGTTTTAGGGCAGAACACTGCAGATGAATACATGGACCCTGACCATCCCTGACCCAAAACTGTCGTTTCTCCCTGACCGCGCGGTGTGTCCGGTGTGTCCGGTGGAAAAGTTGCCGCGTCGCCGCATTAAACGCCATGGAGCCAGCGAAAAGAAACCTGATGGATTTGCGTCGCCTGGCTCTGGCGGTTGATATGGGTGTTTATATAGTTCCCCCATGGGAATACAAAAGGATAATGTGCTAAAACCAATAATACACCATCCCTACTATCACCATAAAAAGTTCAAGATCATTTCACCACTGATGGATGATCTTCAATGATCTTCAATGATTGTTGTTAGAGACTGTGCACCAGGATCATTAACTCATTGATAAGAAACCTTGTTTTTTGTTTCTAAATCAAGCAGGTCATCATCCGAAAGTGATGAGATTTCTGTTTCAGTGTCTAAAAGAGGAAACCACCTCAATGAAACAGCCCAGTTTTGTTTTGTTTCCTAGCTCAACATCTAATATCGATTCATTCATAGCATTTTTTTTGGTCTGGATCCTGAAATCTGTGGTATGTCCCTTTGACTTAGTTAGACCTCCATGTATCCCCTAAATTGAACATACCCTCTGGTAAACTAACATAACTATGGACAAATCACCATTGAAATAGTGGATTTGTTCCCTTGAACAATGGTGATTTTCTATAGCTAATGTTAAATTACCAGAGGGTATTGAACATATTGAACATATGAAAGCCGTGGAATGCCCAAAGAAATCGGTGTGGATTTGATGATTTTCCCTAGTGATCATGGCACATCCCCCCGTCATCAGCATGTTTATAGGTGGTATGATTCCCATTCCCAGGAAAATGGGTGGTAGAAAAATCATTGGTTTACCCACATTATTCCAATGATTAACCATTATTAACCATTATTAACCATTATTAACCATTATTAACCATTATTTGCCATTATTTACCATTATTTGCCATTATTTACCATAGATTGACTAGATTAACCATAGATTAACCATGTTTTCAACTGGAGCGCCAGGCGGAACCTTCGATGAGGTGGTGAAGTTTGCAGACACCTACACCTTGGAGGTTGCGTATCTTAATGGCCGGAAACATATTAGCCATGCATACCATACCCACGACATCCCGAAACACATTCCGTGGATCAATTTTATGGAAAAAAACATTCAGTTGATGGTGAATCACCAGGAATGTTTCCTACATGTTTCCTATGAAACAGCTATTTTTTTTGGAGGTGGGGGTATCCACTAATTAATATCATAGAATTGGATGATGGGAACATTTTAACCGGAAAGCCCGATCAATTTGATGGTAAAAACCCATGGGTTTCCGGTTAAGATTTTCCCAACAAAACCAATCCAGTGATATGGGGGCATGGTGGTTTCATGAATAGAATTAACCATCATTAGCCATCATTAGCCATCATTAACCATCATTAACCATCATTATAACAACTGGTCTGATAATCTGCACCATGTTTTGGACACATCCCATGACTTCCAAGGTGCTGAGCCCCTGTTGCAGAGTGGCACAAAGCGCTGCTGCGAGCCGTGGCTTGTCCCATCAGCTGAGATTACCAGAAATGATGGAGGGTTGCCCGATAGATAAAGAAATTAAATCATATAATATATATATATATACGTATATGATATATACGTTATATATATATATATATGTTATATATATAAATACACATGTTATATATATATATATGTATACACGTTATATATATATACATACATACACATGTATCCGCTTTAAAAGTCTTAAAAGCACAACCTTAAAATGACAAACAAAAGAAAAACATGGATGCTTACCGTCCAAATTGCTCACTGTTCAGGATGCAAATCCATCAGTTAAATCAGTGTAATGAATAGCTACAATTACCTTCCCCAATAACTAACATGGACCCTGCGAAGCAGGTCGTTGGAAGACTCGTTTCCACTAAACAGTTGACTTTTTTCAGGGTCAAACTATGTCGTACTGTTAATTGCTGGAGGGTAATCCACTTTAATCCACTAGTGTTGGAAAAGAACACTATTTTCAAATATTTTCAATAGGTCAGTCATCTACAGATGGACCATCTATACCACAGCTATGTTAGTTTAACAGAGAGTAAATGCCGTTAATATATCCATTTTTGTTGGTTCAATCCCTATATCAATCACCATAGAATCCCATGAATTCCCATTCATATCCCATTAAATCCCATTACTCATGGCAATTCCTACGGTTTCTCCTGGGCACAGTGTATTCCTATCGTTTCAGGCCGGAGGACCTGGGAGCAGCCGTTGGAGGGCTGGAGCAAGGATGGCCAGCGGTGTCTGCGGGAGACGCACCTTGGTGGTCTGTCACTGTCCCATCATCCCATAAGATTTACAGCTACCAGGACGATCCCATAACAATTCTCCCCACAAGAAAGGTACCAACATGGCTATGGATCAATACCTATACATACCATTTTTAGGGGGATGAACATCCATAAATCCCAGCTGTTTTGACGTGAACTACAGGGGTACCAGGGTTTTGACACACTGCCATATCATGACAGAGAAATCCCCGAACATTGTTCAACATGTTTTCATTTTTTGGAGTTTCAAGGATTTTCCCGTAATTTGCAAGGAAACATATACCTCCTCTACCTCTATGTTACATGTGGAAATGATCAAACAAGTGTAGAATGTATGTGGAATACCTTGCAATTCGGGGTCCTACAAACTTTTAGTTTACATGTTTGATTTTCTGCAATTCTGTAGCTATTTGCAGACCTTTAGACTATCATTTTACGTTTTGTTTTACCTACTTACATATTTTTCTTTTCGAACATGTAGTTTACATTTCAGACATCCCCTTAGGTTTTTAAAAAAAGCCAGGGGACCTTGTCAAAATGCAGATTGCAATTAGAACGTGTTTTGAAAAATAAATGTATGCTAACATTTTTTCCATCCCCCTCCTAGAAAGTATGTCTAAAATGTAGCTTATATCTAAGGGTACATTCCCCTCTCTTAAAAGGGTCGTGATTTTACAACTAGATTTACAAATCGACTAGTTGGTATTGTTTCATAGGAATCCCGGATCGCCAACTGGTGCTTAGGATTTCGCAACCATTCACATATGAATCCATATGACTACCATATTTTGGGGAAGAAACATCCATATATACCAGTGATTTTAGGGTACCTGGGGTGGGTTTTGATTCATAGCCATATTAGTTGTTTTTCAATGATTTTGAACCGAAAAAAAAATGGGAGTTGCAGGATGTTGCCAAGAAGAATGTGGATTTTGCTTGGCAAGACCTGCATGGATTTAGCATGGTTTAACAAATAAGACTCATGATGAATGGATTTAAGAGCTACAATTTAGGGATATACTTGGAATTACTTGGATATAATGATATCAGCACTGGTTGATGCAAAAAAAATGCAAGGATAAGGAGAATTGATGAACCAACGCAAATGGTGCGTGTGACAACCAACTATAAAAGGACAAACACATAATTATACAATATAGGTATATGAAGCCTAAGCTCACATCGATTGGTGGTCATGGAGACCATTTGTAATCTGTTTAGCACCTTCAACATATAAAGATGTTAAAAAGCTGGAAACCGGAACATGAGATGAATTTATGTTTTCTTTGCATATACACAACTATCATCTGTGACAGCCTAGGAAAACAAAAAAAAACACGTCCTCATTCCGGGAGATTACAACAAGACCCGTTGTATCCGAAACGAATGATATATCATATATCAACCGAAAGTGGGGAGAAACGTCATCATCATCACGGAGTCCACTACCCTCTGATGATGTTTCCATGACCCTCTGGTAGTCAAACGTGGCAACGGAAAAAAAAAAACAAACAAAACATAAATGATCATAAAGAAAACGTTTCACTGGGAACATCATCAAGCAAAATGGGGATTTTTTTCCACCGCCACCGTCGATGACACCGGAGGGTAAACTTGCTTGGCCAATGTTGCGCTTCCGTGATTGATTTGAGGGTTATTTTTCCCTGTTAGATCCTTTGACTGGATGGTCATGCGCCCATAATTTTAAGGTCTAGATGCCCAATAATTAACCAACAAAATCTACCGAATACTTAATCAATTTTAATCGTTTGGTTTGTCTTTTCGACTATTTACCGTCCATCGAACAGATGGTATGACAATCCCTTTCACTGATATTCTTCAAAAAGACTGGACCTATCAGCCAAGATAGCATGGGAGAAACACGGACCTCAAAGTAGGTACTTCCAAATCATCGACTGATGTCGAAACCACATTAAACATCATTAAGCATTAAACCTCATTAAACATACTTGAACCTCATTAAACATCATTAATCATTGTTATATAAACATCATTAAACATCATCAAACCATCATTAAACCATTATTAAACCCGTTTTGAAGAACTATAGCAACATTCACCAATGACGTGGTCATGACTTCAACTCCACATGTTTATGCTGTCAGGCTGGGATCTCTGTGGAAGAAACATCAAGGCGTGGCTCGGGTTTCATTGACGTCACCCTTGTTTTTTAGTGGGTATTCCATTGAAAATGCTAAGAGCTTGCCAAGTTAGCCTCATAGATGTGGTACCTTTCTCGTTTTGAGATATTTTGAGATGATTTCTATATTGTTGGTGGTTTCTTTGTTAGTCCGTGTACATCTCTATGCCTGCTGTGATGACACTAATTGACTCAAAAATTCAATGCAGGTTAAAGAACAAAAGCATAAACCAGATTGCAGCGCGGAGCTCCATTAGTAAGTCAATCGGATTGCCTCGTGATTTCTCTTTGAATTCAACGCGAAAAAGCGCGTGAAATCAGGTCTGATTCGGCAAAAAGGCGCCAAGTTCAACAAGATCCAGTCCGCTGCTGACATGTGCCCCTAGGATTTGGCTTCCAAATCTGTCAAGAACTAATCGACGAAGATTTGTTGTTTCTTTTGTTATCTTTTAATCTCTTGCAATGACAATCAGGGATTTAATCATCCACAATTGGGTTTGACTGAACATAGGGTACGCGAAAAATCCAATTATTATATATTATATATGATGTACGTAAAATATTTAATTATAATTATATTATATTATGTATTTTACTTCTCAGCAACTGGCCAATATCGGGTACATACCATTTTCAGACGCGGCCAATTGGGGTTAATTATTTTCGGTCCAAAGTCACCTTTGGATGTTGGGGACTTTTCGGCTGCCCATCTTGCGATTTGGCTGGACCTGGATATGCATAGCAGGGTTAGTCCAATCATGTCCAATCAATTATAGGTAAATGATAGCCACAAGAGGCAGGGCGAAATGGCTGATTTGCTAAGATTTTCTATGTTCAGCCCATTTCCGGTATTTGGGGTTTTGGGGCAACCCTGTATAGTGATTGGTGGATTTGGTGTTTTTTTTTGTTGGTAAACCCTAGCTGACACTGACGATCCCCACTTGACTTGTAGGTTGGAGGATGGACGTAAGAGATTTTGTGAGAATGCAGCGTGAAAGACTCCATGTTACGATGTCTTGACTGTACAATGACTTGTGGAGGCAGCAAAACATCTATAAGCCATCAAGCCATATCAAGCCTAATTGATAGTATGATATAGTATGTATATACAAGTATACAGACATAGTCATACAGACATACATGAAACATTGGGTGGCCCACAATTCACATGAACGCTGGCCGCTGGCCGTCTGGAGGTACCGATGCTGGCCCTCAAAGGATTGGTTCGGAGAAGGCGAAGTGCCGTGGAAGGAGAGAGTTCAAAAACTGCTTTGGGGGGTTGAAATATTTAGTCGTTTGAAAACCATAGAAAAGGGATGATTGTATGACCAGAATATGTTTTTTGGATGGGTTAAAACGAAAAACCAAGAGAAATTTGTGGTTTTGTATTTCTTTTCCCGCAATTTCAGCATGTGAAGTTCGAGTTGTCGCCAGGAGTATTGGGATTTTGAGTTTGGCGACAGCTCTTACAACATCTGGATCTTTGATCTTCCGGTGGCTATCCTCAATCTGGAACGCATTTTCGGTGCCTTGAGCTGCTGGAGATGACTTTTAAGAACCACTTGTTGTGAATTTGGGTTTTGATTGCTTTGGATATCACATGTTTTACATGTTTTACATAGATATCCTTCTGCTGGGCAGTTTCGATTTAGGGGGGTTGGATGGGGTCGGGAGTTGGCCAAACAGAATTTCTGTTCTGGGAATGGGATGATCCACCAAATGACTCAGTCCAACCGTTCCAACCTCTGTCATTCTTCCGAGAGTCTGATACCTCGATTCAACTGCTTTTATAATCTTTTATACCGGATTTCATCATATGTCATCCTTCGAAAACACTTGGTTTGTTGACATTTTTTGCTTGTCAACTTAGTCAACTTGTCATCCTTTCATATCCTTTCGTCAGTCCTTTAGTCCTTTGACTCCAAGGTGACCTTTTCCTTCGCATGCGTTGGCCCAAAGCCGGCAGCCAGGAGGCGCGCGAGCTGTCGCAGCTTTCCAGCTGCGAGGCCTTCGTGGAGCGCTTGACGACGAAGTCGCAGTGGCAGGAGGGGATCACCGGGACCGGGGACGCCATGGAGGTGGACGAAGATGAAGATGTGGACGTGGGATCTGAGTGTCCAACGGCTGACAATTTTAAGGGGCGGTGCTGCTGCTGGTGTTTTGGGTTCTGACTCAGATTCAACATGATTAATGTTGTGGTGGCAGTTCTATTGATTTGAAATTAGATATAGATAGATATGTTATGATATGTTCATTTGTACTAGTCATAGTCGTGGAGTGGGGAATGCTAGCCGCAACGACCGTCTCATTGAGAACTCGATCCAGTGTAATGTTACTGGTATCTTAGATGTGCTAGTAAGATATGGGAGACTCATAGGTCCCAGCAGTATAAACCAGCATTTTCGGATTCACAACATGGATGACAGGATGGTTCCCCGTGATGGTTCCCCGTGGTTCCCCGTTGACCCAGGGGATTCGGAGGAGGATTTTGACTTCACTCTGAAGCCCATCTCATTCTTCATGGAGCAAATCTGGTGGTCCGACACGCGCGTGTGTCGGTGGTTCAACCGCCCTCGCCAGACAGAGTTTATGGACAGGGCCGGGAACAAAGGAGGCGGTTTGGGAGGGCATTATGCCCTGTTTTTTGGTTACATCGGTCATGTGTAGTGTAGTTGATTATGTCCAGTCAAACTGAGCAGTTTTGATATACTGGGACTGTGTCATTTCATCAAGCAAATAGCCCATTATTCCAGTGGGTTAATTTTGCAATAGGACCCCGGCCCCTCAAAAAAAAAACATTGAGCAGTGGAACTATGTTGTTAGTTTTCTGATTGGTAATTTCCCACTGGTTCTGTTCAAGAGTTTCGAGTTTCCATGCAAATCTTCCTTGGTGCTTCATCCTTAGTAAGTTATATACCCCCAGTTTTCAGTGGATGACCCGAACTCGTCCCAGTTCTAACATGTTATAAGCAGGGCACCTGGGATCTCGGCAGCAGGAGATGTTGCGGCGGCGGCCCTATCTGAACACTGGAGAGCTGATCCCCAGGCGTCCAGCGCCCACGCAGGGCTTGAGTTTGCTCCCTGGGCAGGACGCGGAGTCCATTGCTTGGGGACAGCCTGGGAAAACCCATCCGGTCTTCCCCGATCCGTCCGGGGGAAAACCCGTAGGGCCGTAGGGCCGATGGCTTTTCTGATCATCTCCATTTTTAGGAGACCGAGTGGGAAACAGAAAGTTCCCATGATTTGATTTACCCTTGACTGCGTCAAACACGGCGTGCTGGAAGCTCCCCCATTTCATTAAATTTCATTAAACATATCTCTTTGTTGAGTGTTTAACCTTCATTTCCATCCATTAAATTCCCTGAAAAATCTCTCTGTGTTGATTGTTTAACCATCTTTAACCTCCAATGTCCTATGATTATTTCCTACTGTGGATGGAAGAAATCCTGCACCAGTTCATAGGTGGTTTATATCTTTACAGGGTTTCAACATGTTTCAACCATCCTTTTGCTGCAGGATTTTTTATGAATTTCTTCCATCTATGCGCAACGCTCACTTGGGATGTCCCAGGAGTCCGTCTTCATGACCTGGGATCGGCATGAGCTTTGGGTCTACGCCTGCACCTGGGCGAGATTTTCCCTGTTCCCAGTGGAAAATGCACCAGAGATGGGGAATCTATAGGGAACATTCGGGAACATGTTTTTTAATTTTTGAGATTTTTGGGGAGCCCTTAAGCAAATCCAAGATGATACATGGGATAAGAATTCATGATTAAGTTGTAGAGTAATATTATTATCCCTGTGAATTATTATCCCATGAAATAGGTTGTGATAGGCTCATTTGATACATGGGAAATTTATTCACCTATTACAGTTGGCTGGTTTAGGTTCATGTAGTTTGATATACATTTATATACTGTATATATATAATTATATATATATATATATGTGTGTGTGTGTCTTCGATTTGGGTTTTGGGCATTGCAAATAGACATAGATTGCATGACTCATGAATTGTCGCGAACACCAACAGCACCTTCCATTTGATGGTGCGAGCCGTACTGCTTCGCTACATGCTTCGCCCATGTCCGAGGCTACGTCGACTGAGACTGGCCACTGCTTTGCGGAAAAAAGGGGGATGCGTTGCTTTCGTGACGGAGCTGGAGGTTAACCATCTCCGGTTGAAGATGGTTTGTTGATGGGTCGTAACTTTGATGTTTCTGTTTGTTGAAGACACACACACACACAAAGTTCATGAAGTTTGGGTATGGTTCAAAATGATCAACCCAGAAAATAGGAGGTTTGGGTACTGTACCTTAAATTTGATGGTTTTTCAATGTGTGTAATCAGTTTTGTTTCCATGCAAAATGACTATCTAAGACTATATATTTCATGGGAATATCCCGTTTCCAGACACACCCAAATAGGGTATATAATTCATGGTAATTCTATATTTTACTCTTTGGCTAAGTCCAAGTCGTTTTCCTGGCTAACAATGAATTAGCCACTGAATAAATAGATTTACCCCTGAAAATTTTAATGAATAAATAAATGAATTACCCCTGGCTAACAATGAATTAGCCACTGAATTAGCCCTAGAATTACTCTAGGGTAGACATTTTCAATTCGATGTGGTTTTTTCAACCACCAGCTGATCATTTCCCGGGACACCATGGATATTCCAGATCAACTGCAGGTCTACGTTCATCCCTGCAGGTCTTGGCCCTTGTGGGTGCCCGCCCTGTCCCAGATTCCTTGGGACGTGTGAACAAGGCCGCAGCCAGGGTCGGTGATGGACGCCTCAAGCTATTTTCACAGGAAAGTCATGGGAAAATCAATCATCATTTTTTAATGGAACATCACATTTTTTGATAGATTTTAATTGGTAAATCCTGATCAGTCATCTATAAATGGACCATTTTCCATAGCTATCTTAAAAGCGCAGATGGTAGGACCAACATCAACCTCGCATTTTACGGGGAGAGGACACCATGGGAAATTTGGCCAAGTAAGATAGGGGAATTGGAAAATCTATGGGGGCCCCAGTGTATTTGAAAATGGAAATTCCCCAGAAATGTTGAACGAAAAGGGGGAAAACGGGGAAAACGGGGAATTCTATTTTCACAGACCAAAACCTATAGGATTATTATGATTCCAAACGGGGCCTGCTTTTTGGCCACCCATTCGGGCCTGCACTTTGTACATCCAAGGTACGGTATGGATGGGTCAAAACGCAAGACCTGTAGCGTATGGTTTCAATATGTTTCAATAGGCGAAGTTGAATGTGGTAAATCCATGTAAATCCAATGATCAATCCGCCCAAAGTTGTGAAACGAGAAATGGATTGTGTTTCAATCATCCCCAATTTGAGGTTTATGGCATTGGGTTCAGCACATCGTCTGAACATAGGGTATGATTCACCGTATGATGTATCCTCAAATGTTATGCTTGAAGAGCATTTTTCATACGCTTCCCATTCACACACCACGAATCGGGGGTATCCCACACAGTCCCACACTATGTTGATATTTTGTTGATACCCCAGAAAACCTATCGACTCCATCATCATGAACCCAATTCTTGCCATTTTGATCGCAACACTTTAAAACTTCCGGAAATCGTCCAGGTGTTCATCTCTTTTTCAGGCTCGGCTGGGGTAGCCCCTTGGTACCCCTGGCGCATCAGGTGGAGCTAATCCCCTTGGAGGAACTGGGAAGGCCTCGTGTGGACGTTCCTTGGAGACCGCAGACATGGCTCTGAAAAAAATGGTGTGTGAAATCACCAAGCTTTGGACGGGGATATCTTTAGGGGATTTACTGGGGATATAACCCATAGGATCCATGTCTGGTATATATGCTAACATTTGGGGTATATTGATGGTAAATGTTACCATATATAGCATACATGGATCCTATGGGTAAGGATATAGACAATATATATAGACATAGAACCACCATTTTTCGCAAGAACATGTGGTAGCGAACATGGCAGTTTTTTGTGTCTCTGAACATGTGGTGTCGCCCTGAAATGATATGTGTCTTTGAATCTGATGATAAACCAGTATTTCTAGACAAGTGGACAATCTCCGACAATCTCCGACAATCTCCATGACTCCTTTGGATGCATTGTTGTAATATCCTTGGTGAAGTCCTATAAGTTGTGCTTGAATCAATCGAAAGTAAAGGGTCATGTCCCAGATTTGAGGTGAAACGTGTACCGTAAATCCGAAAAATGCGGTTGAGATCTTGAAAATCCAAAGTGTCTCTGGGCTGACTTTCCAGTGGTTGCAACAAATCATGATCCCCGGCTTCTCTCGATCCATGGCCTTTCCTTCTTCCTGCTTGAGTATGTTTTGTCTTCCATGTCTAAATCCACTTGAAATGTGGAATCTACTGTGAATATCCGAGAAAGGTGGTAGTTAGTCATTGGGAATCCAAGTTAACCATGATCTGGTTAACTATTGTCCATCCCGTTCTGATTATCCAATCCCTTAAAATACGTACCTCAATTGGGGATGGATGGATGGTTTATTGGGTCTACAATATTATATACTCAGTACATTCAGCATTATCAGCCATAGATAAACCTGTTTGAACCATATATGATCCCTTTTCAACCACAGATGAACCATGTTTTTTTTCTTTGTTTAACCAGTCTTAACCATTCATCACAATTAACAATGATTCATAAGGTACCAGATTCATCTATTTGTCTACTAACACAATATTGAAACCATGGGTGAAACCAGTCTCAACACAATATTGATCCATCATATATGATGGTTGAGACTGGTAGATCATCACATCCATAATTTTAATATCCAAAAATGATCAAACAGGCAGATTATGGATGTGATGATCTACCTTTTTGATTCCCTTTTTCGGAAGATGCTCCCCCGGCTTCGGCGCGACTCTCCCCAGGTGGTCTGCAATTGCTCGGGCGTCTTCCGTGACCTCTTCATCAACCAGATGAATCTTCTGGACCGAGCCATCAAGGCGACGAAGCGATGATGAAAGATGTGGATTTGTTGATGAAAAATGGACAAACCTAGTGAACTCTGGATTTTAAACATGAGTTTGATATGATTTAACATGATTTAACGTGCTTTGATGGGATTTAATCATGATTTAGTGATGTCACGTGATTTAAACATGTTTTAACATGCTTGAACATGATTTTACAATCAAACATAGTGATTTAACCAGTGACTAATGAATATGGCTGGGTGAAAAAAACAGATCACAAAGCTCTATGGCCATAGGGCACAGCCAATAACCAGCAGCTATCCAGCTGGATCCATTGGGATGGGCTGATTGAAAAAAACCATACCCAGTGGCATCTCATAGATTGGATGATGGGAAAATTGGAACCGGAACCCCCCATTTTTTTCATGGTAAAAATCAATCTAATGGTACTCTACATGATGCGGTTTTTCCAAAATTCTGGAAAATCCATGAAAATCCATGAACCATGATAAACCCAATTTGTGTCCTTAGTTTTTTGGGGGGAACATGATGATAAACCAATGAATTTCAGGGTATCCTCTTTTGAGACAAACCCGTGTGGACCGGATCCCAAAAAATTGTCCGACCCAGTTCATGGCCACCCTGATTGGCTATCCAGAAGAATAAACTTCAGCTGCTTAGAGTCTTTAGAGTACATATTTATTTATTATATGTATATATATATATATTATAGAGATTTATAGCCAAAAAGACCTTAAAAACGCGTAGAGCTATGGAGGTTTCCATTTTCAAAATCGGGGTACCCCCCTTTCCGTCATCCGTTGCAAGTCATCGGTTTCTCGCCAGGCTGCAGCAGAGGCGGAGGAGCCAGTGGAGATGAACTTCGTGCGCAAGCACGCCATGGAGCAGGTGAGTTCTCGAAACCACTGAGTGATCGGTGAAAAATGGTAAATCATATTTGGAGTTCATGAATTATATATATATATTAATTATATATAGTAATTATATTGTTTTGTGATAAGCATTGTTGTAGAGAAACCTATCAACTATGAGATGGGATAGGACCTGGATATGGTATGGGTAGGATTGGCCACTGGCCATGTTCGGGAATTCAGGGGGAACATCTAGAGCAAACAGCGCGGTTTACCGTGGTTTTGCAATGTAACATTTCAGAAGAAACATACATATATATATATACATAAAACATATAATAGATACATACATAATAGATAATATATGTATATAATTTATAATATAATATATTGAATATATATATATATAATATAAATAATATATAATATAATATAAATAATATATAACATAACATAACATAATATAATATAATATACTATAATATAATATAATATACTATACTATAATATAATATAATATACTCTAATATAATATAATACAATATAATATAATATAATATACTATAAATAATATATAATATAATATAATATAACATAATATAATATATAATATAATATAACATAATATAATATATAATATAATATAATATAATATAGTATAATATAATATAACATAACATAGTATAATAATAATATATAATATGATATAATATAATAATAATATATAATATGATATAATATAATATAATATAACATAATATAATATATAACATAACATAACATAACATAATATAATAATATATAATATGATATGATATAATATAATATAACATAATATAATATATAACATAACATAACATAACATAATATAACAATATATAATATGATATAATATAATATAACACAATATAATATATAATATAATATAACATAACATAACATAACATAATATAATAATATATAATATAATATAAGATAATATAATATATATATAATAATATATAATAATATATAATATAATATAATATAATATAATATATAATTTAATATAATATAATATAACATAATATAATAATATATAATATAATATAATATAATATGCTAATTTGTACTCAAACACAGTGGACTCAGTTCACTAATGGCTGACCAGGTTCCCTCTGAAACACCACGGCATGGCGCCAGCATGGGTGTCATTTGGAGGTTTCCGAAGTCATGGGGTGTACCCCAAATCCATGGAATATACCGTGTATATACCATGTACATGATTAGAACTATAATCCAGATTGATAAAAAATGATTACATATGATTATATCATGAGGTTTTAACAAGAATTTCCATCATGTTAACCATCCAGCTATTGGGGTACCCCCATTTATGGACCCCCCCATAGATACTATGAAACCACCATGGTGACTCATCCCGACAGCGACAGGCGCAAGAGCTGAACATCTCCCTTCGACAGGCGATCCATGGTGGCCGTGTCTTTAAATGGATCCCCAATAGCTGGGATGGAATTATCTCATGGAAAATCCCAAAAATAAAATGGATGATTTTGGGGGTGCCCCCCCATTTAGGAAACCTCCAAATGACCCATGTGTATGTGTGTTTTTTCGCTTGTAAGTTGATAATATCACGTTGAATCATCACTTGTGCCACAATCCGAAAAGGCGTAACAATGGACCCGAGCACCTATGTCCAGTTGTAAACTGTCCATCCATTTTGTTCCATTTTGTGGCTTGGATTGATTCAAAATTGTCAACCCCATTCCATCCCACTAAAACTGCCATAGATATCCATAGATTTGTTGCAATTTCCATTTTGTGACTTAAGTGCATTTTGCTCTCTGTGTGCATTTTATGTCACTTAACTCATCATTGAAGTGCCGTTTTCAATGTACAAATGGTTGGTTCCAATGTGCAAGTGCCGTTTTCCTATTTGGGATGAGGGTCCCCAGCATTTTCCCACACATAGTCACATACACCAAAAACCATGTCCAATAGAGTTAATGTACCCATTCCCATAATAAGGATGACAATAAACCATATATAATCATATACCCTCCGGGGATCAAACATGGTGTGCTGGAGAATTCCCTTTTGCCCCCGGAAAAAAAAAAAAAATATATTTTCCATCTCAAACTGTTAGATTCCCAGAGGGTAAATCCATAAAATTGCCATGGTTCATGCCAGATGTTCATAGATTTTCCATATATTTGTCCCATGTTTTCCCCATCAAATTCATTTTTTTCAAGGTTTTCCATGGTTTTTCCAGCCAGCAATGGTTGATTCCCACGGGGCGGCCATGTGTGGCGGAAAACAGGCCGCCACCCGTGTCTTCAGCAACGCGGCGGGGTCCTACTCTGCCAACGTGGGCATTGCCATCGAGAACGGCGCCAACGTAGATGAAGACCAGCTCCAGGATTTTTCGGCGGAAACCAACAGGATTAGCTTGGGATAATTTATAGTATAAGGATATGGAAGGATATTAAACTATATTAATATGTATATATTATATATATATCTCATATATAATTGTTTCAGATATTAATATTATATATATATATATATGTATAGGGGATGTTATAGGGATAATTTAAGTTTGTAGGGATATCATACTATAGTAGGAACAGCTTTGACATTATGTGTGATAACTTGAATATTTTTCTTCTGGGGACTTTCTGGGCAAGCAACGGGATTTGATTGTACTAAGCAATCTTTTGCTACAAATATCGTAACCCCCAAACAGATCGAAAAGTATAGAACGGTATATAGATTATATAGCCAAGTATATTAGTGGCATTTCACTTGTCCGCCTTTTCTGCTATACGTGTAAATGGAGATACTATGTGTATATAGTATATATATATATATATTGTTGGCTGTATATCCACTGTTGCATATCATTTGGGTGCTACAACCCAACGATCTCATCGTTTCTCCAGCCAGTTGAGCAGTTCGTGCATCTCCCTTCAGGAGCAGTTCGTGACACGCAAGGGCTTCGCCCTGAGTTCCGATGCGCCGGGAGAGTTACAGGAGGCCTCGGGTCTCTTCAAATCTGCGCTGAGTAAGGCGCGCTGCCGGGGAATCCCTACAAACCTAAGAATCTTGGGGGGATTAATCATGAAACATAGGGTAAATAGGGTTAGCCATGGCTTAAGCATCAAACATGATGGTTCAAAAATATTGAAATGGGATGAAATGGGGGCTAATATAGCCTATAATGCCAATATGTTAATAGAGTATATGCTAGAAACCGCGTTTATTTGGACCCCAAAATCAGTTCATTCAAGACGAAGTCAGGGTCGCCTTTGAGGTATTTGATATTTTGCGGATGGGATCAAATGCCATCATACAAGCCAAGTCTACATACACATATATATATGTATATGTAGAATATCCTCACTTATTCATTGGGTTTTTATATGTAGAATGTCCTCACTTATTCATTGGGTTTTTATATGTAGAATATCCTCACTTATTCATTGGGTTTTTCAGAACGTCAAGTAGATTGGTACCCAGATAAAAAGGCAACTTGATGGTGGACGTTAAAGAAGTGCCACAACCGTGTCGAAGAGTTCCTTGAACAGCTTGAAATCTGTTGATGTTTTGCTCTTGAAAGACCATACAGTACCAATTTAGACAACAAATATCAAGTCTCAATGTTGCATGCTGTTGATCGTTGTTTTTTCATATGGTTTCATCATGTTTCATCCTTAGTTCCAAGCCTGAAATTGTCTGAATATGTTGTCTTGACTACATCGCTTGTTGTTTGAATGAGCATTATAACAATGAATCAACAAGACATCCTGTATCAGCATCTTGCCTCACATACCTGAAGGTTTGGACCCGATCAATCGTACTATATGCGGAACTCCCAAAGTGGTAAACCCAAGAATCATCCCACGTGTGTTTTTGTTTGCAAAAACAAACAAACCTACTGTAGAGAAAACAGGCATTTCGGTGCCTCAGTTTTCGCAGGCGTTTCAGCCTTAGACCCACCAGGTACCGCAAAATTATGGTAAAAGTATGTATAAAAGTGATTATGGAGTAAAACAACATGTTTGAGTTCTGTGAAAGGGTACAACCGTAGGGTATATACAGACCTGCAGTTGTTCTTCGACGGGTTTTCGCTGCGCTTCCACCGGTTCCACCATTCAGGTGGACGTGACCTTCCAAAATCTGGACAGTAGCGAGATTTCGTTGACGGACGTGTCGCACTACTTCGACAACGACCCAACCAAGGTGGTGGGCAACCTGCGCAAGGCGGGATGGCTCCAATGTGGAACATCTGTTGGATCTGTTGGGGGAAGTCCAACACATATTTGACAAACACATACTAAAACCATCGCTAAAACCATAATTTTGGATGATGAAACATGGTATAAACATGGTATAACTTGGAATCTTCTCCCGCCATTTTCCATGGCCAGGACGGCAAGAAGCCGGCGTCGCTGATCGCCGACACCACCACGGCCAACGCGCAGGTGCGGTCGCTCTCAGCGCAGGCGCGGCAGCCTCGCAGATGGGAAAGGCAGAGGATAATGGAGGTTTGCATGTGAAAATATGGACTGGTTGGTGGTTTGGAACATTTTTTATTTTTCATTATTTTTCCATATATTGGGAATAATCATCCCAACTGACTTTTAGATTTTTCAGAGGGGTTGAATCCACCAACCAGGAACATCATCCTGGAACATATTTTAGTGAACATCCTGGAACGACATGCAGGGGACTGGAAGATGGGATTTTCCCACATCGATCATCTTTGTGAATTTTCTGGAAGATTTTTTTTTTTTCTAGGGTGACGGTGAAGGGATTGGAGGGAAGACTCATGGACTGAGACCCCAACTAAAACACGCTAAAATCATGGTTTCAACCATTTCAAGTTTCCAAGTTTCAATGACTGTATTCTATTTGTTTCCCACCATAGGAATGATCATCTCCGATGCTTCGATAGCCTTATTTTGAATGGAAAAATGTGGCAAAAAATGCCGGAACCCACGACATGTCATGGGAAAATCCATGGTTTCCGGTGTTCAGATTTTCCCATCAAAACCAATCCATTGAAACCGATTGAAACTGTAACCATCTGTAACCTGAGTATGGTTGGTTTCCCAGTTTCCCCATTGTATCCCCATTGACCCATTGATGAGGGCTCAACAATGCGAAAAAAAACACAGGTCCGCCTGGATAGCCGAACCAAGCTCTTGAACCCCAAGTTCTACGAGGCACGGAGATGAAGGGTTCTATGAAGTTCTATACATTTTATAAATGGTAAACATAGTAAAAACAACTGCAATATGTAACTATAATAATAGATAATATTATTACGTATGATAGAGCTAGTTACATATAATATAATATAGAGCCAGTACTATGATAATATGAATGGTTACTATCGTGGTTTTTAATACATTACATCGAGGGGGACCATCCCATTTAGCAGCTGAACCTCCCATCAACTCATAGCAACTTTGGCATCCCCAAATCATCCCAAATCCCATTGCTTTTTCCCATCCAAGAACACCATACACAACTATTCTTGGTTGTGAAATAACCGCTTGCATACCACCTGGTTTAGTAGGGACTGTGGTAACTATGTGTAACTATAGCCCACAATATCATGAAATAGACATGAATCAACCACAAGTTCCTGGAATGGAACAGTGAGTATAGTTTCATTTGATGGCCACTTACATCTACGTTGTTGCCGGCAAAACCATGCTAAAGCCCCATTTATTATGCCATTGAACTCCCAATCTTGTCAACTTCCATTGTTTTTATGTTTGTCCAATTAATCCCATGTCTTGCTTATGAAATCCCACTAAATCACATGAAACCAGATTTTTTACTATTCTCACGCCCATGTCTTACTCATTAAAAATCCAATTAAATCCCACTCAACTCCCTTTAAATCCCGCTCACATCCCATGAAATCATCCCACTAAAAGCCCTTTGGAAAGTCTAAAAGTCCCTTGGAAAGTCTAAAAGCCCCTTGGAAAGTCTTCCAAAGGCCAATCTGAATGGTGGCTATGAGGGCGTGCGCGAGATCTCGAAGCGTATGCGCTTTACCTTTGGCTGGAGCACCACCGCCGACGCCGTGCCGTGCCGATAGGGGAGATGGGCTGGTCTCCTATATGTATATGGATATATACAATTATGGATAAATATGAATATATGGGGGCAAGTCAAAATAGGAGGTCCGGAACAAGCTCCGGGACCACACCCGTTCCATACCCCCGTTCCATACCTGCTTGAAGGATCCGTTCCATACCTCTGTTCCATACCTCTGTTCCATACCTCTGATCCATACGTTATTATATAATACATAATTATATATAATTATTGTTTATTTTATATATATATATATATATACATATTTGATTATGTGCAATCTGATTTTACATTTGTACGCACATATATGAGCGCACGTACATACATGAGTGCATACATGCAAGAATACGTTTACTATGCCCAAGCCCTGTGATTGTGTTGGCAAGTCTGTGCCTGCAGCACTTACAGCTGCTACCTACTTTGTTGTGCGATGGTAGGGATGTGCTTGGCTGCTGCCAGCTGGCAGTCTAAGAATGGATTGCTTGTAACCCTCCCTCCCTCTCAACCTGTGGCAGGTTTGTGCCTGCACCACTTAAAGTTGCTGCAGGCTGTGGCACAGCTGTGGTGTTTGATTGTAGAGATGCGCTTGGCTGCTGCCAGCTGGCAATCTAAGAATTGCTTGCTGCGCTTTTCTCGCTCCAAACTGCGAATTTTGATAAAGATGTGCTGCGTGGTGGCAGTGCTGTGCTGGAGTGGGCCGTTTCGTTCCAGACCCCGTTCCATACCGTTCCATACCCGTTCCAGACCTGGACCACCCATGTACCACCCCTGACCCACTGGTGAACACATGGCAGGTTCTCACATAGACTGCTCGTAAGCCATCCTTTGTGCGCGGGTTATGGGAGGGTAGAGTCTTGCTATGCAGGGACACAATCTACCCCATAGGGACCTCTGAGTTTTAAGAGTAGGAGGTGGGACCTGCGTGACAGGTCTGAAGCTCAGTCGACAGCTTCACATGGGTGACACTGGCTACCGGTCGTGTCATATCTAGTGCACGAGCACTAGCCATGCAAGGCAAACCTGCGTTGAACAGGTGTACAACAAGGATGTCGTGCAGATGAGGAGTAGCTTCAATGTGCATATCCTTGAGATGTATATTATATATATATATATATGTTACATATAATGTGTATATATATATATTATATTTATTTATGTATAGCCTATATTTCATCACACTCCAAAGGTCCGGAACAAGACCAGTTACGAAGCCCCTTCGTTCCATACGTCCGGAACACCGCGGAACGTTCCATACACAATTTTGACTCGGGACCTAATATGTATATATATATATACATAATATGTATGTGTATATATATTATACAATATTATACAAGTATGTGTGTTTTGCAAGATCAGAAGTGAGTGGGTTCAAACAACCATCCTAAATTGGTGACATTGATCAGTCTGTTTGCAGGAAATTGAAAAAGGGTACCAAAGTTGGCTTCCACATCTATTTTGCTGGAGAGCATTGTGGTAAACGCAAGATCAAACCATATTTAGATATGATATGCCGTATAGGTTGTTAAAAACCATGTATACAAATATACAAACTAAATGTCATTTTAATCAGCAGAACCAATTCCAAGCGAGGGTACAACTTGATACAGCTAACAAAAATGGTTTCTTTACGAACGAAAACATTGACCATCAAAGGCGGACCGTCCTATTCTCCCAAGACTTGTGGGAGATCCCTGTATGGGTGTTTTTGAACATCACTAAGAAGAAAGAGGCACTGAGCCTCCAGGTATCTATAGTATTCTATAGTCAACTGGGGGTTATGTATCTATGTCATGAACTACTAATCATATAATGGCATAACTCCCATTAACTAAAGATAAATGTGGAACTAGGAAAAAACAACATAGAACAATGACCACAAAGTGATGATGAACAACTATTTGTTGTGAAAGAATATCATCTCACTAAGACACACCCTATTTGTTGTGGAGTCGTCCCATCCCATCATGGCATAATGGGAATCCTTACAATGGTTATGTATAATATATATATATATATTTATTTATTTTTATTTATTTATTTATTTGATTATTTATTTAATTATTTATTTATTTATGTATTTCTCCTCCGTAGCCATTTTGGCTCCAGGCAAAGTTTGTTAGGGCCCAAACTTCAGAGAAGACTCTGATGGATCACTTCACCAATTATTTTTTTCTTGGTGTTTGCTTTTTCATTTGGTGCTTTTTTGTCGCCTTTTGTGCGTTGTTTTTTTCTTTGGGCTGTGGATTTTGATGTTTGTATACGCCGGTGCCGTACCAGCTGCTCAAATGCGGGCCCGGCGCTGTGGCGTCCGAAGAGGCGGAGGACTTTGGAGGAAACCCGTGGCAGGCGATTTTAAAAAGGATACCCCCCAAAATAGGCAGACATTCAGGAAATGCTTGGGGCGACTAGCGCATTTTTTTTTGCTTCGTGCCATCGCCGTTGCGTGAGGGGTCTTTTTTTACACGCGCTTGCTCTGGTGCAAAACACCCTTGCATTTCATCAAAAAAAAGTTGTTCGTTTTTTTTGGTTTTTGTCAAGTCCTTTGTGAAGTCAGCTCGGTTGAGGTCAGCTTGAGGCCACCTTGAAGTCAGGTTGATGTCAGGCTGAAGTCAGCAATTGAAGCCAGCTTGAAGTCAGCTCGAGGTCAGCTTGAGGTCTGGGGTCGCCCTCAAGGTGACGTCAGCTTTAGGTCAGCGTCAGCTTTAAGGCACTCTGAGGTCAGCTTCAGGCCGCCTTGAAGCCACCTTGGGTCAGGTTGAAGTCGTCTGGAAGTCAGCCTGAAACCACTCTGATGTCTGGTTGAGGTCACCTTGAGATGGACTCTGAGGTCACCTTGGTGTCAGCTTGACGTCAGCTCAAGCTCAGCTTGAGGTCAGGTTACGGTCACCTTTTGAAACCACTTTGATGTCACGTACTTTGACATCACCTTGGCGACACCTGGAGGTGAGCTTGAGGGCACCAACTTTGATGAGGGTACCTTCGGGTCAGCTTGTGGTCAGTTTTTGAAGGCACCTCAAGTCCGGTCAGCTTCGGCTCACTTTGAAATCGAATTGAGGTCACCTTGTGAGGCCACCTTGCAGTCACCTTGTGAGGTCAGCTTGATGTCAGTTTCAGGTTTAAGGTCACCTTGAAGTCGGCTTTTGAGGTCAGCTTGGCTTGAGGTCACCTTGCGAGGTCGGTCAGCTATTGAGGTCACCTTGAGATCACATTGAAGCCAGCTTGAAATCACCTTGACGTTTCCTTGAAGTCATTGAGGTCACTTGTCAGGTCAGCTTGTGTCTGTGGAGCGGAACCTTTGCAATGGAAAGGAGGAAGGATGCACATTATCCCCAAGAAGGCAAACATCTTGCGTGCTGACGCAATGAGGGGTATCATGCTCCTTACTACATGTGGCAAGCTCTATCATATCGTATTGCTTCTGCCATGGACCACGGCTACAAAGCTGTCTGCCCAGATTGGTGGATTTGGCGGTCGGCGGACGAGTTTTGCTACGCATCTCCTGAGAATTTATTGCAGCCTTGCCAAACGTCAGGGACAATCTTTTGGGTTTTTTTCTTTGACGTCAAAGCAGCTTTTCACAGCATGATCCGTGAACACACGTTTGGTGGGTTTGGTGGTGGGGATCTTCCCGCTCGGTTGTGCGCTGTTCTTGATAATGCTGGATTCGACTTATGTGCATTGCGCAATGAGATTGAGTTGCGCAGCGGCGCTTTTGTGGTGCGCACCCCAATTTGTGTCCCCAACGCGTTGTTCAAGATGCCCATCGCTTCACCTGGTATACAGTTGATGGACATGAAAATTGTCATTGTGTACCCACAGGGGATCACGTCCAGGCAGTCCACTTGCTGACATCGCGTATGACATCACCATGGTGAATGTACTAAAGGAGATTGATCTTCGACTTCATTCCCTGGCATCCCTATGCGCAGCAGCACATCAATTGCCTGAATTTCCACCTCTTGTCACCTGGGTTGATGATTTTGCCATTCCCAGATGCGGTTGGTTGGGTTCTTTGGTCGTCCAAGTTCTTGAAGCAGTCCGAACTGTTATGCGCTCCTATGGATTGCAGCTGAACATGCAAGCTCGCGAAACAGAGTTGGTTTGTCAATGTCACGGGGTTGGCGCAGCTTCGGATCTTGTCGTCACAATGATTCATCGAGCATCTTGGCCGGCTTGTCCTTCCTTCAGGTGAAAGTTTGCACGTGGTTGGTCAATATCAACAGCTTGGCACAACTTTCAGCCAGTCCCTTTCGCTGACCAGTGAGCTTCAAGGCCGCATCGGCAAGGCGGCTGCAGCATATTGACAACTCTCCAAGACAGCTTTTGGCAATCGCAAGCTTGCCCCAGCATTGCGCCTGCAGCTCCCTGAATCCTTGGTTTTGTCAATCCTGTTTCATGGTTCTGGCACTTGGCCCCTACTAAATCAACGCCAGTATACCAGCCTTGCGCACGTGATCATTGGTTGGCAGCGACGCATTGTTGGTGATGGATTCCGGTCGTCGACCATGCTCTCTGATGCAGAGTTTCAAGCCAAATGGAAGCAACTGCCTCTTTCTGCTCCTCTATGCGTTCAAGATGGTTCAACATGCCCCTCAAGATCTTGTGACCTGCATTACAGCTGAGGACTTGTCGAAGTCTGGATCCCCCTGGTGCAATGCTATTCGGCATGCAGTTCAATGGATGAGACTTGACTACATGTTCCTGATGGGATCGTTCATGACCCTGTTCATGATGCTGACTCACTAGTCGCATGGCTTCACGCACATCATCAAGCTGGACCGCGTTTGGTTCGGTCCCTTGCTTGTCGGGCTGTTCAGCAAGATCGCCTGGCCTACGAGTTACGCACAAAGACCCAGCGTATCTATGATGCTTGCCGTCAGTTTGGCGTTGAGTTTGACCAGATTCCGGCAGCGCCTCTGACTGCTGATCGCAGTCTTCATTCTTAATTACCATGTTTGCTCCAGAAGCTCATCCGTCCAAGGACTATATACAAGCTCGTCAGTGCCGGAAGCACCAATTGTTCTCGCAAGAACGCCGCTATGTGTTCGATGCCACTTGTCGGGCCTGCAACCGATGTTTCTGGTCGACGCAACGTCTTCAACAACATTTGAAGTGGAGTCGGCGCCATCCAGACGGCTGCTTTGCTATTCTTCAGAAGTATTTTCAGCCCCTGGATGACCCTGTGCAATGCGAAGTCCTTCGCCCGTGGCATTCATCGGTACCTTTATGTGCAGTTGAAGGCCCTCTTCCTGATGTAATGCCCTCTGTGTGGGCGTGTCAGCAGCAGGCCAGATATGAAGCTCTGCGTCTGACTTGGCGTCAATATGGATTCCCTGACTCATTGCCTGAAGAGTTGGCCACCAGAGTTTCTACGCAATGCACTTTGGCCACACAGGAATGGATTGCCAACACTCCGCGTGAGGATGTTTGCTACAATCATCTCATGCATCATTGGTTGGAACTGCTCGATTCCTTGAGTGCTGCTCTTGCTGATGATAATGCGCATTACAGTGTGACATGGGCGTTCTTGCTCTGGGGACAGGACGGTTTACCTCATCTTATTTATGCCATTGAGGACCCGGACTCAGACCATCAGCAGTGCATGGATCGCGCATTTCATGACGTCACCAAGTTTTTCGACATGGCTGACCTTTGACTCAGTTTGATCGTCTTCATCGTGCTCGATCCTGTCTCCCAACCTCCTGTTCCTGTGGTTGATATACACGTGACAAGAAGCTCCTTGAGCCTCACCTGCCACTAGTGTATCTTGACCCTGATGGAGTGCTTCGCTGTGTGATGCCTCCGGTTGTGGATTGGCCGAAGCTTCGCGCTGTTCCAGCCGTTCACGGCTATGCTGTGCGTCCTGCTCTTTTCATTCTGCACATGTTTTCGGGGCGTCGACGTGGGCAAGATTGTCATGATTGGCTGGCTGAGCTTGCACCGCTCTACTTCCCTGACTATTTGGCTATCCTTGTCTCCATGGACATGGCTATTCATGGCCTTCTTGGTGACCTTTCTGATGGATCGAGCTATGCACATTTCATGCATCTTGTTGATGGCGGTTTCTTTTGCTCGGGGCTCACTAGGCCTCCGTGCGAAACCTGGACTGCCGCACGGCACCTTGCCTGTGACGAAACCCGCAGCCGAGCTCCGCGACCATTAAGGTCTCATGACCTTCCGTGCGGGCTCCCGGGTCTGTCCCAACGAGAGCTTGCACAGGTTGGTATGGGCACTCATTTGATACTCAACAGCTTCAACATCGAGGTACATATTGTTCTGGCAGGCCGCGATGGAGCATCCGGCGATGCCTTCTGATAGATTTCCGTCCTCTGGCGAACACCACTGCATCGATCATTGCTCATGCGAGCACCGTTTGCGCAGCTCGTCTATGTCGAGCATGCAGTGGAGGTATATGGAGCGGACTCTGTGAAACCGACGAGCCTGAGAGGGTTAGGTCTTCCAGGTCGCGCACATCTTACATATATATAACATCAGGTCTCACATCTCTTCAAGGTCATATCCACCAATCTGGTGTACAGAAGGTCCAATGGGAGGATTTCAGCCCGAAGGCACGAGAGTGGGTTTGTGAACTTATCGAGGCGAGCAAATCGCATTTTCCTGATTATCAAATCGCATTTGCCAGTTGGAGTATGAACGTCGCGAATGCACAGCATGTCCGCACAGTCTCCGACTATTAGCGGTTGAATGAAAATAAATGAATATGTATGTCTATACAAGATATTGCCCCACAGTTTGCTTGCGTAACTTGCTCGCTAACTCCAATGACTATATGACACATAATAAAAGCCAATGGATGTTAAATGGGGTTATAAACCAACTTTTAAGTGGGCACTGAATTGTATCTAATTAGTGGATTGATGACGGTCCCCCATGAGGTTACATAATCCATCAACCATGACACGCTTGGGGTAGTCTCAAAATGGGCCCCGGAAATCCCGAAGCCCTGCGACGAGCCAAGCCGAGGTGGACAATTTTGTCTATGAGGACTGCAACACGTGCCTCGCTCAAACATGGCAACCGGAGATCCGAGATTCCCATGTGCAATGAGGAAACCATCCATGGATTACCATAAATAAACAGATTTAATTTGGATCCTGTCCATTGCGAAGCTGGATTACCTGGGGGTACCTATAGCTGAAGGCGCTGCGTAGTGTCGTTTGAAACTGGCACCAGTCACAGAATAACATGTTAAATTAAACCACACTTCCAACGCTGATGTGCCCTACTTTGAGCCACAGAAACTCAAGTGCAAGAAGGGTTTTTTCAAAGCATTACATGGTTTCCTGGATGACTTTGATCACGACCTCACGTCGCGACGTCGCTGGAATGATGGTAAGAAATTTTTGGGGAATCATCCCCAAATGACCGATTTTTTTGGTTTCTGCGAATTGTTTTTTAATATGTCCATTAATATTCCAACATATTCCAACAATCTTCCAACACTATTCCAAACAATTTTCCAAACAATTTCCTAATATCGTTTAGAGTTAGGTAGTATCCCAATAATATCCCATTAATATCCCATAATTGAAGTTCGTATCATGTTTCTTTGGCGGAACCCAAGGACCTACATCCAGGACGATGAGATCAAGAACAGGCAGGGCGCTGTGTGTGGTCCAGGGATGCCCTGAGGAAAATCATCCAGAGTCTCCTAGGTCATGGGGGTACCCCCAATCATCATCCATTTATGGATGGATTTTCCATGAAATAAACCATCCAGCTATTGGGGTATCCCGGTATCCGCATTTATGGACACCTCCATTTATTGATGTGTATATGTATGTATATGTGGGTAAAACAATGTCATAAACCACCAATGACTGGATAAACATGGTGGTTTGGGGGATGGTTTATATATACACAGTATATGTATGTACATGGGGTTACTGAAACTGTGAATTCCATGAAATACTGGTTTCTGTGAGAAAGGAGTTCCCATAATAGGAATTCACATAATATACGAATGGATGATGAGAATCTCCAATACGTAAAGGGTTCTAGAAGTAGCAAGAGAAAGGAATGATGACCATCCAAAATTTTGATATATATTGTTTTTTTACATAGGCAGTGATTTACACGTGTTCCACCCAGTGACTTAATAATGTATTATATTATATCATATTATTTTATATTTTATATTTAATAGATATAAATAATATTCATATGTGTGTTTTTTGTCTTTACTCCACAATTTGTTCATCATTCCAATGCAGCTGTCCAGGATGCTGGAAGCGAACCCAGATGCCCTTCGAGACATGGTGCGAAAGCTTCACGGGCTGAGGGGCTGAGGCTTAATCTATAGCAGCCCCTAACCCCTAAGAATAGGATTCCAACAGGGAAAAATATTTAATAGAGATTCAATATTCAATAGGGGTTTAATATGATTTTTTTGGGGATTTAGCAGCAATTTAGTATACGGGTCAACTGGGCCTAGCCCAAAGCATCTCAAGAGATGAATAGAGCAATTAAGACAACGTGGTAAAGCCAATAGTAAACCATCCCAGTAACCAAAAAGGATCCAGTTCCCCATTCACCAAACCACCTCCAACCCATTTCCAATGAAATTTTCCAGGTTTTGGGACTCTCAAATCCACTTCGATGGGCCATGGACTTGGTTAACTAGTTAGTAAATGGATCAAAATTATGGGATTGTCCCAAAATTATATCCAAAATACAAAATTATATCCAAAATTATCCCAATGATCATAAATCCCATTGGACATCCCATTTTTCCTAATCCAGTAGCCATGGCCCATGGAATGCCATGCTCATCCCATGATCCATATGGCCGATCTTAGGGCCTCCGCCAGGTGCAGACTTTCTTGGAAGCCAACGCCAAGGGCTACTGGGACACTGATGAGGCGGCACCTGGCGCTGACCGTTGGTAGTAAGAAAACAACGACTTGAAACAACGAGCCTCTGGAGATTTAACCAAAAGACACATAAATCATCAATTGTCATATGGACATCATCATAAATCATCATGCATCATCATAATTAGCGAAGTGGAAAATCAACATTTTCAGATGGATAAAACATCATTAAATCATCTCTAGATGAGCAATGTTCAATAGCAATGCTAAATAACCAGAGGGGTATATATACTTATTCTGGGGTAGATTGAGTAGATAGAATAGAACATGGAAATTTCAAGGATTCCTAACAAAAGGAATATGTTTGAAACATGCACATTCTGTCTACTCCAGGATACCTATATATGAACAAGATCACCCTTTGTAACTGGACCAGAAGATCAGTTAATTAGATTGTTTTGATTTTTTTCGCCTTCTAGCAACTGATATTATCCAACTACCCAAGAAGTTTTGTGGGAAATGATGAACCGCGGTCCCTTTTAGGTTTGAGGATGTTTTTTTTTCGGCAGCTAAGCTAGGTATCATTTGCAACCGTTATCGAATCTGACTTATAAAATTAATAAATCTTCCCAAAAGAACTCCAAAAGAAAGTGAGAGGTAAGATTTTGCCTCAGATTCCTCTCTTGGTCCTGGATGCTGCAACAGGAGAATCTACAGAAGCTGCGGGACGTTTACCAGGACCGGAATTGAAGGCACAGAGCCTGTACCACGTCATCCATGTTTGGTCATTTGCATATAGTTGACTCTTCAGTGCTGGTATAATGAATATATATATATAGATAGATAGATAGATAGATAGATATAGATAGATTTAATTAGATATAGATATAGATAGACATAACTATATATATAGTATACAATATGTATATATATACATGTACGCATATTATATATATATACACACAAACATGCATGCATACATACATACAAACAAACAAGCATACAGACACACATACATACATACAGACAGACAGACGGACGGACGGACAGACCGACAGACATACAGACATACATACATGCAAACATACAGACATACAGACATACAGACATACAGACAGGCAGACAGGCAGACAGGCAGGGCAGACAGGCAGACAGGCAGACAGGCAGACAGGCAGACAGGCAGACAGGCAGACAGGCAGACAGGCATGGAGACATACAGACATACAGACATACAGACATACAGACACACAGACACACAGACACACAGACACACAGACACACAGACATACAGACACATACATACTACATACATGCATGCATACATCCATCCATCCATGCATACATACATACATACAGACGTACAGACGTACAGACGTACAGACGTACAGACATACAGACATACAGACATACAGACATACAGACATAGAGACATACAGACATACAGGCATACAGGCATACAGACATACAGACATACAGACATACACACATACACACATACACACATAGATACATAGAAACATAGATACATAGATACATAGATACATAGATAGATACATACACACAAACAAACAAACAAACAAACAAGCATACAGACACACACACATACATACATACAGACAGACAGACAGACGGACGGACAGACAGACAGACATACATACAGACATACAGACAGGCAGGGCAGACAGGCAGGGCAGACAGGCAGGGCAGACAGGCAGGGCAGACAGGCAGGGCAGACAGGCAGACAGGCAGACAGGCAGACAGGCAGACAGGCAGACAGGCAGACAGGCAGACAGGCAGACAGGCAGACAGGCATACAGGCATACAGGCATACAGGCATACAGGCATACAGGCATACAGGCATACAGGCATACAGACATACAGACATACAGACATACACACATACACACATACAGACAGACAGACAGACATACATACATACTGTATAGATCATATTATCTATAATATATATATATATATATCACTTGTTCATCAAAATCACTCATGACTCCAAACTGTCGTACCATGTAGCTATGAATAGATCAAACCATGGCCACTGGTGAGGAGTGCGAAGACCGCATCGAGGGAGTGGACTTTGCTGCGTAAGCTTCAGGCGTCCGTCCCGGTGGCCTGGACTGAGAGACCCATTTATGCCAAGCCTAAAGCATGGCTTATTAGAGCTGGTACCGAATATGAACATGGTGATTGTGATTTAGTTTAATATCACTGTTTGGTTGAACATATCACGTTTTAGCCTATTGAATAGGGGTAGCCTCCAAATCGTGTTTTTATTTGATAGTTCAATGCTCCCCCAAAAAAAAATACGAGAGGTTTATCAATCCTGGATTGACATTGTAGGACTTTTGGGTAGGGCAAATCTTAATCACCAACCACATGTGTAAAAGGGGTGTAACTGTACAAGCATGATTAAACCAACCATATGTTGATGTAGATTTTATGGGAATATAGTATATAACCAGCAATGTGATAGGTGGGTATGGGGGGTTGGGTGTTGTAAGGGCAACCTAATGATTCGAAATGTGTAAACCTAGCCAACTATTTTTTGAACACATTTTTTGATATACTAACTAATGGTGAATGATGGCAAACCAACATAAACCAACCATTAAATGTATTGTTATTTCTATCACGGGGATACTTGATCGGGATTATGGTACAAGGCCAACCGTTTATGGTTATTTTTATACTGGATATATTTGATGGTATTAATACAACCAATTTGATAGGACAGTTAGTTTTGTCCAAAAGCGTTGAATGTGAACCCCAACTGATGTGGCTATGAAGTGATGGGGGAAGTGATGGGCCCATGGGCTGTGGCCTTAATTCCCTACAACTGGAAGACCCACTCCAGACCAACATCTAAGATTGCGGATTAGCCATGATTGGGGCCCCTAGAAAGCAACATGTTTTTCTTTCTCAGGCAAACTAAGGATTGTCATGGATGTGTATATATACAATTAATTACAATTATATATATATATACACTATATATATATATATACATACTGTAATTGTATTAATATTATCATAATGATATTGTTCATGATCTTCTGTATGAACGGGTTCATACAGAAAAAAAACATACAACTACCTTGGCGTTCAAGGGGATCTCCAATTGGGGAAACTATCGAGATGTCAGATCCGGGGTATCCTGCCTTGATCCGCAGTTGAGGTCCTGGCCCTCCAGATGTTTGTTACTTCACAGGTTGAGGCGCCTCATCCTTAGATTCGCTTAGTCCGTTTGACTGCTCTGGGACTGATGAAAAAAGATTTCTTGACCCCAGGTTTCCGCAGTCATTTGTAGAAAAAAAACGAAGAAGTAATTTAAAAAAAACATCAGGGTCCGAAATATGTGACCTTGAGCCTTTCTCCTTTGTCCACTCTGCTCTGGCGTCCGGGGCACTGTGCAACAATGGTTGCTGGATTTGGCTCCTGCGTGCTGGCGTAGGCCATATGGGGCTGGTGGCATCGGAACCCGCAAAAGCCATGGCAGCTGCAAACCAAAGACACAAAAGCTGAAGTTATGCTGAAGTTTTTTTTGGAGCATTCCCCCATTGGTTGATCCACTGGGAAATCTATATGTTTGTCCCATCCCCCTGGTCTATTTCCAATCTCCAAGCCTTTCAAGTGAGGGGAGTCACATGTCCCAAATGTTGAAATGTGGAAGTGACATAGATAAGAAAACATAGTGTGTAATACTGCACAATAGTGTATAGTGTATATACATAGTTGTACGATAGATGCAATGAAGTGAAGGCTAGGGGCCACTGAATCTGTCCAATTTCCGGATTCCGATGCTAGCACAAAATCGGTAAGCCTGGTGCACTACTTTTTGACTCGCCGGCATGCTGTTTCCCGCTTGCCGCAAAAAAAACAGAAGTATGGCACATGTGTTTAAAAATTACAATATATCAGCCACATGTTTTCTGCACGATGAATATTACCTAATTACAGAGTTGAGAAATCCATATGTTTTTTTCATTTTCCCTCCTTGATTGCTTGACTTGGCCGCTGTTCCAAGACTGCGGCCACTTTTAAGGATTGATCAAATGTTCTTGATCATTGGCAAGTGCTTGATTCGCCCAGCCGATGACTGATCATGTCGCACCGCTCTTTTGAAAGAGCCGTTGAGTTTATGCAAGTGCAGCGACACCATCCGCGGCACCAAACAAACGGAGCAGTAGCTGCCGGAGGGGTTGTTGAGGTTGTTTCTTGATAAGGATCGGATACTAGTACTACTAGTACAAGAAAAACATATTGCCGTGTCAAGTTGGGAAACATCAGCCTCTTTGACATGTTGTTTTTCTTATATGTGGCACCTTTGACACTTTGTAGATCTTTGGTGGTAGCCCTGGTGCTTCGCAGCGCTGCGAACCTCTTATGGTCTTGGAGAAACAAGAGCAAGATCACTGGTTGCAGATGGCCGGAAAACTCTTACTCAAGCAAGGATGATCATATATACACGATATTACACGATATTGATAATGTTGGATGCATGATTCTTTGCCTATTCGGTCTTCTAACATGACATGTTCCAACTGTTGAATCAATATGTGAAGAACTCTTCAGTCTTCAAGTAAAAGTCATGTCAGCAAGACAGGTCAAGTGCATCTAGAAGCATGATCATATCATGCATTCCTTGTTCCAGAAATCCCTTCAAGTCCGCCACCAAGTTTTACTTGTGATGCTAGTATTGATCTGAGCAGCAGAAGATCCTGTGTGACGGTTGGTGAACAGGGATTCTCATTTCATGGTTTATGATCGTTTAATTGTATGTATCTATATATATATATATAAGTCATATATTAGGTACTGTGGAATCAATATATTGGGTTGTATAAAGCGATATTTTACTGCTCATGTTCCACAACAAAATCCGCTAAGTTGTTCAAGTGCACTACGGGGCCAGCCATGAAGCATGGCAGCGTTTACTTTGGTGGCCTATCGCGTGGTGACACGCCTCCCAAAGAGATCCCCACACTGGGAGCCGCTGGTGGGAGACCGAAGCTGTCTGAGATGACAATGATCCCCAGCACAACGTCGGGAAGGGAATGATAAACCAGCCATGACTGGGAATGATTTATACCACCTGTAAACATGCTGATGACTGGGAGATGGTTTAATGATTGTTTTGCCAACACTTGGATTTGGTATCTTTATCTTGGAGTTTGAATTCAGATCACATGCAAAACTATTTGTTTTGGAGTACATGTATCATGTATCCCTTTGTTTGTTGTATATCTGAGAAAAATGGGACATTTCCCAACCCCTGTCTTAGATGACTTAAGTGTTTTGCTGAACATGATTTTTACTTTTCCATGGGGATATCCAACAGAAATGGAAGTTTGTTGGAAATATGTTGTATTGGTATGTATTAGTTGTATTCAGTTGTATTCTTGATTATCCCCTTAAGCAAATCCAAGTATATAAAAAAATACCCCATAAATGTGTCCATAGATGTGTAAAACTGCTACTATTTTTTTTTCAATAGATACCCTCTGGTAAACTAACATAACTATGGAAAGATCCACCATTTTTAATGGGTAAAACTCACTATAAATGGCCATTTTCAATAGCTATGTTAGTCATTACCAGAGGGTAGAATGATGACAAGCCTTAAGATCAACCATTGAAACCATCGGATGCTGATTCAGTGGACGATAGTGGCCACAGCTGGGGTGAGTCAGAGGGACCATCGTGAAATGGAACATGTGGACCATAGCAGAACTACCCTCTGGTTATGTCAAAATAGCTATTGAAAATTGCCATTTATAGTGGATTTTCCCATTAAATATGGTGATTTTCCATAGTTATGTTAGTTTACCAGAGGGTACCCTCCGGTGTCATCAAACACAGCATTTATGGAACAAATCATCCCCCTCCTTAGATGGTTTTCTCAGCTATAAACGTCCATGATACGCCCATTTGTAGAGTACTTTCCATTGCCACGTTTGATTACCGGAGGGTACCAGTTATTTTGGTGTGAAAACCAGGGTGCTAGGGTGTGACTTGAGACTCATGACTCATTACTCAAGTTTTGCGAGACCTTGAGAGTTTTTTGTCGTGAAAAACATTGAATAATCAAAAGAGTCCAACGGTTTCTACTGCCCAGATGTTGTGAGACTTGCAAACTCAAGAATGAAGGAACCCTGAGCTGCTAGTGGTGAGTCATAAATCATGTATATAAATCATGGGTCAAGAAACTTTGGGAATGTTTGAACCAGTACAGAATCTATTTCGGAAAGGTCAAGCAATCCACACACACAGTCTGAGGAAAGAGATGGAGAAGGGCTGTCCGTATGCCAGAGATGAATATTCCAGGTACCTGTGGCAATGGAATAGATCGGTTGTGAGAAAACTAAGTGAGTCCCACATGTTTAGAAGATAAAACTTTAAAACCATATATGGAGGTTTCCTAAAAATGGGGTTACCCCCAAATCTTTCCATGAAATAGACCATCCAGCTATTGGGGTATCTTCATTTATGGACACCTCCCATTCATATATATCTGGTTGGTGGTTTCAAACAGTCTTTATTTTTCCATATATTGGGAATAATCATCCCAACTGACTAATATTTTTCAGAGGGGTTGAAACCACCAACCAGATATACATATATATTTATATATTAGATAAAGCTACGGAAAGCTATGGAAAGGTCATATAGGTCTGCCTGCAACTTGGAGGATCAGGCCACGGGACGGACATTGATCTGCCTTTTTACGAAGATGGGGTGTTCATACATATGGGTACCCCCAAAAATGGATTGTTTATAATATATGGAAAAGCCTATTAACATGATTTTAACCATCTCAGATTTATTGGGTACCATATTCACCATCCATTTTTTCCACAGTAACCCATTAACCATCATTTTAATCCATAATATGGATGATTTGGGGGTACCCCCACTTTAATCGAGGAAACTTCCCTTCAGGTGTCCTGCCCGACATGAAGGAATGACGCTGGAGCCTCGGCACTGCATTTGAGCATTATTGGATGGAGATTTGTATCCCAACATCACCAGAAGTCACACTAGACATCTTGGATGGAAATCCCATATACGTGCCAATCATCATCCAATATTTCTATCCAATATTTTGGTGATCATCATGATCTTGGATGGATATTTGTATCATTTTGTATCCCAAAATACTCCAATCAAATTGGCACATCTGTCTGTGGTACTCAATTTTTTTTGTTCACCCCGAGCTGTGAACATCGGCCGAAAAAGGCTTAGATTTAACTGATGACAAGCCAGACGGTTGAACCAAAACTCCAAAAAGAGTTTTTTTTGGTTTCATAGTGTTTTGATGTGTTTTGTAATGTCCATTCGGGTTTGTTTGAACATTTATGGGAAACCCATGGAACGCCCCCGAATTTGATGGCTGAACATGGCTTTTTTCATTTTACGTAGCCGGTTGGATAGTTTTCCCAAATGCGGGTGGATTTTACCTGAAACCAGCTCCGAATTGGTTATTTTGTGTCCCAAGATATGTTTTCTTGCCATATGGGTCTGAAAATGGTGGTCTGAAAATGGGGTATACACCTCCCACAACAATAGGGACAATTATGATTGACCAGTAGACTTAGGGTTTTCCCCCTAAATTGTCAGACGCACACACACACACACGCATTCTTGTCACATGTTTGAAATCGTCACTAAGATATCAGGTATTTGGCCCAGCATATCGCATGCTGACATGACCATTGCTGAGGATGTGATCAAGAAATCAGATGTGCCACCTGGCCCTTTGCGGTTCCACAAGGACGCAACTGAGGTGGATGAAACTAGCGCATTAAATCAGGTTCTTGATATACACACGGAATCTATGATATGCCAATATGTTGTAATCAGTGCTCACAACGTTGTGTATCTTTAACATGCTTAAAACACAATCAAGTTGTTATATAGTTATATGTATATGAAATGTTACCATGTATTGTGTTGATTTGTGATTTATATTGGTTGAAGCCAAATGCAGATTAAGGCACAAGGGCGCTTTCCCGTGACAATGTGACCTGAGGGTACCACCAATCCCATTTGTGTCCATGTCTACCGTCTACCATACTTATTCTTTGAAGCGCCACTGGTGTTGTTGTGGATGTTGATATTGATATTGCTGTTGCTGTTGCTGTTGTTGTTGTTGTTGTATTTGTAGTTGTCTATCTACCTAATCTATCCATCTATACATCTATCTATCAATCTATCTATCTATCTACCTATCTATCTACCTATCTTATCTACCTACCTATCTTATCTATCTACCTATTTACCTATCTACCTATCTACCTATCTACCTATCTACCTATCTACCTATCTACCTATCTACCTATCTATCTATCTATATATATATAATCTATCTAATCTATCTAATCTATCTAATCTATCTAATCTATCTAATCTATCTATCTATCTATCTATCTATGTATCTATCTATCTACCTATCTATCTATCTATCTATCGATCTATCTATCTATCTATCTATTGTTTCTATTTATTTATCTATCTATCTACCTATCTAAATCTAATCTAATCTAATCTAATCGAATCTAATCAAATCAAATCTAATCTAATCTAATCTATCTATATATCTATCTATCTAATCTATCTATCTAATCTATCTATCTAATCTAATCTAATCTATTCTATTCTAATCTAATCTAATCTACTCTAGTCTAATCTAATCTAATCTTATCTTATCTGTCTATCTATCTAATCTATCCTATCTATCCTATCTATCCTATCTATCCTATCTATCCTATCTATCCTATCTATCCTATCTATCCTATCTATCCTATCTATCCTATCTATCCTATCCTATCCTATCTATCTATCCTATCTATCCTATCTATCCTATCTATCCTATCTATCCTATCTATCCTTTCTATCCTATCTATCCTATCTATCTAATCTATCTAATCTATCTAATCTATCTAATCTATCTATTCTATCTAATCTATCTAATCTTTCTAATCTTTCTAATCTATCTAATCTATCTATCTATCGATCTATCGATCTATCCATCTATCTATCTATCGATCTATCCAGCTATCTATCTATCTATTTATCTATCTATCTATCTATCTATCTATCTTATCTTATCTTATCTTATCTTATCTTACTATCTATCTATCTATCTATCTATCTATCTATCTATTTATCTATCTATCTATCTGATCGATCTATCTATCTATCTATCTGATCTATCTATCTATCTACCTATCTATCTATCTACCTATCTATCTATCTATCTATCTATCTTATCTTACTATCTATCTATCCTTCTATCTATCTATCTATCTACCTATCTATCTATCTATCTATCTATCTATCTATCTATCTGATCTATCTATCTATCTGATCTATCTATCTACCTATCTATCTATCTACCTATCTATCTATCTATCTATCTATCTATCTATCTATCTATCTATCTATCTATCTATCTGTTGTTGTTGTACCCATGCAGCCTCTCCCGTTGGTGCAGGACTATGATCGTTCCTTGCTGACGGAGGACTTGGATCGTGCGCAGCCGTTGCTGTCCCATCCCACCAGCCACACAGGCGCTCCAATCCCCTGGAAGGACATCCGGAGGGAAGAGCCTGAAACTTGGCGACTGACCTGGTTGATAGGGGAGTTAGTTTACTATATATTATTATATATGGATATATATGGATATATATATATATATACATATACATATATATACGTATATATAATGATATATATATATATATATTATATATATATACATGATATATGGATTATGAATGATATATTATAAATATGGGAGATTGATTCAGCGGTTTACAATCCAGCTAGTCCAGTTAGCAACCAGGAATCTTATTTCTCCCATGGCCCATCTAAGTGGTAGTTCATAGTTAACCATGGTTAAACCATGGTTAAATCTGGATCAAACTTAAACATCGGCTGTTGACTTTGACTCTCAACGTGCTCTGGATTCTGCCTGAATATGAAGAAACATCAGACTGAATAATTGGCCAAAAGGCGACGGATGCCGAGGAAGAGGTTCCAAAGAGTCGTTCCAAAGAGCTGTATCCGCCCATCAAGCAGAAGCGGAGGCCGCAGGACATGTCCTTGCGACGCTTGGAGAAAGATCTGAGAGGTGTTTATCTTAGCCTGTAAACACATGATATAAAATGGAACATGAACCTGTCGGATATTCATGCATTGTTCATGTCCATTTTGCGCAATTTCAAACGGTTTTGAACGGAGTCCGCTTCAGCCTTGTTTGATTTCCATGTGTTTGAATGACTAGTGAGAGTCTGCTCCAGGAGAGATTTGAGGCCTGCAGAATCCTGCAGATCCCTTACCCCCTGGTAATGACGAACATAGCTATTGAAAATGGCCATTTATAGTGGGTTTTCCCATTGAAAATGGTGATTTTCCATAGTTATGTTAGTTTACCAGAGGGTAAGTTTATTAGTCTATCATAGTCTGATCATTGTATTTTCGAGAACACTTTGAGGACTGGTTCACACCTTAGGATTGGGCATGGATTGGGCGGTCAATCTGGGACATCTGGGAATCCCACGTCCAGGAACCTCCGACATCGACTATGCGCAACCCAAAAAGCCCATCGTCCGTGAGCGTCGGCGCTCCAATTGCATCGTGGACCTTCTGACGCAGAGTTCCTCGGCAGACCATGCCGGGTCATGGTGAATCGCTACGTTTGGAGGGTTTGGTGTAATGCTAAAATGGTCTATACAATTTGGATGATTTGAGGCTAACCCCCATTTTAGGAAACATATGTTTCAAACTCAGCTGGGCTTGTGAGAGACCATAAATGGATCATACCCTGAGGTACTCAACATGATTCAACTGAGGAGGAATCATTTTCTTTACCAACAAAGACGTAGATGAAGCCAGCCAACTGTTGGCACCTCAACTTTCGTTGGCCAGTGGATTCCATTTTTCAACTTTCGATCTCGACCAAGTATCCTGATTTTCATTGCCAACAATGGGGTATGGGTGGCTTTATAAACATGTTTTCCCCCCAAGTGCTTCTTGTTGAGTCTTGTTGAACGGAGCCATGTTGAAGTGTTTTTGTTGCTGGTTGGTGGTTTGGAACATGTTTTATTTTCCACAATATATGGGATAATCCTTCCCAACTGACTAATATTTTTCAGAGGGGTTGGTATACCACCAACCAGTTTGTTTATAGCGTCCCAGATGTACCAAACATCCAACCCCCATTCAAACAAGCCATTTGGCTGCAGCAATGACTTTGGGCAAGTCATAGGGGATGAATGTCCCGGTTTGATGGTTGAATCCCATGAAATACTGTATATCGATCCATTGATACTATTTGTGATTACTTATGGAATCTTATGGATATATGATATATGGTAGTTGCAGTATTTGGGTGAGTTGTCTTTATTAATCCCCATTTGATGGTTGCTATCTCCCATAAAGGCAACTGCTGAAGAATAAACTCACATCCACCCTTTCCTGAACCATTTTTGAATCATAAGTCATAAGTTCATAATTGTGATTGTTAATATACCTGAAACATGATTTATATACAGATTTTGGCATGTTGATGGTCAAAGCCCACAATGATCTGGGGGATTTTTTTAGGACCTCACTGCGATCTCACTGGAATGGTGGTTAGGATTGGGGGTAGCTATCCCCAAATGCCTTATTTCAGTTACCCAGAATAATGGCTATTTGTGATTTGACTCTAGTCACTTTGACATCAAAACTGGTGCAAGAAAGGGTTGTATCGTGGGACATGTGATTAATGCACAATTATTAATCATTATGTCTTGCTATTTTTACATGATTAAACCGTGAAATTTCCTCACAAACACAGAGAAGCCACCCAAATTATGTAATTGTCAATGTATGTAATTGTTGATACAGGGAGCAAGTGAGCTATTTGCCTAATAGAATAACAATAAATAATTGATCTTGTTGAATTTGAATGATCTCATGATCTCATATTACAAAATACAATTATATGTTCATTGTATAGGTACCAGTAATGCATTTTTGCCACCCATGGGATTATCCATTGTTTTGACAATCCCATTTATATTACAAGTTATCATTCGAAAATATAAATACAGTGATAGTATTATATTAAGGATGATATAAATATGAGATTGCAAATAACATTTATTTAAATCCCGCAATATAAGTACCATGATCATCAATAATATGTACATATGGCGGTATATGTATGGGATTTTGATTATTATCATCCATATATATATATATATATTACTATATTATACTATGTTATACTATATTATACTATATTATACTATGTTATACTATATTAGAATATATTATACACTAGTTTATACTTTATTATACTATATTGTACTATATTATACTATATTATACACTATATTATACTGTATTATACTATATTATACCATACTGTATTATATTTGTTCTATATTGTATTGTATTATATTATATTATATTATATTATATATTATTCTATTATATTATATTGTATTATATGGGGACCGGGGAACAACATCCATAATTATTGATGATTATCATCCATACATACAATTAATACCATCAATCATCATCCATATACACCGTTAACTATTGATTAGATATATATATATATATCTATATAATGTATATATTGATAAATACACTTACATAATTATCCCCCACAAATTATCATATCAACATACCATTAAAATGGGATTTTCTTCCCCAAATAGGAGACATCTGGCCGCGGCGGAGGCTATCAGTTCACCTCTTCGGAAGTTCCTCCGCAGCCGGTCTTTCGGTCCTCGGGCCGGTCCACCATGGCACCCTGGCGCTGATGGCACCATGGGAAATGGCACCATGTAGCCTCTGGTAATTGATGGTATTTAATGGAAGTAATGGTGATTTAATGGTGATTTAATGGGATTTCATGGTGATTTAATGGATTTACCACCTGGTAATGACTAACATAGCTATTGAACATGACCATAGAAATAGTGGATTTTCCCATTAATCATGGTGATTTTCCATATAGTTATGTGGCAGTTTACCAGGGGGTAATCATCAAGAAATGTGGAATTACTGGAATTTTATGGGATATGAATCGGATATGACTAACCAGCTATTGAGTCATCAAACATGGTGAAAACCGGAAAATCCCCGCACTAGCCGTGGAGGTGTAAAGCTGGGAACATCAAATATACATGGTGGATGTTCCATTGCGATGTTGGATTACCAGAGGGTAAGCGACGCAATTGTTACCCTCTGCGAATTTAACAGCGTGCTATTGGAAAATGGCCATTGAGTCTGTTGATTTAGCCATAAAAAATTGTGATTTTCCATAGTTATGTTAGTTTACCAGAGGGTACCACCAATTGTTGAGTCTGTTTGCCCATAAACCTCGGTAAATTATAACGACCTCATGTCGTGCCCGCATTGTTGGAATGATGGTTGATATAGGGAAGCATCCGAAAATCACCTTATCTATCCTTATTTCAGATTAGTGAATTAATATATGTTATCCAGATAGATGAGTTTGGGCTATCGATCTATCGGCGCATTTTCAGACAATCCCTCCTATGCTGTCGTCATGCAGCCGGGGGGAAAGCGGGGACCCATTTGTTCAGGATGAGATGAAGTTGAGAATCCACAAACATGGGGACATGATCGGAACAAAGTGGATAGAATCCATATGGGTTGTCTTAAAATGGTGAGCCTCCAAAACGGCTATGTTTTACTGTAACCCTAAACTATTGGAATTTGAGGTATCCAATTGGAAGACTTCTCCATATGTATCCAACTGCAACTGGGTGATTTAGGCACAATTGCGACACTTTGTTTGGTAGTTCACATATGAATTTGTTTAGATGTGTCATGACTCACTTGTAATTTGTAATTATGCTATGTAGTACCTTGAGATTACATAACACACAATAAGGTTGAGTGCAATGAATTTTACCATTGGATATTTTTCCATCTATATCTATATCTAGTGCCTTATTACCATTATGGTAAAATCACCATCTAAATTACCATATGGAAAATCACTTGTTATTTTTTCTGCCTGGGTATAGTGATTCTTCATAGGGACCATTGCTAGGAGATGTTTTCTTCTCGTATCAACTCGTGATCGAAGTTCGGGGAGGTCCATGTCCAACAAGAACAGGCCCAGTTGTCAATGGATTGGGAGGGAAAAAGTACAGTAACCCCCCCAGATTTCATGGGAAAATCCATGGGAAAATCTCCATATCTCATGGGAAAATCTCCATATCTCATGGGAAAATCATGGAACATCTATGGTAGTTTCCGGTTACAATTTCCCCTTTCAGCAACCCATCTGCCAAGTCCTAGGACGCCTCTGACATTGATGGCACGCAGTCACATCCGCTTCCAGCACCGTGGCAGCGATGAGCCCAAGAAGTACCGCTTATAGCAATGGGCTCACAATGACACACACACACACATTTCGTACCAGTTGGTTATATTTGTTTAAACGGATTTTATGTTAACTCTGAACGCGTCTCCAATTTTTGAGGGCCAATGATTTTGAGCGATTGCCATGTTTGTGTGTCAATTCCGGCAATCTTTTGCTGGATGGCTCTCATTGCTAACTCTTTCCCATGCAGGTTCAATCATCAAACTCAGTGGTTCTAGATTCATTTCATGCGGATTGGATAAATTTGCTGAGCTGCTGAAATGCGCTGGGGTGGTTTCGAACTGAACCAAGTCAATAGATCCAATACTAAACCATGGTTTCTACGAGGGAATTTGATAGGATATTAATTTGGATCCCTAAAAAACATGGTTTTTCCTATACCACAATCCTCAAAAACCATGGTCTATTCATATTTAAATCTCCATATTAGGGGGGATAAGGATTTTGTTTCGAGATACGTTTGCTGATCCAGTCAGTGGCCAGAACCACTTTGGATTTGGAGAGCCAAAGAACCGGAAATCTGTTCACAGAAGTTCGGGGCCCTGGGAAAAGCCAGTGGTACCCTTGGGTGTTGGGTGTGTCTTAAGGGGTCGACCCACCAGGTATGGTGCTTCTTCTAGGAAAATGAAATATGAGAAGAAACCAGAAGCCAGAGGAATTTTTGGGTGCCTTTTTTGTAAGACAAACTTGGAAGAGAACATATATGAACATATATTGCATGTTGGCCAAGCTGCTTTGGTCCACTATGTGATAAATCATGACAAATGAAGCGCAGCAACATCGAAACATAATCCTTTTCCCCTAACATGATATTCCGTTCCTCCTAACACTTTGTATATGAAGTACCCCCAGAAACCCTTGTGGATCGGATGTTATGGGATAAAATCACAATAAACATATTTGAGACCATCGAATGAGAATGTTTAATATTGGGCGTTGGAATCAGGGGACCACCATCTTCCACTCACCGGCCCCTATGACACTATGAGGGCTACATTTAATCATCATATCTTGGTGGAAGATGATCCATATTCTGATGATGATTTCCAACATGTTTTTCTGTATGTTTTTTTTTCTTTTCAGAGTTTCATCATATTTCATCACCCAGGCGTACAGCGTGGATGGAAACCCCTTGAAGTTGGAAGACGAGTTCCGCAACCCGCGCCACTCGGCGGTCCTGGCCGCGGCCAAAGCCAGCCTGGTGCCGGCCACGCCGCGCTGCGACGACGGCATGTCCGTGGCGGAGCCAACGCCGCGACGCACTGATGGGCAGCCCGTCACGCATCGGCTAGGACAGATGTGGCCAGATGATCCTAAGTCATGGGGGATCCCCAATAGCATCAATGGCTGGATGGTTTATTTTATGGAAAATCCGATTAAATATAGATGAGAACTGGGGGTACCCCCCATTTTATGAAACTTCCAGGTGGAGAAGAGGTTTGACATGCAGCTTTGATCACTAGTTGGGTGACAAAATTGTGATTTAATGTGATATATTAATGAGATATGATGGTGATGTTTGATATCATCTAGGAATATCCACGTGTTTATGATTATGTACAGTAATTATTACGTTCATGATAATCCAGTTGTGATCCATTATAATCTGGCCAGTAGTTGTAAATTATCTATAATTACAAAATAATAATGTATATATTAATATATATATATAATTATATATATATATATTCCCATTATTACGAACTAAATATCTCACGTTTCTTCCCCCGACTTCCTCAAATGTTTCCGCCAGGACAGCCTTTGAGCCCCCGCTATCACCTCCCCGTGGCTGACGGCGGCCCCACCTCCCTGCACTGCCGCTACCAATGCGAGCGGCGAGAGATGGGCGATGCACCGCCCCGGACGCGCTGTGAAGAGGCCCCAAAACGGATTCATCAGCAATAAATGGTGGCTGAATGTTGATGGTGTTTAATGGTGACTCAATGGTGATTTAATGGTGTTTAATGGTGTTCAATAGGATTTAATGGTGACCGACTGGTAATTTATGATGATGATTGGAGGAAACCTCTGTATCCGTATGCCATGTTTGACTTGTTCAACAGAAAATTGATGCAAATTCTAGGAACTAAACTGCATTCTAGTTCTGAACATGCCATGTTTGAATCTGGTTTTGCTGGTTTTTTCTGATATCAAGGATATCTTTCTGGGTTGTGGCATGTTGTGGCCAATTCGGAGCCAAAAAGGTGGGCTACATTGACCGGAGCAAGCCTCAGACGCAGATTCGAGCCTTGCGACCATGTGCGACCAAAACGCGACGTGATAATCGTGATACAACTGATCACTATACCCCCAAATGAACGGTTTATACATGGAACATCCTATGAACATGGATGATTTGGGGGTACCCCCATTTTTAAACCTCCATGTAGCAATCCCAAAAAAGATAGGAAAAGATGGAGAAAATAAAGCATCAATCCCACTACTTTTCTATCTTCTAGGAGGTTACTATAAGAAACAACACTAATAATAACAGTAGTCATGGATGGTCACGGTGATTTAGCCATCCGGAGCAAGTCAGACTTGAGCAACCCCAAGATTGGTTTGTGGGAGATTAGTCCAACCAATCTATAGCACTGGTGCGGGTGCAGAGTTTTGCCGGGCTGCCATCCCAGAAATCACTCAAAAAGCAACTGGTTTGTTTCGGAAAATCCTCTATCCCCCACATAGACCCTGCGAAATAGGGGGTTGGAAGGCTACGAAAGTATTTGTGGATGTGCTATATATGTAGGTTTGGGGGATTGTACAAGACCCGCCAGCATCTACGGGGGAAAACACTTGTTTACTTTCGATGGTTCTTTTTTCTTTTCTGCTCATATTCCCTTCAATTTTATTGTTGCTGTTGCTGCTCAAACCCTCCATGTTGTTGGTTGAATCCCAGTTTTCATTGGGTTAGTCAGCAGGGTTGATGGTTGATAGTTCAATAACATTTTTTCCAGATATATCCATCATGTATTGGTTCAACACTTCAAAACCCCCGGTGTTTTCTGAGGAGACAATGGGGAGGTGCAGTTCAACCTCTACACGGACGACCTGCCCGGAGCAAAGCCCATGCGCCGGGTGGGTGGTTTACCTTACCACCTTTACGGCCCTCCGGGCAACCGGCCACAGAGCCACTTGCTAACATCAAAGATGGTGCAATCTATTCTTATGTGTTGTGGTGTATTGATGTGTATTGTATATTCAAAATATAGTATAATGTAATATAATACAATGTAATTATAATGTAATATAATATAACATAGCATAATATAATAATGTAATGTAACATGATATTATACAATATGAATATAACAAAACACACTATAACATTAATATAATATATAATGTAATATATAATATAATATAACATATTATTTGATATAATATGATGTAATAATATATATATACACATCTTGATTAGGTTCTGGTATGTGATTCGTTTACACGTTGTTGGCTGCATTTGTAGGTCCAATTGAATGCGCCAGAGCTAGGCTTCAGGTTTGGCACCACGGGGTTGGACAAACTCCAACCAACTGGCCTTGAATTATCAATGGTTTTCCTGCTAGTTGCCATCAGTTCCCACTGACCCTCCCTAGGTCACTAACATAGCTATGGAATCTATGGAATCTATGGAACATTGGCATGTACTTCGATGATTGACCTCTTGAACATGGGGATTGTTCACAGATGTTCATAGCAAACATCTCTTCATCGCAGGCGTAGCGCTCAGCGTAGCATGGCGTGTCGCTGAGGCAACTCCTTGCAGAATGCGGACATCGAAGGTGCTCAGGCGGACACCAGGCTCAGAGCTCCGAGAAGAACACCCAGAGCAGTTCCTCAGGCGGGTGTAGAGGTTTTTGTTTGAATGTTCCCTTGAATCATAGAATTGGATGATGGGAAAATTTACAGGAAAGCCCGATCAATTTGATGGTAAAAACCATGGTTTCCGGTTAAGATTTTCCCTTAACCAATCCAATGATTGAACTACAGGCCAACAAATATCAGGTATAATGAACTAGTTACAAATGGGGTGATCATTCCATAAATGGGGTTGTAGCTGGCTGCCAATGACTGGGTTCAAGGGACAGCACAGAATGGGGTTTTGTCTGATAAAAAGGAGTATACCATTGTACCCCATGAAATAATATAGTCTAACATTTCAAACTGGAAATCAAACTGGAAACGCAAGGGAACCTGATGATAAACCAATAATTGTTGAGGGCAGCCTATTTTTAAGACAACCCCATCAATTGGACCTGCAAAGGTGGAAGTTCCAGCAGCTCAACCAGTGGTGGCATGAGGTTGCCTCCAACAAAGGCTCCGGATGACTGGCTCGTTTTGAATGGATGGCTTGACTCATTTGATCACAGCTTGAAAAGGGATGCCAATGGATTCATGTTGACATTATTGTTATCATGGAACACACATGAAGAACACATCACCATGGACCATTTCAGCTGCTAGGTCATTGCAGCCACAATCATGAATCTCCAGAGATGAACTCTGGTTTAGTCTCTCATTGACGATAGCGCGGAAGGACACAGGCTGACTCTTGATACATAGTATCGAATCTATATAGGAGAAACTCATTTTGCACATCTTCCATGTTGGGCCAGAGAGCCTGCAGTCATGCTAAACATCATTGCTTACTAGACCAGAGCCAGAAGTTGCTGAAACACAATATTAACCAACAACATATTGGGGGTGTCTGAAAGTGGAGTATACCCTCCAGTGGCTGTTTGAATGATGATCATGATGATTAACAAATGGATTTAGGGGTACGTTACTATTAGACGCACCCGTATCCGTGTGTTTATGTTTTTCTTGTGTTCACTTCGTGTTTTTTTTGTGTGGAGCAGTGCTCATATCCTTCTCCCTGTCCCAGGCTCACTGCGGAAGTGAAACATGCTTCTGCTCAGTGAATGGTAATGCTGAACGGTTTGCTCTTCAGGGAAAGATCATGGAAGTGAGAAGCCACCTTTTCCAACGGGAAAATCCTGCAAAGACATGCAAGAATCATCGAGAAAGTGGGGGTTCCACTTTCCATGCAACTTACACAGAGAGGGCATATTTCTTGAAGAACACCTTCAAAGTGTTTCACTCGAGGGCAAACGTCCTCTGCGACGAAACAAAAAAGGATTGCTGATTGCTGCCTTCCGCGCTGTTTGGTTAAGGCAACTCAGGAAGTTGTGTCAGCCGACAATCACATTGGCTCATAGATGTTAGATTCTAGATGACTCTAGACATCTATAGACCACATACATAGTATCTGTATAGATGTGTATAATTGTGTATATACATGAATATAGTTGTTTCACAGATTCCACATGTGTCCTGTATAACCACTTTGTCTTGTTGAAGGGTCTTATATCAATAAAGATCAATAACGTATTTTCCTAAATAGGGCTAAATTCCAACTAACCCCCATCAAACAGGGATAATTTATCATACTTCTTAAGGTTAAATCCCAATGCTTTTCCCATGAAACCGCCAAGAAATCCCATGAAATCTCATGAAATCTGCATGATTTCTCCATGACCTTCCCATTTTTTTGGGATTTCCCACATGGTGCGGGGGAAACCGGCGCCTGGCTGCCGGGCTTAGGACCTGGCAGCTGTGTTGGAGGAGAAGGACCTGCTGCGTGGAGGACGTCAGATGCATGGGGTGAACCTGGAGGCACGGTTCCAGGGACGGTGCCAGGGAGGGATTTCGTATTTCTTGGGGTATTTCCATAGGGATTTGATATGGATGTCGTAGGGATTCATCATTTGTTTAAATGGTTTTCATAGGGATCAGTAGGGATTCACAGGGTTTAATAGGGTTTTTATAGGAATCTATAGGAATTTCAGAGGGATTTGATAGGAATTTGATCGGAATTTATTGGTGATCTCAAGGATTTATACTATTATAGTCATAGGACCCCCAAAATAGCTTTTGAAAAGTTGGAAAGCTGGAAACTAATGGAGGACATATCATTGAACTACCATCCTGGAAACTTATGTCACTTATGTCTATGATTAAAATCTTGAGGGTCATGGAGGTGTTTTTTCAAAATTGGGATATTCCAACAAACCACCAACTTACATTATAGCCCAGAATCCAGGTGTGAAAATCAGAATCGGTTTCAGCTGTGGTCTATCTATAACTGTTTCACATGACCTTATTTTGGAAATTATTTTGGAGGATTTAGACCCATGAAATGGGCGTAAACCTTGCATCCTTATACCTATCCAAAAGAGGGCCCAATTGGGTTCCAGCTGTTATATCAAAACAACCTAACATATCTAACATGGCCATTTATCAGAAACAAATGACAAACATGATCTGATCTGTCTGACGTTCCTTGATCTGATTTGTACAATCGCGACAAACTCGAGGAACCATGGCAATCACGAGTCCCGGATTCGGCAACTTGCTGCTCATATGTGAAGTGGGTTCATAGCAACAGCCAACAAAGCAGCAAGTCCGCAATTTATCTCCAAATGATGATATATATATATATAATATATATACTGTATATAATAATACCAAGAATAATAACAATGATAAGAAATACATATCATTAAATAGTTTTATAATGCTTTATATATGAATGTACATATATATATATGTATGATTATATTTATATGTGTGCATTAATTTGTTTCATTTTATATATCACATTCCATATGTAATCGTGAGAAAATGTATCATCTATGTATATATATACATGTTTCAGGAAAGTCACATATTTCATGGCCAGAAAGCCATCAACGCCAGGCCAGAATGCTGGCCTTGCAAGACACCTCCACAACCAGCGGAGCAACACCGCCTGAGTTTGGGAATCAAATGGTTGGTAGCAGATGTTTGAGGCATCTCTTTTTATGTTTTGGGGTGTTTTTCATAGATCACACTGTGTTCCTGTTCAAATGGATGGGTTTACGACACCCTGTGACTGTGAATTGGGCACTGATGTATTGCTCGATCGATGAGTGTGTTGCTAGCGTTGTGTATTGGCCCTTGTGCCACCGTCGAGACATAGGCATTTGTTTCCCCCCATGACCAGGAATAGTCACACTGTACCTCCTCGTCATATCATTTTTTCTGACTGGATATGAATATCTTGTAACTTGCATATATATATATATATAATTATATATATAATTATATATATATATTTATACTGTAATTATATATATAATTATATATATATATGTAAAATTATATATATATATATGTATATATTGTATAATTATATATTATATATATAATTATATATATACATGTATAATTATATATTATATATATAATTATATATATAATTATATATATAATTATATATATAATTATATATATATACACACACAGTCTCCAAATAAAGGTCTTTCAAATATGGTTTGGAACCTCCCCCATTTTGAGACAACCTCCAACTCACTAACTAGGGTAAATATCAATATTGCCGGTGAAAAAACATCCGCAGAGGGTGTAACTTTTCCGACAGATTTTGTCGTTAACCAATCCATTCCGGGCAAACCCTCAGTCCTGTCCATCCTTTTACATACAGTCTTCTTAGGTCTTTTGAATAAGGGTGCAGTAAATATCATGTGTATATCTATATAATTATATATATAATAATATATTATATATATACACATGATAATATATATATATATATTATCATGTATTGCCAGTTAAATCACTATTTAAAGATATTGACTGTTGGTGAAATCCTTGGTTCATTATCCAGATGGCTGACCCACCAGGTCCTTCACAGTGTTCGGGAACGAGTTCTGAAGGCATGGAGGGAGCATGGAGGGAACGGAATTTGGAGCGGTTGTATCCGTCTTCCCAATTAGAAGTAGTTATACTTACTATAATATGTATATATACATATATATATATATATATAGAGAATATATAATTATAATATATAATATATATATATATATATGTATGGGGCCTATTGGAGCTATGACTTTCGCGACCACACGATAGCATCAGCATCGTTTAGGCTGGTTGGTGATGGCTCCACCCATTTTCTTCGGAAGCAATGCGAAGTTTAAGGATGGAAAAAAACGTAGACCCACAACAAAAAAGACCTGCAACGTTAAGTTTGGATTTGGATATTAAAACAGTATTCAACAAAAAAACAAAGAATCCATAATAAGATGAGCAAATCACCAGGTCAGTTGACGTCTTTCCCCATGGTTTGTAGCCCACCAAACCAGCTGCGGACTCGCTGGCCAGGCTTCAGCACAGCTGCAGGGCCTCGCGCAGCTGCGGAAGGCGTATGCTTAACAGACTGGCCATATTTTTTGTTGGCGGCACAGTACTATATTAATCTATATTGTATGTCCAATATGTTGGAATTACCCTCTGGTAAACTAACGTAACTATGGAAAATCACCATTTTGAATGGGTAAATCCACTATAAATGGCCATGTCAATAGCTTTTTGTATGTTTACCAGGCCGGTTATATCTTCCCCACTGACCAACATTTCCAGCACGGGCATGGATTGATTCAGCACCGGATCAGCTGAATCTGACGGAGTGCCCAACTGAAATGATCTATGGCGGATGTAAAAGAAGATGGGGAAAATAATCATTATCATCAGTGGGATTTCCATGGACTTATCATGAAATTATCATGAATTTATTGAATGGATTTCAAATTTGATGACTCTCCATCATGGTTTGCATTGATCCCATGAAAATTTGGGAACTAGCAATGGCTTGCTCTGAAAACTCCACCTACGACCGCTGCTCGGAAGGTCGAAGCTGGAAAGTCACAAAGGGACTGGGAGCAACTTGCCATTGACATTGGCACACGATGGGATATTGGGCGGGGATGGTGAGGAAGGGGCTCAAAGTATAACAACCTTTTAAAAAGAACGGTAGAGATGAGGATTTCCCCAGATTTTCCAGGGGTCCAACCTTTTTACTTGTATCTTTTTTGTGAGTAATAGTGTATCTAAGACTACGAGTCGTGCATTTGCTGACGAGGACAGATGGGTCAGCCATGAAACCCGAAAAGGTGAGGAGGCCTCTGAGGAAGATTTATCAGATTGGACAACTCAAGGGCTTCATGGCGTTCTTTCCACGGGATGGTCAATCCCAAAGATACAAAACTTTTGTAGATAGTTGATATCCCCAATATTTTGAAGTCCTGAACACTGGAATACATTGGATGACATCAATTGACACAAAACATGGAGTCATGGAGTATTGGGTCCAATTCCGAAGATCTGACGGTTCCAATTTCATGATACACCTGGTTGGTCGTTTCGAACAGGTTCTACCTTCCACCCTATTTGGGATGATGATCCCAACATTATCCCCACTGACATGTACCATGTTCAGGTTGAAAGCATTGAGCAGCACACCGTATAACTGACATTAACTGGCAATAATGTGGTAAATGCAAAAAACAAAACAAAACATACCCAAGTCATCAGCATGTTTATTGGTGGTAAAAACCATCTCCAAATAGGAGGTTCATATAGGTTTATCCATTTGGGTTTACCACCTTACCATCCTGGGTTCCACACGCAGTTGCCCAGGAGGCAGTCTCTGAGCATCCTGCTCTCTTGGGCTTTTCCGGAGCTCTTAGCGGAGGCTGCACAGCTGGGAGTTCGGGTTCAATGGAGAGGTGGTTTCCCAAGCCATGGGGGTACCCCAATGATGGTTAATTTCATGGGAAATCCCAACCAAAAATGGATGAGAAGTGGGGTACCCCCATGACTTAGGAAACCTCCATGTGGGAAAATGCATGAAAATGCTGAGAATATGAAGAAAATGGATGACCATGGCCTCAAAATCATCATGGTGTAGACTAGTGCCAGGCCGTGCCTCCAAAGGAAGATGCGCCCAGACAGCGCGGGTGCGAGGCTCAGTACTAATTAACACACATAGGTTAACAACCCAAAAACTAAAATATGGGGAAATAGTAGGATATCAATACCAAATTAAAATACACATTTTGGGGATTAACATTAATCCGTATTTGTTCGGGTTTATTATTAATCCGATATAAGTCAATAATCCCTTTATATAGTTTAAAGATAAAACAACCCCAATTCTTAACAATAATTATAGGGATTATATAACTATGGGGGATATTGAGGTAAATAGATGTGAATAGAAGATTAACCATCCCTACATCTATCATCCGAACTGATGTGGTAAACCCGTAAAAGCCAATAAGAAACCATCCCCGAGTTTGAGCTTTTATGGCATTGGGTATACCCCGATTCCGACTGGGATGATGGACTGTGCCGAAACGCCTCAATCTCGAAAAACCGAGGAGAGGTAAGTCATCACTTTATCCATGAAAGTCACCCAGATTAAAGTTAGTATCATATCAAGTTGATTCTATTCCCATAGTCCCGAAAAATATCTCTACATATGTGGAGATGTCCTAAAATAGGAGTACCCCTAAATCATCCAGTTTAAGAGGCTTGTTCATAACCCATCCTTTTTGGGGATCCTCCATTTATGGCGTGGGTGTCTTCGTGTCGAGGCGACCATACAAGCTCCACTGCGGCTCTGAAGTCTTCCTTGACAAGCAGGAGCGATTTCAAAACATCACAAAACATGGCAAGAATGATGTGTTTGGATGATTAATCTCCGATGTTTTGGGATATGTTGGATAATTACTATCCAAGCAATTGATGTTTGGATAATTAACTGGATATTGTTCTATCAATGTTAATTAACAATCCATCCAACATATGTTAATTTTCTTGTTGGATATTAATGGATATTACTGTTGGATAATTGCGGGGTATCTCTCGGTTGTCGACCCATCCCTTGATGGTAAAAATGAGGACCCCATGTCTTATCCAATTAATCGGTCATATATCGATCATGTTTTAATGGGGAAACCAATGCCTTCGCAGCTCGGTTATTTAACATAGCTATGGAAAAAAATGCCCCTTTATAGATTATTTATGATGTTTTACATACTAAATAGCTATTATCCATTATCTATATTGTTACTATGGATTGTTATTTAGTAGCTACTAGCAATGGCGATTTTCCACTTTGCTCCGTCAAATTACCAGAGGCTACCCCAATGCGACCTTTCCTCACCGGTTTCTGAGGGTCACTTCACCCCTGCTATATCCTCTAGCAAACAAACAGAGCCATATACAGCAAATGGAAAATCAATGAAATTGGGTCAAAATTAAAGACCTGGGGGACCACAGATTTTAGTCCTTTTTTGGTATTACTGTAATCATATGTAATCATCCAATTATTGGAGTACTTAAAATGTGGTTTCTTCCTTTACCAATTGGAATATGTCATATGTGCCATGGTCAAAATTGGGTTTACACGATTTACACCTGTATTTGGGTCCTCAGTAGGAATTTATACCAATCCATTAAACCATTATGTTTTGGATTCCCATGAAGTTGGATAGATGACCATAGTACCCATAGTCAGCTGGTCGTGTATGTATATATATATATATGAAAAATATAAGTATAGACATATCATTGATAATTATATCCCATTATAATTATCTATCCCATTATGGCCCATTGTATACGGATTCCATACATATGTAGATATATATATATATATACACGTATAGACACTCCAGTATACCATTATATGTTCTTGGTCATTATACCCCATTATATATCCCATTGTATATCCCATTACATATCCCATTATATATCCCATTACATATTACAATATATATATACACACCATTACATCATATTATACCACTATACCATTGTATATATATATATAGTGTTAATCTATCCATTACATGGTGCATCCCACTTAGTAAATGGGTTATACCCCTCAGTTATATATGACTTATAAACCACCTACCAAGTGGGATGCATATCCAACTATATATGTATTTGTGTATACATATATATATATATATACACGGGCAAATCAAAGTGACCTCACTGTGACCTCACTGTGACCTCACTGGAATCATGTTTGATATGGCGATTCATCCCCGGCCTTTCTTCAGGTTAGTGAGTTTTGGGGAATGTTGCGGAAATTGTTCACAGCCTCTGGATGTTTCTGAATATTTCTGAGCACTAGATCCATCATATTACATATATATATATACACATATTTATATATATATATATCAATATATATATATGTATATATATATATATATCATTATGATCATTATGTATCAATATGTATGTGTATATATATAGCATCAATATATATATATATATAGCATCAATATATATATAGCATCATTATATATATATCCTTATATATATATATATCCTTATATATATACATATATCACATTAAATATAATTAATTATATATATGCCAATATATATATATGTAAATATATATATACACCATTTTATATATCATCATATATATATATCATTACATATATATATATACCATTTAATATATCATATATATATGGGGTTCCTAAAATAGGGGTACCCCGAAATCAGCATCATGTTAGTTTTTCGGATTTTCCCTTAAACAAACAATTCAGTTTGGGGATCCCAGCTTCCCCGCTTCGCGGCAGGATCCCCTGGCGGAGCAGGAGCGGCTCATCGTGGCTTCCGCCACGGGCGGCAAGGCCAAATGGGTTTCTGGTTTCTGGTGATTTCCCTAGGAAAATATGGGAATATATTGGATAAAAGTGACAATACATAGATGGGAAGATATGGGAACATACCCGAACATGTGGGAAATCACCAGAAAATATGGGAACATGTGGGAAGATATGGGAAAATAGCTGGAAAATCGATGGAAATTGGATTTTATAGTGACAATACATAGAAAACCCATTGGAAATTTATGAAAATAACGGAACATATGTGAACATATCAAGTTGGGATGAGAATCAGGATTGGAAAATAGGGGTAACAACAGATGGATTCACCAGCCATGGCTGGGATGGAATGTTTGTGAGTGCAACATAACCAGGTTCCGCAGAGCAGAGCATCATGGGATAATATATGAACATTTTGGATAATGTGGAAAAATATGATGTGAAATTGTAGCTGGGATTACAATTTTATATTTGTTATTTGGCAAATCGAAAGTACTTGAATCCGAAAAGATTTGGATAATCTGGTTGAAAAAGGGTATTTTGCATTTCCAGGGTAAACTACTGGTGGTATGTTTCATTGTGCAATCAAAGCATGATGGGTACACAACCATCAGCCAGTGATCGGTGGAGGTGGGACTACCTTTTTTCTCTTTGTCGTAAAAGTGTATAAGACATCATATAACAAATGTTGTTCATTTACTACGCATAATCATACAAATTTAGTTTCGCGGAGGCAAACTATATGATGACATCAGGTAACATTTTGTTTGGGATGTGTTTCTACCATTTTTTCTCTGCAGCACATCATGCTCCAACGGTTTGCAGATCCGTGCATTCTCCCACAGATCATTTTTTTTTGTATGGTTTCGGTTTTGTTCAATGTTCAACATTCTGAAATCTTCCCATTTTCCACAATATATGTTTGTTTCCATACATTTCCATATATGTCGAATATGTATATATCATATATTTGGAAGCGGCTGGCCGCCAGGTTTTTTGGGCCATGGCGGCGGACGTGAAGTTGTTGGAGGACTATGGCATTGATGTGAACGCACCACTGGAGCATAAGGCGGCGGGGCTGATTTGTTGGGAAAAAATATGGAAACATGATATACTGACACAGCACCAGCAGCGACATGTATATGTAATTAATACATATTTACTGTAAATATACATATACACGCATGAATATATATATATATATATTTAGCAGGTATCAAGGATTAGCGGCAGCACGCATGCTACGCCCCACGGTTGCTTTCTCGGTGCAATTTCACAAGTAGAAATCCAGTCTCCACCCCATCAAAAGATCTGCATGTATATAGCAATAACGAGAGCACAGCGGCAGGTCATTCGGCCGCCTTTGGATCAAGCCCCGATAGCGTAGCATTCTTCGTTTCACGGAGCTCCAAACAGATGGACGCGGAGTCCGGATGGAGCCAGAAAACCCTGCTGGATCGGGCCGAAACCCCGCGAAAGCCCGGACAGAATGAGATGGATGCAGAGGAATGGACAGCAAAAGTTCATATTGTTGTGATGCTCAAGCTATGATTTAGAGTTGTTGTTTCTATTTCACTTAAAGTTATTTGTTTTAGTGACTAGGATTTCCCAGAATTGGATCATGGGAGAATTGAGAGGAAACTCGGAAGCGTCAGTGATTAAAAACCAGCCAGTCTCCTGTGGATTTCCCAAAAGACTATAAATAAGCATATTGAATTGAAACCTTAAGACAGGTGGACTTTTCCCAATATATGTTTATATCCCCATTATATAATCCCCATTAAATAATCACCATTAAATAATCCCATTGATATATGTCCAGCTAAATTGCAAGATTTTCCACTTCTTTTCAGTTGAGATGTTCCTTTTCCCACGAAAACCGGTCCATTGAGGATTGGTGTGGGCTATCTCTTTCCGATTGCAGCCATTTGGGCAGCCTTCGATTACTGGAAGGAGCTCTTCCCAGATCAAAACGTGGAGTTTGCTGTGACCGCTTTTTACCAGGTGCGAAACAAATGTTGCTATCCACCAATGGGGCTAACTTTCATGGCTCATGGTCACATCCCAAATATCATACCAAGTTGGTTATGTATGGTTATGTCATATCATATCCATAAAACATAATAATTTAGATAATATATTCCCAATTATTCCCATAGTATGTCTCCATTACATCCCACCATATTTCTCCATCATATCCCCACAAAGTGGGGTCCTCAGATAGTTATAACTTATAACCCCCATGAATACTTCAGTTATACCGATACCCCCATAAACACAAGAAATCACCAAGGTTTGCCTGGAAATACGATACCCCAAAAATCTATCAGTTTACCCCATTATAAAAGCCCCTTTTGGGGTCATACCTCCCATACCCCATCCCATTAAGTGCCCTAAGTGGTTACAACCTCAGCAACTAACCACTAAGTGTGATGATTCTGATGATCCTCAATGATCCTCCACAATCCCATTGATATCCGATCTCCCATATTTCCATCACATGAAATATGTTCAATGGTTCAACCAGGGTACTTTTAATTGCTCAAAGCACGAAATCTCACAACTTAAGTTGGTTACATATTATCTCTCCAGGTACATCCCCATGAGATCTCCGAGATTTGCCCAGCTTCCCAGGTGGGTTCCATCGTCACGGTGGGCGCCCTGTCGCTCATCGACTCCTTTAGCTTTGGGCCTCGCATCCTGGGCGGCTTCCTGGGGCAGCTGCTGTGTTTGGCCGCCATTCTGGACTTCAGGTGGGGCCGGGAGGCGGCGATGAAGACATGGGGATGCAACCAGGAAACGTGTTGATTTATCCAGAAATTGATCCAGAAATATTGGGGACTTGAGAAGCAATCAATGGGGATTCAAGTGGCAAATCTTGGATTTCTGCAGGTGGCTACCTGTACCATCCTCAGTCCTGTACCAGCTCCTTCTGCTGGTGGTGCTACTTTGCTCTGTGGCCACGGGATTTTTAGACTCGGCACTTCTGTCTTTGTGTTCCTTGGCATCTCAGCCGAATGCTGAAGCGAGACACTCTGGCTGTCCCAATCACCGAACTTCGATCCATATATGCCATATGCAGTGCAAATTTAAGTCCCTTCCCCGCGACAATAAACATATACCCTATCATACCTTCAAAAGCCAAGGATTGGATACCTTGTCCAATATCATACTGTATAAAGGATGAGACTACATAGCATGCACCACTGCGTGACACTTCGTTGCGCTGCATTCATTCATCCACTCCACAGCTTCAATCCCAAGGTTCACAGTACAGCTCCAACATGCAAGGCTACTTGCAAATCGGCCTTGGCGTCTTGTCAGCTTATGAATGGCCCTGTGATTTGAGAGGGTCATGTTCTTGGACACACCCCCATTTCCAACAAACGGGTGTTCCTCAAAATTGGGCTCCCCAGAATTAGTGGTTTCCCCAGCCAGACATGATCGATTTTGGATGATTTTGGATGATTTTGGGATCATCCCCCAATTAAAAAAAAACCTCCCAGTGAGGTGTATTCTAGGGTAACAAGTGGCTTTTGGCTCTGTGAGATGCCTTGTAGGAATCTCAGCATGTAGATTTCAATTTCACAGCACATCATGCATAGATATAGTATGATATAGTATATGATAGTATATACTCTTACAAATATTCGAGAAATGTAGCAGTGAACATTCATATAGTTTCGGCATTGCCATGCCGCCAGTTTTCCTAAACGCTTGATGTTGTTGTAGATTTTCATCCAACCCTTTTCTGAAAACAATGGTGATGAGCCCGTTCGGGCTAGTTTTAGCCCAATTGTTTGATGCTACAACAATGTCCATTTCATCCGTTCTTAAAAATGTTTGTAAAGCAACCTGGATTGCAAACGCAGAACATGTTCCTGCATGTTCCTCCATGTTCCTGCGTGTTCCTCCCAAAAGAATCCGATCAGCATATGTATGTATATGTATATATATATATATATATATACAGTAGTCCCCATAAAGATAGAAAAGTAAATCATCACTATTTTAGGATGTCACCTTTTTTTTTTGACATCGGCTGCGACTTTCCGTCGCGTCGCAAGGTTTTGGCACGTTGGTCTCTGTGATCTACCGTGATGGGACCAAGCTGTGGCGCGGCGTTTTGGATTTTCATAGTGCCTATGGGATTTCTATGGGATTTATGATATTTCATTGTCCCATAAACCCATATATTGGGATATATTGGGAATAATCATCCGGGATTTATGATAATTTATTATGACTGGTTGGTGGTTTGGAACATTTTTTATGTTCTATAATATATTGGGAATAATCCTTCCCAACTGACTTTCATATTTTTCAGAGGGGTTGAAACCACCAACCAGATGATGTATCCCCTAAATTGAAGATGAAAACCCGATAGGTGTGGAAGATGATTATCTTCTGATAGGATCATTGCCGTTGTGGGTAATGTTGGGGAGTGTGGCCCAAATTACGGGAAGTTTGATGAGGAACTTGATAATAATCATGGAATTATCCATTTGCCAGCCTGAGAGGAGTTCTTGAAATTGAGCATCCGACAAATCACCAATGTGACTTTTGGAAAATAGAAAGAAATCCGATGGGATGCCATGAACATGATTCAAACATGCCAATCTACAGACATTGTGCGAAAAGTGAAACCAGTTTGGTTAGTATGTTACAGGCACACACGATCATTTTGAGGTCAAACATATCCATTTTCTCAATAGCTGGCGGATGTGCCCAACATGGTTGTTTCTGGCCCGTGAGAGCATCATTCTTCAAAGTTGCTGAACTTTCAGGGATTTTACTGTTGGATCTTTTGGGGATTACCATACGAAACTAAACCAACGGACATATTGGGGATGCCACCATACACACCATCAACAGCTGCAGAATGTTCGCCTTTCATTCTGCAATCAGGTTCATGTCGCGAGATGTGGAGGACTCTACCTGCGCGTTTTTTGTTATTGCGCTCCTCACGGTGCTTCTGTGCATCTCTTCCTACCTGCATCTCATGTCACTGCCTGCCTCCAAGCACCTGAATGATGCTTCAATAGAAGGGCCGCAACTGGTGTGGGGATGGGTTATAGAAACATGGTTAAACATGCTTAACCGGCTTAAACCCTATGATTTTCCATGTGGCCATGGGGCCACGAACATCCGTCTACAATTGTCTACAAAGTATTTTGGTGTGAAAACATTCCCCACAGGGATCACTATTTTGGCGTGCCAGGCCATTCGATGTTTCCTTTTGATCAATTTGATCACTCGGATTGAAGTAACTTTAACCCCTGAAGTGATCATTTAACAAACCCAACATCTTGACATGTTTTTGTTGGGCTGGGAAGAAAGTATGGATTGAAGCAAACATCCTTTAAGTGTTTTCTGTGGGAAGCTGTAGAAGATTACGCTTAAACATCATGAAACATTCATGGATGGCGCCAAGGATAGCAGTGATGTCCTCCAGGCCGCGGCAACTTCCTATGGCACCTTATCCAGTCCAAGTGCTGGGAGAAACACCAGCCTCAGCGCAGTCCTTCAGATCGTTTCTCCGTCGAGGGAAGGGAGTGCCATAACCCATAGGATCCATGTATGGTATATATGCTAACATTTGGGGTGTATTGATGGTAAATGTTACCATATATAGCATACATGGATCCTATGGGTAATCATGAGCCCCTTCTACCATACTGTAGGGCTGGTAGGATTGTAGGAAGAATGGGGTTATCATCGTGCAAGGGTTAGTTTGGGACTCGGGTGGGCAAGTGGACAGCCAGCCGATAGGCAGCAGGGGCGCATCATGTTCGAGGTGTAATGTTCTTGGACCAGGGATTTGCGTGTCCATCAGTGGCTTTTTTTCAGGGTGGTTGCTGGCAGCGTATCTAGCGATGGTGGCGAATCATATGATATCACTATCACTGATAGGTTATCCCATTTATGAGTGAGTTCCAAGTCATGTACAGTATTTCACAGCATCTTGTTACTGCAAGTTCTCATATCATATATGTTATAAAGAGTTATATACCACGAGATACCAAGAGATACCAAACAAGTCAGATTGTCGCTGAACTGACAATTTAATAATTATTGTGCCTTCTCCATGTTCTTGGTAGGTGTGACCCTTTAAGAAGATTTTTCATCACAGGATTTTTCTACATCATCCACCAGATTTGTTTCATGACCCCTGTTGGTCAATACACATTAGGGATCATTGGGGGTTATACTACCCAATGCATTGTGGATTATCAAAATCCATAAGCTGGGTTTTTCAACCACTGTTCACCAGGTTTGGTTCAACCAGCTCATGATCTTTGCCAACTTTATCTTGACGACCATCTGCTATCCTGCTCTCATTACTGCCATTCCCTGTCGACAGATGCAATCTTTGGCATCCGCGGAATGGTTTCAGACACTACTGTTGACAATCTTCACCCTCTTTGAGCGCTGGCAGATTTAGTTGAGAACTGCTCCATGAAGAACCCCATTTTCTCAGTATGTTAGGAGAGGGTCTCATTTTTTCTGACTTTGATGTGCAATATCTTGTAGTAGTTCTACCTACCATTTTTTTTTAGTAGTTCTACCTACCTATTTTTTGTTGAATGGAATCTCCTTCAATCATCCTAACTGGGCTGTTCTGAGTTCGTCTTTGCCCTGATCCAACTCATCAAGTTGGTACACCGACGCCGGCATCACAAGTTAGCCATTGCTTCATCAACGACGACACGTCTTTCAAGGCATTTCTATACCTGTTTTAATTGTTTTTATATGTTTTGACATGGTCCAACGATTATTAATTATAGCACACCCTTGGATACCGGGGGTGTGGCTTGGCACAAGGATATTTCAGCTCGTTTCGTGACCCACATTCGCTTCGGACTTCACCACGGCAACATCCAATGGACGGTGATCATTCGCGCCTTGCTGCTGCCACTGATGATCTTTTGCGCAGCTTCACAGACACCTGCTGGAAACGTCAAAACAAAACATAAAGGGAAGGGTCGAAATTAGTTGGTCAATGGATGTTCATAGTTCATCCCCTAAAAATGTTATGTATGGGCGGTATTGATCCATGGCCAAATGGGGATCGACACTTCAAAGCCTTAGATGAAACGCAGATGGTGTGCATGATAGCTGTGTTTGGGTAAGCCCCAAACAAGACAAAGGCTGTAAATACACTTCCATAATCTTCCGAATAGCAAATGAACCATCTAATTCTAGGATCTTCTAGGGTCCACTGCCATAGCAAATGTAACTTTGATTGGGCTATGCCATGCTCAATGATGTCAGGATTGGCAACGACGTGCTCTCCATGGCTGCTGTAGCATGTTTTGGATTTTTGAATGGCTACTGTGCATCCTTATGCCTCATCGTGGTCAACGAGATTCCAGACCTCTCCGCTGAGCAGCGAAAGACCTGTGTCTTGTCTCGTTTGACACGTTTTGCCCCGCCTTGGAACTGCCAATGCGGTAAACGATGGTAAACCCCCGAACCCTAAACCAAACTATAGCATTGCCAACGATGAAAAATAAACAAATAACTCGGTTGCCAGCCATCCCCCCAAAAAAAACCTGCATGACACTGGGTCAATCTCAAACCAGTGCTGGGCTCCAGAACCGGGCCGTCCTCTCGCGGAAACTTGGGGTTACCAAATGCAGCTGTAGATAATGCAAAATGTCCATGTTATTTTTTGTTTGATCGTATTTGTTGCTGTATATATAATATATACATACATTATAATACATATAATATATATATATAGAGCTGTCTTTTATTTTTTCTGGGAAGAGTATGCTGTTGATTAGATACTGGACTCATATTTGTTGGTTGTAACAGACTCTTGGACCGTTTGTCCTGTTCCATTTTTTTGGTGTGTTGTACCGTTGTACCTTTCTTGTTGCTTGTAACTACATGCAATCATGCCATAGGATACGTCTTATATTCTTTTTACATACACTCTTGTTAATGGAAAAATGAATCGAAACTTCACACCAAAAAAAAACACACCATGAAACTCCTCACACCGTCCACCGCTGGTGTCAAGGTGGGCGCATCTCTGCTGTTTCAGTGAACTGTGGCCTGTGTGTCGGTTCACTGGCAGCAATTGCCCTTGGAAATCGCCTGAAGTTGAGTTGAAGTTGATGACGCTTAAGGTCAGGGTGGTGTTCATTTTGTGTTGATCTGGCGCTTCTAGGGGTGTTGACCCATAGAGGGACAATCCGCATTGAAACTTCCATCGTTTCAGCGTGAGAAAATGGCCTGCTCACAGCTGCCGGGCGAGCTGAAATTATCCATACAGATGGACACATAATATGGAAACCAATGATCAAAACCCAATCAGTTTGGAACATACAGTTTGGAACGATCGAAACCCAATCAGTACTGTACTTTCGGTTTTACATCAAAATAGCGGTATCGGTATCAGAGTTATATTGGCTACTGGATGGGTTTCAACATGTTTCGACCCTCCCTCACCAAGTATCAGATGCTTTCCAGGCACTGGGTAGATCTTGGAGCCATGGGCAATGCATATGGGGTTACCCTTTAATCATCCATTTATAGAATGGGATGTTCCATGAAATAAACCAACCAGTTTTTCGGGATCCACCATTTGTGGAACCCCTCATGTTTTTTCTTGATTTCCAAATACTTGTATATGATCTTGTAGGCAAGTCGCTGAACAGATTCTTGAGTAAAAAACAAACATACTTCTGATTCTCTCATTTTGTCCTTTGTTCCGGTTCCGTGATGACTATTACAACCACGGACCATAGCCATCCATAACCATCCATAACCCGGTCATAGTGAAGAGCCATCCTTCCCACAGCGGCGATGCGGGCCGACCCAGCGTATTGTCAGAGGTGTTGAGTACGCCGGAGGAAACTGCAAGGTCGGTCGCCGGAGGGCAGCAGGATTTTTTTTTCCCCTGATCGCCGGGTCACGGGTCAATATGTGGGACCAATAAAGGTGGGGGTGTTGAATACCCATAGGATCCATGTATGGTATATATGCTAACATTTGGGGTATATTGATGGTAAATGTTACCATATATAGCATACATGGATCCTATGGGATATGAATGGGTGATGGGATCGCATCAGTTTGGATTAATAAATTTAGAGGCAGCAATCCACAAGCGCCACGCTCATTTGGTACAATGTTTGACGCCCTTCACGCCGCATGTATTGAAGACTTTGAAGATGTGTGGAAATCCAACATGGTCTGGCACATGTGTTCATGTATTGGAAGAATCATATATTTTCGCAGACCCAACTCCAGCATTTCAGAATCTTTGTCCAACAAATATGATTGTATAGGCTGGATGTTCCTCGGGTTTTTGCAACCACACTTGCATGGCATCCAACGCATGATACGCACAGAAGTTGTCCGTTTCGGTCGTGCAGGTTGTCAATGCCGGAGGTGAGAAGATATCTCATTGGCCCTGGGCCCAAGTTGGACACCCCGTGAAACACACAGCCGGAAAGATGGGTGAAACTGCTTCACCTCAGACTGAAATTGGGGTCATCAGCTCCATTCCCATTCTATCCTTTTCTGGACCCGTTTTCATGTGGAGACCCGCCAAATTCATCCCAGCAATCCTTGGGATGCTTTGGATAGTTCTTTTTTTGGGGAAGTGCATGGTGTACTTTGAAAGACAAATAAAATAGTAAACACAAAGGTATCATGTGGGATCAGAACATACGCCCGACCTCTGTATCCCGGGTTCCACGGATCAAGGCAAGCAATGTGATGTAAAATCTGAGCAGGAGCACTGGATGCTGGGGTGATGTAAAGCCAACAATTAGTGTCCAACAAACATGGGGAAAATGGCATGTTCACATTCTCAAGCTAAACATAAAATTAATGTTCACCATTGAAAACAAGTTGGTAACCAAGAAATAACTCTGACTGGTGAAGGTTATCAAAGGTGAAGATTGTTCATTGTTTGCACAAATGATATATTTCAGACCCTACCAAAAAACAATCTCTGGTGCGATTGGTGTCGTATAGCATACATGCTAACCATGGAGCTAGCATATTTACCTATACTATCCTACTATACACAACATCCGGACCATTTGCGGAACAAGTCCTGATTAGTCGGTGGTGGTGGTGGTGGTGCCTGCGTCAGGAGCTCATCAAATACATGGGATCGCATCCTGAAGATTTTCCGCCTCGGGATGTTTGGAACCCTGGGGGCTGGCTGGGTGGCCAGTTGAGAACTTGGCGCTGCGGCAAAAAAAAGCAGTAACATGTTGGAAGGCTTGATTTTGCAGTACCAGATATAGCAAACTTGCATCGATTTCACGCAGTTTTCTCCATCACCATCTTGGGCCATCAGTGGCTACAGTTGGTTGATAAGGATAAGGAGTGTATCAGTATCACTTAATGCCGAGCGTAGTAGATGATAGTAGATGTAGCAAGTGAGGCTGCAGCCTAAGTTCTAAGAAATTGTAACTTCAGTGGAGGAGAAGAGACTTAAAGAAATCACACTTTCATGGGGATGGAAGAAAGTTCATGGTGAGAATACCATAGAATACCCCTGTCGACCAGTGCCTTGAGATTCACCACATGTTTGCATTCCCCCAGCTTGATGATAATCCTTTGCCTAAATCAACAGGTGCAAACACACACACACATTCAGTATGCATATATCTTTATACTGTATATAACATATATATATATATATAACTATATATATATAATATTATATGTTCATACATGTTCCCTATCTTCCCTATTGAACTTGCAATCTTGGGCGTTTAATATACCGGTACACCACATGTTCATACACACATGTTCCATGATTTCGCTGGATCAGAGCGCAACTCCTCCGTACGTTCTGGCGAGGTCACGGATTTGATCGGGGACATTGCCATGACCGAAGGCCCTTCCAGCCTGTCGGGATGCTCGGTTGACATTTCAATTTGAATGGCTCTGTTTCTGACGGTTTTTTTTAAATTGTTTCATCCACAGATCATCAAAACCTATCAAAACCATCAGAACTCCCAAGGATCTTTTGGCCCCAGTCCCTGATGCCCAGATATGCCTAGATTCAGCAAGCCTGGGTTTTTCGGGACGAGCCGAGCCGCCGAGCCCCGAGGCTTTCCGAGCTGGTGCACAAGATTGTGCTGTTTGGGATCCCCGGGACCCATCGTGGCGTTGACTTCCAAGAAAAGTGATGCAAAATGATATGCTTAGCCAACATAAATGGATATAAATAGTGATTCATCCAACAAACATGGTGATTTAGCAAGATTTAGCAATCCATCCTCAGATTCTTGTTGCTCAACATCATTCAACATCATAATTTGCAAGATTGACCGGCTCGTGAATGGTTGCCCAAAAGATACCCTCATGGCAGTTTTTGGTGGCGAGGTTGATTTTGAAAACCATTGGTTTTCGTGGTTCTAAATTGTCAGTCAAACCCACCACTCCCAGAATTAGTCTGCTTGGGAAATATACCGGAAACCCTGGAACCCTCCAATACCTGGGGTCAAAAATCATTGTTTCCTGTAACTTTTCCCTTCAATCAATCTAAAAATGGGGAAACCATGGGACACCCAGAGGTCACATCTCCATGTTTGTTGGAGAAATCGTTGTGAATATCTACATGAAAATCATCATGTCGGATCAATCCCATTTCTTCATCAACTCACCATTTCACCGTTAGTTAAATGACTATCTCTCATAACTCCCAACCTTTTTTCTTATTAATCCCTTCCTCCTAATACTAAACCCCCCCCCCTTATACAAAACACGGCAGGTAGTTTTTAGTATTAGGGGGGTATTTATTATTAGGGAACCAAATCGAAGTCATGTTAATTAATTAATTAAATTTCCTTATATAACGCAATTAAAATATTGCCAAAAATGGCAGTTCGAAGCTTACCCCTAAAAACTATTTTTTCCGATCTCAAAATCAATTAAATTTCCTTATATAACGCAATTAAAATATTGCCAAAAATGGCAGTTCGAAGCTTACCCCTAATACTAAATTAAAACCCTTAGTACTAAAAACTATTTTTTCCGATCTCAAAATCAATTAAATTTCCTTATATAACGCAATTAAAATATTGCCAAAAATGGCAGTTCGAAGCTTACCCCTAATACTAAATTAAAACCCTTAATACTAAAAACTATTTTTTCCGATCTCAAGATCAATTAAATTTCCTTATATAACGCAATTAAAATATTGCCAAAAATGGCAGTTCGAAGCTTACCCCTAATACTAAATTAAAACCCTTAATACTAAAAACTAGCCCCCCTAATACTAAACACCCCGGGATGAATTAGTTTTTAGTATTAGGGGGGAGAACCCACAAATGGGAGGTTGATTTTTGAATTGTTTTTTAAAGGGGATCAATTAAAAGTCAAATTGGCCAAACTGAAATTTTCGGAAATTGGAGATGGATGCCTGTTTTTAGTATTAGGGGGACGTTTAGGATTAGGAGGAAGGGATTAGTTGAATCACCATGTTGTGTTGGAAATCGAAAACTCCTCCAAAAGCCCCGGGGGAGCCGGGGTGGAGCCCAGGTGGCGGAGTTCGGAGTTCGCCGTGGCGGAGTTGGTGGAGGTGGCCTGCGCCCTGGCAAACGGAGGAGTTCGGGCAGCCCAGTGGGGCCAGGGTCGCTTCGGCCGCAGCGAAAAAGGTTGGGACTTCACGGAGCCCCTTTCTTCATCCCCGTGGCAATTTCCACTCTAGAACCGGTGAACCTGTGCATAGTTTAAACGATTTTTTTAATGCATTGGAATTTTAAAATTGATGTCAGGCTAGTCATTTTATTGTTGGGGGGTTGGGCTAAGCATTTTATTGTAAAGGTAAATCCTGATGATTTTTAACATGTTAAGATTCCATTCACATTTTATTGCAAAAAAATGTTTGCTTGGAGCATTTTATTGCAGAATGGAACCAATGCTTTTCCAGGATCTCTTTATATCGATTTTATTGGGCATGTCATTTTAGATCAGCGAATTTTAAGGAATTTGAAGGAATTCTAAGGAATTTTAAGGAATATTAAAGAATTTCAAAGGAATTATAAGGAGTATTAAGGAATTCTAAAGGAATTATAAGGAAATTTAAGGAATTTAGAGAGTTTTAAGCAATTTTAAGGAATCTTAGAGGAATTTTAAGGATTTTAAAGGAATTTGACGGAATTTGAAGGATTTTTGAAAATTTTTAAGGATCTTTACTGTTTTTAAAATTTAAAGGATATTTAAGGAATTTCAAGGAGTTTTTTGGAATTCTAAGGAATTTAAAGGATTTTTAAGGAATTTTAAGGAATTGTCACGAAAGAATGCCACCGTATTTTGTTGCTATAGAATGCTATTTAAAAAAAAACACACTAAATATTTAGGCACCTTCACTCTAAAATACCCCTATCTAAAATGGATTTCCTGACATCTTTTTAAAGATGCGTTTCTGAGGGTCTTCAAAATTGGATGAAATTGGATGATGTTGGATGCACATTCAAGCATGAATTTGGTGGCAAGGCGTTTTATTGCAGACAGTTTTCATTGTTTTTGTGCATTTTAAAGCCTGAGGCCTATGCACAAAAGTTAGACCGCTCTAAAACTCCTGCACAGCTTCACATAGTGAATTGGCACCCCGATCTTTCTTCACCATGGTTACAAGACTCCAATGGCTGCATTGTTTTGGAGGGTTTTGGGTGTACCCATTTTAGGAAACCTCCATATGGGTTAGAAATATGATTTGTTGACGGAACACGATTTGTTTGTTGGGTAATTCACGGGATTGCATGGGATCTTGAATGATTTTGATAGATGGATAAAGGTCAAGTCATATTGGGCAAGTTATAAACACTCGAATGGGTAAGAATATAATATAATATATATATATATATATTATACACATATATACTGTATATAAACTTACAACCCGAAATCTGTGGTCCTAGTGATTTAAAATTTGGATCAATACCCGAGCTAAAGATAATTATTTCAGCTTGGAAGTCCTGGACCCCCCACCACTCTGGATGGCAACAATGCAAGTCTTTGGCCACTTTGGCTGGCATGACTGGGTTGAAAATGTGGAAGGTTAAAACTATAATTATAATATATATATATATATTATATTGGTATGATATAGTATCATAGTCACTGTAAAACTTTTAATGCTATCCGAAATGGGGGATGAACGTCCATTTCCCAGCTATTTTGATGTTGATCCATGGCCATGGTCCAAGGTCTCTGAAGAGGCGGCTTTTGATGAGCTGGCAGATGCGATACTACCCAACCTCCAGGCTCGGCTCGCTGTTTGTGGCTGCAATAGAAGGCGTGTGGGTCTATCATGCTGTATCAAAGTATGCGGAACACACTATGACTGGTTGGTGGTTTGGAACATTGTTTATTTTCCATTTCATATATGGGATGTCATCCTTCCCATTGACAAACTCATATTTTTCAAGATGGTTATTGCACCACCAACCAGATGATCACTGGAGTTAACCGTCCTAAACCCATGGGTTAATTATGGAAAAATTCTTAGAGATTCGAAAGCTGCCAGCATTCAGATGCCCAAGTGCCCATACCACAGCTTTGCATCAGCAACTGACGAAGACATCGGATTTTATGTCGTCATATGTTTCATCATTCCTACCCTTGCTGTACATAATCATTTTATACATTGAATTATTAATGGTTACAGTAAATTTCATCAAAAATCCTATGACATATTCATGAAATCACCATATTAAGTCCCATATGAAGTCCCAATGTTCAAAGCAAAATAGCAATGTTTTTTCAGCTGGGCACCGTTTTTTGGCCCGTGTGGCAGGCGCTTCCTTGTGACGACTCGAGCGGGAACTTGGCATCTCTGCTATGGGCCTTTAGCGAGGCAGATGTTAGGGATGATCGTTGAGTGTCTTCCAAGGGGCTGATTTGTTGGGTATGGCTATGGGTTATACATGTTTATATACTATGGCTATGGCAACCCTTAGTATAAACATCATGGCTATGGGTTATTTTTTTAATCAGTGGTTTTTAGATTTTTTTAATACTAAGGTTTGCCATGGTTTTTACTAAGGTTCACTAAGCATCAACCAACTATGTTGTGGGCTTTTGAAGCCATGGCCTTGGGTCTTGAAGTTGAGCACCCGGCCATCCGTCCACTGGTTTTGAATTAGGTTGACATGTGATTCTGCGTGTATTTTGTCAGTATGGATGGGTGAGTAGACCTCAGGATCCTTCGGAATAAGCTTCTATATATTGTTTTTAGATTTTTGACCCATACCCGCCATACCCATCTACGTGGGTGAGCCATGAAGACCTCACAAAGATTGCATCTCTTGGGACCAGTCCAAGATGACCGGAAATCATTGATGGATATTGATGGTATACTACCTGTTTTTTGGGCATAAGCCTCCTGTCAGTCAAGAGTTGATTTCATAGAAAAATCATGAAAAATCATTGTGATCCAGGCAAACTTATTGATGATCCCAATCTATTTTTAGTCACTGTAATAACCCAATTTCAAAGTGTTCCATTCATCCAGATAATACACCTGATCCCTCCCGTAATATCAAACATGGCCACGGAACCCCCCAATGAAGCTGGTTGATTTTCCTATTGAAACACACCCATTGATGGGGATTTACCGGCCAGCCACGTTCGATTTCCCACTAGTTGCTTCGATTTTTTTTCCCATGCTATTCCATTAATATCCAATGATTAGTAAATCCCACGAAGTTCACCAACTAGACGACGGATGGCCCGAGAGCGTAGAGGAGCAGGGTCTTCTCTTGTTAGTATGGAGACGCAATTTTAGAAACGATATATGAAAGATGTGTTATAGGCAGTCGAGAAGAGGAGTATCAAGACAAAATAGTGAGAAGTGCAAGACAATAGTTTGCATCGCAAACACTTTTACACACAGACGCTTTTACACACAAAAGCTTTTACACACAGAAGCTTTTACACACAGAAGCTTTTACACAGACGCTTTTACACACAAAGCTTTTACCCACAGAAGTTTTTACATACAGAAGCTTTTACATACAGAAGCTTTTACACACAGACGCTTCTACACAGACACTTTTACACACAGACACGTTTACACACAGACACTTTTACACACAGACCCTTTTACACACAGGAGCTGCTTTTACACACAAACGCTTGTACACACAGAAGCTTTTACACATAGACGCTTTTACACACAGGCACTTGTACACACAAACACTTTTACACACAAACACTTTTACACACAGACGCTTTTACACGCAGACGCTTTTACACACAGAAGCTTCTACACACAAACGCTTTTACACACAGACGGTTTTGCATACAAACACTTTTACACACAAACATCTTTACACAGAAACGCTCGTACACACAAATCCCTTTTCCTGCGAAAGCATTACTCCAGGACAAGTCAAATCGCAATTTTACCTCAGTTTTTGCCGATCGACCCTCATTTCGTGCGAAAGCATTACTCCAGGACAAGTCAAATCGCAATTTTCCCTCAGTTTTTGCCGATCGACCCTCATTTCGCGCGAAAGGGTTGCTCCAGGGCAAGTCAAATCGCAATTTTCCCTCTGTTTTTGCCGATCGACCCTCATTTCGTGCGAAAGGGTTGCTCCGGGACAAGTCAAATCGCAATTTTCCCTCAGTTTTTGCCGATCGACCCTCATTTCGTGCGAAAGGGTTGCTCCGGGGCAAGTCAAATCGCAATTTTACCTCAGGTTTTGCCGATCGACCCTCATTTCCTGCGAAAGGGTTCTCGTTTGCACTGCCCCTGCCTCCGCCTTCAGAAGAGAAATAGAAAAGAAGGAGAGAGCAAGAGGGCAAGAGGGCAAGAGGGTAAGAGGAGAAGATGTGAAGATGTGAGGACGTGAAGATGAGAAGATGAGAAGATGTGAGAAGATGTGAGAAGATGTGAGAAGATGTGAAGATGAGAAGATGAGGAGAAGATGGGAGGATGAGAAGATGTGAAGATGAGAAGATGTGAAGATGTGAAGATGAGAAGAAGTGAAGATGAGAAGATGTGAAGATGAGAAGATGTGTGAAGATGTGAGAAGATGTGAGAAGATGTGAAGATGAGAAGATGAGGAGAAGATGGGAGGATGAGAAGATGTGAAGATGAGAAGATGGGAAGATGTGAAGATGAGAAGATGTGAAGATGAGAGGATGTGAAGATGAGAGGATGTGAAGATGAGAAGATGTGAAGATGAGAGGATGTGAAGATGAGAAGATGTGAAGATGAGAAGATGTGAAGATGAGAGGATGTGAAGATGAGAAGATGTGAGAGGATGTGAAGATGAGAAGATGTGAAGATGAGAGGATGTGAAGATGAGAAGATGTGAAGATGAGAAGATGTGAAGATGAGAGGATGTGAAGATTAGAAGATGTTTTACAGACCCCCACTATTGGAAGAACCTGCGCTCAGACGCTCTCGGGAAAAAAAACATGAAATGCCATAAACACCGGAGGGCATCATGGCTTCTTGTGCTGAGATTGGCACGACAGGCAGGAATCGTGCATCGTGAGCTGTTCCAAGCTTTGGTCTGGGATCGAAGTGAGAACCTGTGGGGTCTGGGACCTGTGGTTCATAAATGGAGATATCCATAAATGGGGATACCCCAAAATTGAATAAAATTGATAGTTTATAGTGCAGAATCCTATGAAAATGGATGATTTAGGGGTACCCCTCATTTATGGAAACCCTCAAATCAACCATAAATGTTCGAAATCCCAAAAAAACGGGGTATATCCTATGTAATATTGTTATAGTTCACTTACATCGAAGGATGGATTTACCGTGCCCAAACCTAATAGTTTGACCCTGAAAAGTCAGTTTTTAGATTCTATATAGTAGAAACTTGTTATCCAACCCCCTATTTGGCAGTACATGTTTAATTGGAGAGATGTTACAAACAAATACAAATGTCACTGACTTGTACACATAGATGTCGCCTTTCACATAGGGAGCTTTTCTCGACTGCCATAGTCCGGATATGTTCGGATTGATAGATAGCGAGATTTTCTGTGTTTGAATTGTTGGCTGTCATAGCTCAGGTGAGATAATGAAGAGAATGCCCAAATCAGCCATGAGCCCATAACAATGGTGCGTTTAATTTTGTGTTTAAACATGTGTCTTTATAGTAAGCCATGAGCCGAGAATACCCCATCCTTAGTTCACCAATGAGATGGATAGTTTACCGCAGCAACGAAAGGCGACCCATTTCGGCGGGGAGCATGGTTTAGTCAGATGGATCCATGGTGAATTTAAGGTCACATAGATATTTGGTGAATACCTGACATTAAAATTACTGGAGATTCAAATTTGATTGTTTTCATTCACTTCAGCGTTGAACGTCTAGACTGACATAGACCCATTTTGAGTCCATGCTATCAATCATGGGGAAGAGGTCCCCATTACCCATTGGTTAATGTTGGTTCATGTTGCCCCATACCGGGCATCCCCTTCATTCCCACCAGGCCGAGCGTGGGGCGAAAGCCATGGCGGACTTTCAACCGAAGGTGAGAAGGGACTGAAACATGGGAAGGTCGGCAATGGGCACATTAGGACAGCATGGAACAATGTACGTAGAAGAACATGCGATAACATGCATAACATGCGTATAATATATAGACTGACGTAACATTATATAATAATATATATATATACACAAACATCTTGATTTTTGCCTATGAAACATGTACAGTAGAGACATCTACCCTCCAATCAAACATGACTAGCTGGGAAATCCCGGCACTAAATGGAGGTCTTAATGGGAAAATCATCGAAGTAAAATTGGGACCCCCCAAATCCCATGGTTTATCATCACTGTCTGGCAAAATGCCACAACCTGGGGAAACACAACAATTTATATCCATACTAGTATGGTATGCTACTATGGTTGTATAATACCCTCAGTTGGATACTCAGCTATATCACTGGTTCTATGACTATATAATATATATATATATAAACATATAAGATTATATATATATACATATACAGTAAGTTGTTCCACTGTATCTTGCATTTTATTCATAATTTATATTCACAGCTAATCCTTAATATTAAACCACACCCTAAATAATGAAATATAATGAAACCTATAGGGGTAGTTATTGTTGGGTGCAAGTGGCTCTATGACTAATTGGTTCTATAAATAAAATGGTTGTAAAACTAATTGGTTCTATTAGTTCTTGTATATCAGTTATTAGATGTATCCACAACTATTTCAGCTTCTCTTTCACTATAGCTTCACTGGATTGGAAGGGAATATATATATATACCGGAAAACAAGGGGTTTTCCCATCAAAATTGTGGGGTTTTCCCATCAAAATTGAGGCCTTTCCATGGCTTTCCTGTCATGTTTCCCTTAAACCAATCCTTTCCCCATCAAATTGGCGAGGTTTCCCGTGGTTTTTCCCACAGCTTTAGCGCGTCCAGGTCTTGTCCGACGCCCGCGAGCCCTGCTTTTGGTCCTTCCATCGGGCCAGTGCTAGCGCCTGGTCCTCCAGAGGTGACGGGGGGGCCTGGGCGGCCGGCCTGCACAAATCGTCGGATAAAGCACCTATCAACTGGTGGATTTCCCAACCATCCACAGTAGCTATGGAAAATTAATGTTTTGAATAGGTAAATCAGGGTAGAGGGTCGTAAATCTAGGTCGTAAATCTACTATAAATGGTCACTTTTCTGTAGCTATGCTGCATTATGCTAAACAACCAGATGGTACATAGGGAAAATGCATCGATAATTGGGGAAGATGGGGAAAATCAGCTATATCATATATGAAGTTTTATAGAAGTAAAAAACATTTTTCGTTTGGACAATCCAATAGAATTTCATCGATACTTGGGGAAGATTGAGAAAATCCAATGAAGTTTATATAGGGAAACTATCTATAATTGGGAAGAGTAATCATCTAGAATTGGCAGCATCGACTCTATAAATGAAGTTTATACAGGGAAAACATCATCAAACTATATATATATATATATACATACATAATCAAATGTGCATTTTCCATAGCCTGTTTGACTACCAGAGGGGATGCCAACAGGGAAGTCACCATATTGTGATGGTCAACGGTGAATGGAATGTTTGGGATCCTCAGAAATCCTCAGAACTTCAGATCTTGGGAACCGCGTTACTTGGTTGTGTATTCTTAGCATTAAACAAATTAAACGCCCCCATTCTATGGTCCCAAATATGTGATTTCATCCCAGAAAAGCCATGGTTTCTGGTGCCTTTGGGGCAAGGAATAGCACCTGGATTCCAGTGGAGAGCTTGCCAGGGCGAGAACGGCGAGAACGCAGACGCCAGGGCCTCCAGCACTGTGAGGGATCTAGAGGGGCCACAGTAAACTAGCATAGCTATGGAAAATGATCCATTTGTAGATGATTTCCCTCTTCAAAGTGGTGATGTTCAATAAATGATCCATTTATAATTGACCTCTTCAAAATGGTGATGTTCAATAATGATGCTCGTTTACCAAGGGGTTAACCATCAATACAGCCATAGTTCTCCATAGGGAATAATGTACACGGCCTGTGGACATCTCCCAGTTCGCTTTACTCCAAAGATTGATGACTCGCAACAGAGTGGCGGACCAAGTGCCGGAACAAAATTAATCTTGACATGGTGAGGTTGCAACTCCACCCCCAAAACCAAATCTCCTGCTGGAATGCCAACGGCAAACACAAAAGGTGATGTTGGCAGGTGACCCGTTGCAGCCAATTATGGCTCTATGAAGGCAGTTGTTGAGATGCGACTGATTTATCATACTTGGGTGATATCTGTTATTGGAAGATATATTATATTGTTAGTTGATAACTGTATATATCATAGTGATTGTTTGATAGTGGAAGATGAGGTTGATCCCCCATGATTGCGAAAATATGTCATCGTGGAGGAACTTCACATCCCATGATTTCGGGTACCTTATGATCACCACTTATATTTGATTATCCACAATCTTCTAAGTGAATATGTGTTGCCGATTGTGATGGATCATCTCCACCTGTTTCCGTGACTTTAGACTTCCAACCCCTCTATACTTTTTGGAAACTCAGAGCAGCCTTCCCATGAGGTTCGCAGCTTGGAGATATAATGGCTGAGGATAAAATGTAACCCTAGCAGAATAGTGACAATTGTTGTTTTTGTTTTTTCTATCTTTTGGGGTGAACTACAAAACGTTTGTGTGTTTCCATGATGATAATTGACGGTGATTTATCATAGTAGTTGATATCCTTGATTATAGGTTTAATATGTTTGGATATATCATTGATATCCCATGATCATCATTCCAATAAATGTACGACCATGAAAGGTGGCAAATTTTCACCGCTAAATCCATGGACCCTTTCCCGCGCCATGTCCCCGCTGCGCCGCCTGCTGCGCTCCGTGCGCGCGCTGGCGCGCCCGCCCTGGCGCCTGGCGGCGCTGCTGGGGCGCCCGCTGCGGCGCTTCCACCCCAAGCTGCAGAGGGTCGTGAGGATTCCCGGAGGCATCGGTCACCAGCTGAAACGTTTTTGGAGTTTTGACAGTCAGGGATGGTGGAGATCACCTGGAGATCAAAGGGATTGCGTTCAAACATGGTTTAAACAAAAACAGGGACTTAACCGACACAGTGTCGCGAAAGGAAAATAGCTGGGAACGAAAGCTTGCGAAAGAGCTCCACGAAAGAGTGTCAGAAGACTTGCGCCGCGAAAGCGCTGCGAAAGCATACTCCCTCACATAACAAGTTCTCCGCGAAAGGGCCGCGCAAGTATATAAAAACAAAATACAACAGAGATGTTCCCGCGAAAGCTAAAACTCTGGTGGCCAAAGCACCGCGAGAGCCACGCGAAAGTAATTCTATAGGTTAACCACTTGAGTTTTGAACACTGCTCATATAATAGAGAGATGTAATTGAGATATAATTGAGATATAATAGGGCCATAATTAGTCTATAATGATATGATATCAGAGACTAACCGGCCCTTAGCTGTTTTTTTTTCAATTGGTGGTGAAATTTTCCTCCCTATGAGCGATCCTGATTAGTCTGTTTACTTTCCTTTACTTACTCGCCCGCTGATACTGATGATACACGACAAGCGTTTCTTCTACCTTTTTTTATTCTTTGTTGTTGTATTATGTTATATATGATATTTTATGACAACTGATTGAGTCAATGGTTATTGTTTTGTTTTCTTAGTTTCGCAACATCGCCGACGATGATACCCGCCTGAAGCTTTGTTTGTGGATTGCCCAAGAAAGTTGTCCCCATCATCTCGGTTCGTGGGTTTGTTTGGATCCCTCAAAAGCTATGGTTGATCATCGTCTTCCGCGCCAAAATTGCATCAACTATATTCACATATGACAACTGGTTGGTGATTCGGAACATTTTTTATTTTTCCATTTATTGAGAATTATCATCCCAACTGACTTTCATATTTTGCAGAGGGGTAGGTATACCACCAACCAGAGAAATTGGGTGCCGCTGCCCATGACCTGTTTTTGGACAACACCATACAGGGTAAGTTTCATTGCGAGTTCAGTCTCCATGACCGGTGCTTCTATCCGCAGCCTTAGATCATCAATGGCTGGTCAAAATGACTAGTGACTAGGGGCATTGCAACTCCTTCCCCCAACTTTGAAATATCACCTAAATGAAAGCATGATTTTATATTGGATCTATTTCTTTTGGAATCCCATATGTAGCAGATGGCGGCTCTACTTGACATTATATACTATGCACTTGGCCAGTGTCCCCATTTCAGGATGGTTCAATTTTGCTTGTAGAACTCCAAGTTTTGGAGAGTCACATCATACGAAAATGGATTTCATTGTGACACACTGCCGCCCTTCAGTTTGTTTGACTATATAGGTCCATCGGCACTTGAGGGTTCAGTCCCACTTCGTATAGTAAGTGGTCATATATCCATAGTTTATCGGGTTCATATCCCAAGTGATGTGTTTTCTCTTAATGGCTATATACTGGGTCTATACCCAAATGGTTATATGTTGTTTGCTCAAAATTGAGGATTTTCACACAGCCCAATTGGTGTCCCTGCCACGGGCCAGGTCCCCATCCCTTCAGCGACGAGGCCATTTGGCACCTCAGCGGCCAGCGTGCCGAGTTCGCCGTGCCGCCCGTAGCGGGCACGGCGCGGGGCCTGTGTCCAGCGCTGGAGGTGGTGACGTCCTACGAGGTGCGGGGCGTTTCGGATTGGAATCCATAGGAATCCAACAGACCCCATGAGCATATCTTAATATATGGGGAAGATGGCTTGTGAAACAAGTCCTTTTGTTTTTCAACCGTTCGAATTTAGAGACAAGCGGAACGTGCTACAGAGAGGTATCTTCAATTCATGATCGAAGTTCTTGTGCATATTATGATTACATGGTTCCTGCCTTTTTGGCCCTCAATCGAAGCCCATTCGGATGAAACCATGCCGAAACATGTATAGATTGAACAGTCGATGTAGATTGGAAGACAGAAACATTACTTCAAGATCTAACGACGAACCATCGCATGTGGTCCAAAGTGCATATATTGATCCACCACGTTGATGTTGATATTCACTGCAGATAATACAAGCATATTCAACCCAAACATGGAATCAAGGCAAACTTAAAGTTGGTCATGTGTTAGCCTTTAGCCAACCATTTCTTGGATCACTTTGAAAACTACAAAGCAATCTTTTTCGCATGAGACAAGGATGATCTGGCAGAACTGCAGAGACGACTTGAGGCCGGCTGCCAGATGGAGATTTCTTCAAACCCCAAAATGGGCAAAAAAATTGGATAGAAATTGGTTATTGAACATCATCACTCTGGTTACATAGGGATTGTTTGTTCACTTTTTCGTTCTGGTGTTCTCTTCTCAATTCGCAATTTGGGATGGTCAAAATTGATAGACATATTTGGTTTGGAACGGGTTCAAACTGGTAACCAGTAGAAGAATATGCCACTCCATTCTTACAGACTTGGTTTGAGGCTGCTTTCTGTTGAATCTAGCAGCAGAATTGTTTCTATACGGGACCCAGTTGATCATTTGCAGTTGAAGCCAGAAATGGATTGTAAACAGCCGATTTGGATCCCGTTCCAAAAAAAGGTTGAGACAATACACCACTGGTCCTAAACAGAGGAATGCTCCAGATTCTACTCGTGAATTCTCGTCGCAGTTTCACAGAAGCACTTTAATGGACAAATGTCAGCAGAAAATAGACATCCCCTAATTTTTGGATAGCCAAACACATCAAAACGGTGGGTTCCTGAACATGAACAGGTTCCACTTCAATCCCCATGATTGTTGGTTGACAACGCTTTTCTTGTGGGGTAGATCACCGCACGTGACAAGTGCATTGTCAGCATTGGATGGAGCCAACATTGGAGCTGGATCCCGTATGTCTTGGGCTGAAACAAGCATGTTTCCCTGCAATATGTTCCTCTAAATTGTCCATATATGATTTATGCTCGTTCACATCTTGGGAATTAGTGATGATGAATGGTGAGTCATGGTAAGACTGACGGAGATACTACTACTGGAAAAAGGAGATTTACTAGGGATGAATCACTGAGATTATCTGTATAATTGCAGTGTGAGTCAAACGGACATGCCTAACTATTTAACTTAACAATTTGCCATGAGCAAGGTAGCGCTGAAATGAATTGCATCAGCCCTGCAGACTTGGAGATGGTGCACTTGGAAATGGCCAAACATACGGGTCCATGTTGGATTTCACGGTTGTATCCGTTTTTTGTTGCGAAAATCTTTCGGCTTGGGGGCATGGTGAGTATGCAATTTCTGACCATGTCCGGTGCACAACATGGCTATGTCGATCCATCCTCTACTGACAAAGGTGCAGCAGATGAAACTGATGAGGTCGATCTTCAGGTGCTGTGCTTGACTGGAGAAGGAGTGACATTAAGTGTCCCTCGCTCTATGCTTGGGTATGACCTGCGCAGACTGTTATCGGAGAAGCTTGCTTACAAGCCAGGCGCAAAGCTCGCCGTGCATCACATGAATCGAGAGCTGACGCTAGATAAAACCTTGGGAGAGCAAGGGATTGTTGAAAAATCGACCGTCCTGTCCAGCACTTACATGCCCACCAATTTGTACACAGCCTGGCGTTATCTCTTTGAGCTCCCGGAGCTCCCAACTTGTGAGAGAGAGTTTGTGCTGGAAGGTGTAACACAAATTGAGGGAGCAACGCGTGGACAGTATTTACATCTTCTCCCCTGCAGCCTTGCAACTTTGGCTTTTGGCCGTGAGTTCAACCAAAGCCTGGAGCGGGTGACCTTGCCATCGAGTCTTCAAAGCTTGAGTTTTGGCAATGCGTTCAACCAAAGCCTGGAGCGGGTGACCTTGCCATCGAGTCTTCAAAGCTTGAGTTTTGGCCGTTTTTTCAACCAAAGCCTGGAGCGGGTGACCTTGCCATCGAGTCTTCAAAGCTTGAGTTTTGGCAGGAATTTCAACCAAAGCCTGGAGCGGGTGACCTTGCCATCGAGTCTTCAAAGCTTGAGTTTTGGCTTTGAGTTCGACCAAAGCCTGGAGCGGGTGACCTTGACATCGAGTCTTCAAAGCTTGAGTTTTGGCCTTGAGTTCGACCAAAGCCTGGAGCGGGTGACCTTGCCATCGAGTCTTCAAAGCTTGAGTTTTGGCGATGGGTTCAACCAAAGCCTGGAGCGGGTGACCTTGCCATCGAGTCTTCAAAGCTTGAGTTTTGGCTTTGAGTTCAACCAAAGCCTGGAGCGGGTGACCTTGCCATCGAGTCTTCAAAGCTTGAGTTTTGGCGGGAGTTCAACCAAAGCCTGGAGCGGGTGACCTTGCCATCGAGTCTTCAAAGCTTGAGTTTTGGCGATGTGTTCAACCAAAGCCTGGAGCGGTGACCTTGCCATCGAGTCTTCAAAGCTTGAGTTTTGGCCGTGAGATCAACCAAAGCCTGGAGCGGGTGACCTTGCCATCGAGTCTTCAAAGCTTGAGTTTTGGCAGGAATTTCAACCAAAGCCTGGAGCGGGTGACCTTGCCATCGAAAGCTTGAGTTTTGGCTTCAAAGCTTGAGTTTTGTCGATGGGTTCGACCAAAGCCTGCCTGAGCGGGTGACCTTGCCATCGAGTCTTCAAAGCTTGAGTTTTGGCGATGGGTTCAACCAAAGCCTGGAGCGGGTGACCTTGCCATCGAGTCTTCAAAGCTTGAGTTTTGGCTTTGAGTTCGACCAAAGCCTGGAGCGGGTGACCTTGCCATCGAGTCTTCAAAGCTTGAGTTTTGGCCTTGAGTTCGACCAAAGCCTGGAGCGGGTGACCTTGCCATCGAGTCTTCAAAGCTTGAGTTTTGGCAGTGGGTTCAACCAAAGTCTGGAGCGGGTGACCTTGCCATCGAGTCTTCAAAGCTTGAGTTTTGGCAGGAATTTCAACCAAAGCCTGGAGCGGGTGACCTTGCCATCGAGTCTTCAAAGCTTGAGTTTTGGCGATGGGTTCGACCAAAGCCTGGAGCGGGTGACCTTGCCATCGAGTCTTCAAAGCTTGAGTTTTGGCGATGTGTTCAACCAAAGCCTGGAGCGGGTGACCTTGCCATCGAGTCTTCAAAGCTTGAGTTTTGGCAATGGGTTCAACCAAAGCCTGGAGCGGGTGACCTTGCCATCGAGTCTTCAAAGCCTGAGTTTTGGCTGTGAGGCTGTGAGTTCAACCAAAGCCTGGAGCAGGTGACCTTGCCATCGAGTCTCCAAAGAATCAGTCGTTTTGCTATTATTCATGGTCTCTCACTGCATCAAGAGTTTGGAGGAATTCAGTCAGGCTGTTCTTAGTTTGTTAGACACTCATATTCGCGGAGAGTTTTGCAAATGCAGTTTTCGATGCAAAAGAGGCTTTCTTTTCCAAGGTGTGAGGCTACCCAAAGCAACAGTGACTTTGTTGGTGTCGTCAGTCAGTGAATACCATGAATTATATATATATACACATATATTATCTATTATTATACCTTATACATTTGAGATCTCCATTTGTGGTTGGTTCCCCAAAAAATGGTTGAAGGGAACATCTACAACAAACCCCAATAATGGATGGGAAACACCAGTGTTTTCTGATGTTTTCTGTGAGTGTTCGTTTCATCCAATCCATTAATTGGATTACGGTTGATTAAACTTGATTATTGTCCCATGTTTGACCCTTAATCCACGTTCTTTAACCGCCTTCGGCGTGTTCCGCCGGCAACCATGGAAAGAGCTATCCTGTAGGCTGCAAACAGCCCTTGCACAGGCCCAGCAAGAACATGGTTTTTGTGTTAAAACATTGTGTTTGTGGATAACACAGTTTTTGTGTAAAACAACTTTTTGTGTAAAAGATGGTTTGGACGCAAAAACATTGGTTTTGTTCAAACCACGGTTTTAATTTAAACTAAAGCATGTGTGTAGACCAGGGTTTTTGAAAAGGCCATATTGAGAACGGCTTTGGAAAAGGCCATATTTAGAAAGGTTATGCGTGTAAAAGCAAACCGATGGCAAACACAACAAAAACACGGAACCAACAATCGAAATGACAGGCAGATGTGCAAAACCAAGCTGGTGTTGAGCGAGGCGTGGGCAGAGTCGAGCCCACCACAACGGGGGTGGGTTCAAGTTAGACGAGGCAAACGACCGCGCCAAGGGGAAAGTCTAGACAAGACAAAGACAAAACAGACAGTCCAACTACGAACAAGCAAGATCCACAAGACACGCCGGCAGGCCGGCGAAATCCCAATAAATATTGATGTTTGATGGTTAATCAGTTAATCATGGTTAATCCAGCTATCTTAACCCTCCATTTGCAACTGCCAGGCTCTGCAAGTCTTCACCCACCGTCTTGCGCAGCTTGCCCCCGCCCCGCTGACCCCGTCGTCACATGCAGCGCCGGCAGCGCCGGCAGCGCAGCGTCGGCGCGAGGGGCTGCGCATGCTGCAGCCGGGAGACAAGCCGGAGGTGGGGGACTGGAAGCCGATGTTTGGTGTAACTGGCTTGGGGGATTTTTGTTGGGGGTTTTATAACTGGTTGGGCCAGAATGGGAGGTTCAAATATTGGTTTGAAAAAAGTATACAAAAGGGATGAGTGATTGAGAGGATGCGTTTATTTTTGGGATGGGTTCAAACCACCACCAAGATTAGGATGTATAGTAATTATAGCACCCCCCAGACTGATCTGAAATGATTTGATTAGCAACTTCCAGTCATAAAAAAGTTGGACAATTGGTTCACTTACTTGGTGATGGGAAATATCATTGAACTAGCAGCCTAGAAATACGTGCCTTTGTTGGAGGCCCTATAATAGAGATAAAAACTGGTTCACAATGTCTAGTAGTAATATAGTCAATGTGATGGTACTCATTTAGCTTCAATTTAGCCAACCAAAATTATCTTGTCACAATATGGATATAGGATGATATAGGTATGATTCGGTATGATGGTATGGGCCAGGCTACCGAATGACCTGTGGCCATGGTATGGTTCCTGCGGCTCCCAAACTGATGTTGAATCTTCAACAAGGTCCAACCCTGGGCTCATTCACCGTGGCGCCACGCTCCAGTCCTTCGGCTCGCCTAGGTCGGTAGCATCCTGATTGCCCACCCCATGTCCTGCATCTTCCAGCCGGACTTGGACCGAGCCGTCATCGTGATTGACGAGGTCCACCCCGGCCACGTGCGAGGTGCCGCAAATTGGTGGGACTCTGGGAGGGTGGGAGTTTTGCTATCTAGGTTATAGGGGTTCATAATGGTTCATTGTTGGTTACAAAGTAATTCAATTTGTACCTAACGGTCCTAAAAGTCCCAACTCCCAAACTTATACCATAGACAGTTGATTTCAGAATGTTTTCAAAGAACGATGTCGAACATATGGATTGTTTTTCTGCAGCCGGCTGCAGAGCTGTGACTCGCTGCAGGTTTGGTGCTGAATAAACCTGGCGGCATCTTAATGGAGACGTTGAAACCTGAAGAGCTGGAACGAGCCAAAGAAGCTGGCACGCTGGCAGATTGGGGCCGACGGGGAGAACACTTTTAGGAAAACCTCAATGAGCCATAAGTTTTTGTACATGACATGAAGCATCAGAAATGCCTCAAATCGATTCAAACGGTGGGGGCATGATTTCGGGATGTCTCCTTCAGTTCCGCTGAACTCCTGGAGCTTGGTGATGTCACCTGGTCAACTGAGGTCTCAGTGGACTGTTGCACAACCGCTTGTACCTCGGGGGTGACCTCATGGACGCTGAGGATTTGGTGAATCACGTGCTTCTTGCCATCGGAGATGGAGCTTTGATGGAGGGGTTCAAATTTGCTGATCCTTCCGGGAAAAGATGGTTCCGTACAAACAAGGACTCACATACAAGTGAATTCAGTGAATAATAGCCATACAACAATATCCGATCCAGTATAATTAATTGTATAGTACTGCAATCATCATGATAATGACAAGTACAGCATCTGTAGTAGTAGCAATGATAGTGCGTGCATAGTTTGTTCTCAATATTGTTCATTATATTCAATATATTCAACTAGATCATTAATGAATTATCCTGGAGTAGATAGAATCTGGAGATTTCAAAAAACACAATAAAATGGGAATCTCTACGAAAATGTCATGTTCAAATCTATGTACTCCACGATGACTATACTATAGAGATAGTATTGATAGTCTATAAATTATATGTGGCCAACTATATATATATATAAATACAAAGAGATACGCCCAGCAAATTATATCAAATTGTTTCTTAGATATCTATTTGTATATTCATAGTCCACATAGCAACCAACAATCAATTATATACTGTAAGTTATATAACTATCAATCGTTATTCTTTTGATATAGTCAAGAATAGTGATCTATCATTAACTATATATTACTATATTTTGACACAGTAGTTCATAGACTGTTATAATAATCATTTATCAACAATAACTATTGATAGTCTATATATATAGATATAAGTTATTATAACATGCAAAATTGTATATATATATATATATGTATCATTATTATTATTATTAACTATCATTAATATCTACCATATTGCATATAGCTACATATATATATATATAACTCTCTCTCTTTCTCTCTCTTTCATATTTATATATATATATATACATACCCTAATTGCATGCTTATTAGCTATAAATATCCAACTCCAAACTCCCAGGCGCTGGCTCCACTCCAGCGATCTGCCGGGCGCCCAGCGCCTGGCGCCAGGTCTGCACTGCGGCGGCGAAGGCCTGGCGCAGCTCGGCGCCGCGCGGCCCGTGCTGGGCTTCGCGGGGTGGCACCAGGCCGAAAACGGCCGGGAAATGCTGGGGGAAAACTGGCCAAAACCGTGGAAAAACCATGGAAAAACCACGGATTTCACTGATTTCAGATGATTTTACCAAGAAAAAGGGTGGTTTAGGTAGCAAACGTATGATATACAAGCAGAAGAACTTGGGAATTGACTGATTTATCCATATTTCACCAACCAGAAAAAGAGAATATCATTGGAATTTTGTGTGGGATATACGACCAACTTGATATGAGAGTTGCATAGATTTGCTGAAGTTGGTCTAACGGGGTTTGAACGGTTTGAACCAACACAGAGAAGGATATCATGGGGAAATATGATGGGGATATATATATATATATACACACCAAATATTATATATATATATTATCTGATATGTATTGTACATATCAACCATGTAACTTGATATGATATGATAGTTGGTTTGTTTGAGAATTGGATTTGCCCTCCAAATAGCAATTGATATTTGGGGCCCCCCATGTTCATAATGTCAGTCAAAACCAACAAACATAGTGATTTGGTGTGGACAAAATTGAATTTCCGAAGGATTATTGTTTTTTCTCCCATGAACGTTGGTATTTCAGGGTATAGCCCACTTCTAGACAAGTGCATTTGGGTGAGGTCATTCATAAATGACAATCAATGCAAATGGGACGTTAGCCGACAAAAATCAGCAAGAATGGATGCTTCAGGTCAATCGAATTTGTCATGTTGGTCAAAATGGCCATCAATCAACATCTCAGCGATGGATGTTTCCCAACAAAAACACCTGTTTTTCCTTAATGCATCCATGTGTTTTCCCATGGGTTTCCCTTTTTCTTCGGGTTTTGACGGTAGTTTCCCCATCTTGGAGCGATGACGGAGGATCAGTTGGACCTTGAACTGGAGCGTGGTGTCTGGGTGCATCTTCGGGCGCATAGCGCGGTGGGGCTGCTGCCCAACGATGGAGCCTGGGAAAATGGGGCTGGGCGACATCCCCTCATGAAGTCCATAGCCCTTTTCAGAAAATACATGATGAAACATGCGAAGTATATAATGCTATATACGCTTACTTTGAATGTCTTTTTGGCGGCCTCGTAGTGACCATGTTGATTGTCAGAGCTGGTATTTTCAGGGCTTCCAGGGCTTCTTTAAATTACATCGCGCTGGTCATCAAGAATACCCCGGATGAAACGGCCAATGGATTGATGGGTTCCAGCTACTACTGATCTACTGTTTCTTTTGAACCACCATGTGGTGAGCTGACAGGCAGCCGTCTGGTTGATGCGCTTGTTGAGTGACGTTTAATGTTTGGCTTTGGTTTGTTGTGGTTATGTTGCTGAATCTCAGTAGCGGGAGCGCTTACTGATTGAATTTATCTTACATCTAAGATTTACAGATACCCTGAAAATAGCATTCTTTTAGTGAAAGCTAATCTTGCAACCCCCAAAACATGACACAGTCCCGCAGGCTTTTCTTAGCATTTGCCTTTCAAAAGGTCATCCGCCGTCTCCTGTAACTTTGCAAAACACCGAGGAGACGCTGAAACACTTTGGAACGACTTGGCAGAAGCAGCCGCTTGTTTTGATGGGTGGAGCAAATGCGGAGCCCTTACAAAGCAGGGTTGCTGACTCAGGACAGATGATGGTCAGTATATGTACACGATTGTACACGTATATGATATGAACATATATATATATATATATCTTATAATATATATATATATACATATCTATATATTCATACAAATAGATATATATATAGATACATACGTATACGTATACATACATATACATATACATACCAAGTTGAAGCATTGTGGTGGATAGTTTGAGTCAGCAGACCAATCTCCCATTCATTTGGATGCGTTTGGAGAATTGGTAGAATGAAATTGCAAAGCATCCCCCACCCATAGTCTTAAAACCCTGAGCTACTTCAACTATATATGTCTTGACCAGCAGCAGGCAAGCTCAGATCAGGTTTGGTTTTGTTGAAGAAACTACTTTGGGATGAACAATCATTTCCTCCACCTAAGGATGACTTACCTATACACCCATTGTCCATGACACGTTCCTAGAGGATGTTCAGATATGCCGGGTTGTCCGAAAATGTGGTATAGTTTCCAAATTGTGATTCTAGTGCGGAAAAATGCGGACATCGGTTAAAACCATGATCAACATTCAGAAACCATCATTTTTTTGGCTGGTCTCCCCTATATTTGTCTGCCCCATATGATGACCCACCACTGATCCATCCCAATGGATGGCGGCCTGAGGTCGGCTTGTCCTCCTTCAGCAGCTTCCCTCGAGGTCCCGAGGTTGATCAGTTGATCAAACAACATTTGGACGAGCATTCGCGCTGGCAAATTGCCGCCTGCAACAAACATGGCACTGAACAAGAATGTGGATATCATGGATGACTGATGACTGATGGTTGATTACAAGTGGGAGCAGAAACCAGCTGGTTTCCTGCCGGTTGCGTTGTTTGTATTGTATGTTTCCAAGCCCTAGCTTTGGACACGAGTAAATATTGAACTATATAGAACTTTAGTTGGGGGATTGGATCCCCATCTGACGCGACCCAAAATGAAGTTCCTATTTGGCCCCACAAGGGACACTTTTTAGAAGGCTGGAAGCCAATCTGGATGGCTGGGAAAAGCCATACACGTGGAGTGAACCTATGAGGTCCTTTACGTTACGTTATCATGGTTTGCTGGTATATTTCCTTCAAATAAAACCATTGATAGGCCACAAGGCAGATTGAGGGTTTGCACAGAAACCAAAGAATGGGTACATCATTGGATGGTTAGTTCCAACACTTTACTAAATTCGATGAGGCCTTTGCGGCTGATGCTTCCCCTATGTCTGGGTCGGCTGGACGGTTGCTTGAATTTGTTGAATATATATATATATAATTATATATATAATATATAATATTATATATATATATATGTATAAATGGAGATAATTGGGGGATACATAGTAACCAGCTAGACGCGTATTTTGTTGGCATATCCAAGATTGGTCAGCATGCGTGATTATATGTTTTGCGTGACATGTTAATAGATCATGAACCGCTTGCCCTTACCCTTTTATGGAGGGTTATTCTTGGGTGGAGGGAATTACAGTACCCATATGTTCGTGCTTGAGCCTTCATTTTTTGCTGTTGGACTACCCCATTTGTGTTGGTAAAACTCAATGTGCATCTCTTTACTTAGATATATATATATATATATGTATACATAATATCTTATGATATTATGTATTATAAGATATTATGTATTAATTAATGTATATACATCTTGTTTGCCGCATCATTCTCACTTAAATCCCGATGTTTGTTGATATACCCTACCAGAATCCACTTGCTGGCAAATGATCCATGGCTGAGGAGAGTATCCTAGAGCAAGCGCGCGAAGAAAATCATGCGCATGGATGCGGCTGCTGTTACGGTGATGATGGGCACAAATTTTGTGGACATGTTTTGTTTGAAGTATCTATCGAAGTAGTCATGTAGTAAAACCTCTACAATATCTCAACCTCTACAATACCTCAATTTTAGAGTTAAATGGAGACTAGCAAATCTTGCCAAACTGGTGGATGTGTAAAGATGATCACAACAAAAATCGTATATATATATACATAATTATACATACATTATACTGTATGTGTAATGTTTTATTAGGACTGTGCCAAGTTAAGTATCCAGAGCATGATCCTATAATTCAGTTTGTCGCAAACTTGCCGTCGGTCTTTTTCGATCCAAGTACATTCCACCCAATGTTCAAGGACCTCTTGCTAGCAGACATAATACACGTCTTCCAAAAAAACAACAAATCACCATATTTGGTTGCTTTTGCATCATACTTGTAGAAAATTAATTCATCATCAGCTTCCATATTTATTCCATATATATATATATATCCATATATCATATATCCCATATATCTCATCCCATCCCATCCATCGACCCTTCCAAGGCGCTTCGGGCTTCGCCTGCCGGGATTTCTACGACCTGCTGGCGCCGTTGCTGTTGCAGCGGATGCCGGAGATCCATCCCATCTGTGGGGAGACCGAAGTTGGTGGTTTGGACCATTTTTTATAATATGTATTAATAATAATATATATATATATACATATAAATATGGTATAGACCATCCAGCTATTGGTGTATCTTCATTTATAGACACCTCCCCCCATTCGTATATATCTGGTTGGTGGTTTCAAACAGTTTTTATTTTTCCATATATTGGGAATAATCATCCCCATTGACTAATATTTTTCAGAGGGGTAGGTATACCACCAACCAGCATTTTTATTTCTATGTTTTGGTGGAATATCATAGGGGTAGGTTGAAACCACCAACCAGTAATAATACGTTATGTATATATAGAACTATTATTTAACTATAGTTATTGTTTGCTTGATATGGTAATACATGATAATTGATATTCATGTATATTTACAGCAAGTATTTGTTTATACTACATGCATCTACATGCAAAAATGAGGTGACATGCGAATCGAAATGCTTCGTAGCCGCAGTTGGCGCCTCAGGTTGTGTCTATTTGATGTGGAGCTTCTGCAAGCCACGGGTGATGTGCCAGGCCACCGATTGCGGCGCCTTTAAGTTGGCCCCCAAATGGCTGCTGTTTTTTGGGGAACAGGATGATGAACCAGTAGATTTTTGTGGTATCATGGGGTATCCTTTTTCCCCACCTGCCAGGTGAGGGTTGTTAGATTTTATGTCAGTTGCCTCCTCCTGCCTCCTGCCTCGTCCTCCTCCTCCTCTCCTCCTCGTCCTCCTCGTCCTCCTTGTCATCCTTGTCGTCCTTGTCGTCCTCGTCGTCCTCCTCGCCCTCCTCGTCCTCGTCCAACTGCGACCCGCGATCCACAGTGTTCTCTGCCGGACCTCAACCACGACCATCCACGCCCAGTGTTCCCTGCCGGACCTCAACCACGACCAGCCACGCCCAGTGTTCCCTGCCGGACCTCAACCACAACCAGCCACGCCCAGTGTTCCCTGCCGGACCTCATCTGCGAGTATCCACGCCAAGTGTTCCCTTCCGGACCTCATGTAGGAAGATATGGGACAAAGAATCTGCAGAAGAAAGTTAGAAAGAATGTCAGAAAGAATGTCAGAAGATATGCCAGAAGATATGCCAGATAGAATGCCAAATAGAATGCCAGATAGAATGCCAGATAGAATGCCAGAAGATATGTCAGAATATATGCCAGAAGATATGCCAGATAGATTTGCCAGAAGATATGCCAGAAGATATGCCAGAAGATATGCCAGAAGATATGTCAGAATATATGCCAGAAGATATGTCCAGATAGAATGCCAGATTGAATGCCAGAAGATATGTCAGATAGAGTGCCAGAAGATATGCCAGATAGAATGCCAGAAGATTTGCCAGATAGAATGCCAGAAGATATGCCAGAAGATATGCCAGATCATATGCCAGAAGATATGCCCGATAGAATGCCAAATAGAATGTCAGAAGATATGTCAGATAGAATGCCAGAAGATTTGCCACTAAGAAAATGTATAAATGTCATGGTGGGGATCACACGAAGTAAAGTAATTTTAGACAAAGATTCAGACAAAGCCTAATTCAGCCTAAGTGGTCAGCAGAAACCAAGAATCTGATTCAAGCTGAGTGTACTTAATGGTATCCAAAAATATATCTAGGGTATGCTGTAAAATCTGGTCTATGCAGGGCGGATGACTGAATATCCTACTAGTTATAAGGATTAAGCTTCTAAGCAGAGGTCAGTATACCCCAAAATGGTCAGCACCACACACACCACGTGGCTTTGTCTGAAAATGGATCTGTGATTATATAAAGTATAATATATATATATTATACATGCAGCATATCATATATATATATACACATGTTAAAGTCGTAGAGCAACCACAGTAGTACATTAGCTATAGGGATTTAGCCATCACGCCTGGGGGCGTGTCTCATTTTTAGACGCACATCAAATGTTTTTTGTCGAACAAACAGCAACTGATTCATTGTTATTGGTACACCCAAACAGTGAGAAATTGATACATAGGTTGCGGTGAAAATGGGACCTGCCAAGTGAACTACCTAGAGCTTCTGCTAATTTGAGGTGTGACATCCAAGCAGTTTTGCCCTGCAGTTTTGGGGAGTCCAAAAAAAAAGCCTCAGTAGGACCAACATTTCGTCGAAGGACATTTTCACCAGCATAACCCTCGGTTATCCTATGTTTCTTTACCCTTGTTCAACATCGCCCTGCGTACCCGTAGGATCTGTTTGATGCAGTTGCAGCCCGGGTTATTCCGGAGGTGCCCCGGATGGTGCCAGGAGGTGACCTAGGTCAGAGGTGGTATCACAGGTCAGGCCTCGTTTGGAAGGCATCCAAAACAAAGACCTGGGATCACTTGGGTCTGTCAGTCTGGAAAAAGAGGACAACCTTAGAGTTGATGGTGTAGTGTTAACCATTGATTCACTGTATTTTTTTGTGTATCTGTATTTGTTGTTAATCATTGATTCATCACATGGTTTTTCCCATTTGAATTGCTGAAACTGCGGGGGTGTACCCCCATGCCCATCCGGACCCATCAGGTACAATCCTTAGATCGATGTGGCCTGGCCATGTTCAGCTGGAACTATTCCTACATCAACTACGAGCTCAAGGAGGCTGGGAGGATGACGATGGCAGCAAGGACGAGTTATGACGTGTTTATGACTCCAAAATTTGATCACACCAAAGTGTATCCATAGTCAGGATTTTCACCCAATTTTCTTCAATTTTGGTGAAACCAAGTGAGCCAGTGGGCCCAGCCTGGCTTGATCCATCAACGCTCCAGGTCTACAAGGTGTCAGCGGCTGAAGCGCTGCGCACTGAACGATTGGAGGTGGCCATCTCGGTGGGTAAAATTGTAAGGACCTCAATGTTCTCCCGAACCCTGGAATGATGGTGTTAGTATAACATAGTATAACTATCCATAACTATACGAAATAGCCGAACAGTTCAGGTGAAATATTGCAACCCAGATGAGTGCCATCCAACCAGAAAATCTACAACATCTACAAAACATCCACAAGTGGCAGCTAATAATGAGAGTTTGTTGGAAAACCTACCTTTCAGCCGTTTGGAGATGATTGGCTCAATGACTCGACCCAAATGTAGTGAAAGGTTGGCTATACAATCACGCTACATAAACTGATATAATAATACATACATAATACACAGCACATATTCACATCTATTATTGATATTTGTAATTATCACATAGTTCTATATCATTTTATATGTTTTCTACCTATATTCACATATGTCGACATACCATTTTGTAATGTTCTATCTATATTTACATGTATATATATATATAATTATATATATATATATAATTATAAATATATATATATATCCATATCTATGATGTCCTTTAACCAAAAAAAACATCTCATCCCCCCGGCAAATCCCAGGAGCTCACGCCCCGCGACCTGGCCAACTTGATGGGAGCCTTTGCCAAGGTGCTTCCAGTCTGGTTCCAGTGGGTTGATCTCCGGTTGGAAGTCCATCATAGGAAAATGATAGGAAAAAATATGGGATTCCATAGGAAGAATGTAGGAAAAAATCATAATCCAAGGATGTATATAGATGACGAATCATAAGAAACACCATAGGAAAATGATAGGAACAATGGGATTCCATAGGAAGATGATGGGAAAACAGTAACAGGATAAGGTAAACCAATGGGAAAACACAAATTGACTGTTGTAACCTGATTGTTAAGGGGATTAGAATGACTAGATGGTCAACATGTGTCAACATTAGATTCATAACTATTCATAACTCATGAGAATCTAGGGCTCATATTATTAATTCCTTTGACTAATGGGAACACCACCCCTTTTTGTTTCGTAGGAATTGTAATAATTGCCAACTGGTGGATTTCGCAACAGCATGAGTTTGTTCATGCGCAATGTGATGTCCAATCATGGGATATCCCATGGATATCAGGACTGATATTGGGATTACTTGGGACTTATGAACTTGATCCAAGTAATATTAATTGGGACATAATGTTACTTATTACCTGACAGAGGACTTATGAAACTTATTAATTGGGATTTAATGGTATGTAATTGAACTAATTGATCAGCATTGATCATCAGTATGATATTCTAGATAATTTTAGTATGTCTGAAAATGGGATACCCCCAAGTTATGGCATTTTAACGGATAACGTCATGATGAACCATAGGATGGAATGGGGTACCCCATTTTCAGGAAAAAAACAAATCCCTAATTGTTTCAATTGCCCCTACATGTGGTGCTGAAACCATCTAAAACCCTTGGTTCCCGTTATACATGTTTCCCTGAAATGGGGATGGATCAAAACCTATGAAGCACCATACTTGGGGGTCCCTCCCAGGGATGAGTTCATCCATCCCGGCGATTTTTAAATTGGGGTGAACAGAAGGGTACCATGTTTTTTGACCCGTACACATTGACCCAAGACATGGTCACACGCCACCGGGTCAACCAAACCACTGACTGTGATTGTGAACTTGGCGGACCACAGACAATAGAGCATATTTCTTGGAACTGTACTCATCATATCATTAAAAGACAACCCATCCATCATTTGTTGAAACGAATTCAAAAATCCAAACCCTGCTTTCAATATGCCACTATTTTGACTCCAGCCGATTTCGACCTTTCTGAGCATTTGACACTCATACAATCCACCATCATTGACATTTGGCAAGACACTATCCGCATGTACCTTCAAGGGGAACAGCCACTTGATTCAGCTATCGACCCTACCAGTTCATCTTCCCAAACACCTTCACACAATCGGTCAGTTTCCGAGGGTCTCCATGAGAACGGTCATTATATTGTTGGCATTCCCGGCGGCGATGGTATTTATTGCAGAAAATGTGGAAAACATGTCACAGAAGTTCGCCACCGCCGACTAAAAATCTCGAAAACAAAATGTACTCAGGCCAATCTACCTGAAACCCAATGGCTAGATCGACCTGGCTTTTCAGACAATCCCCGTCGCCTTCTTGGACTTTTCACGGACATGGCGCAATTTTGCCATAACCATAAGCTTGCTTGGAATGGCACAGTTAATCGAAAAGGGCCTTCAGCCATAGGCCGCATTCAGTGTTTGAAATGTTGCAAATCATGGCCTTGGGATAGCCGACATAACATGCAGAGGGCGGATTGCCCTACTACTGATGGAATGCATTTGCCGGCAAATTGGATATCACTGGAATTTGCACTTTCTCATCCTGATGATGCAGTGTTTTTTCTTTCACAACTACACGGAGCCACTAGCAATGTTTCTGCAGCCGCTTCTTCGTCCACGTCGACTTCTAATGCGTCATCGGCATCATCCAGCAACATTGACACTTCCAGCACTCCAGTTGTCAGATTCCGTTTGCGGCAAAAGACCCGAATCACTCCGATACCAGCTCTTCAGATATCATCATCCACAACCAATTCTCTTTCGGTAGCTGATAGCGCTATCGCTACAGAGCATGAATCAGCCTTCATCCCGGCTGTTGGCTCTTTTTCGCATTTTGATGATATGGGATGAATATCCCTTTGTTTGGGGCATGACTGCTGTGGCGTCACTGTCCCTGACAAGACAAAGTTTTTTGACCCGTACACATTTGTAAGCATTGAACAGCATTGAACTATCCAGTCATCTCATGGCAGTACGCTTTTTCCAAGCTGCAACTCTCAACTCAGACGTGGCTAGCTGGAAGATACCCGAGCCATGGAAGCTTTAGAGCTATCAAAATGGACCGAAATGGGTGATGTTGCACGCCATGTGGGATTTCCAGGTAAATATCCCATAGTATCCTAGTTATATGTTTATATCCCATTCTATCATAATATATCCCATAGAATTTTCATTATATCCTTCCAACAGCAAGACCTGGTGGCCCTGTCAGGCAGGAATCCGCGACTTGGACCTGATGCAGGCTCTGTCGGAGCATGGTTCGGCATCTCAGGTGTCTCCCGATGTCACCAGAAAGAGCCTGAGATACCCTCAGAATCCTCCCATAGGATATCATTCATCTGGGTAAATTATGACGACCTCACTACGACCGAACCCTGGAATCATGGTTAGTAAGGGGAATCATCCCCAAATAGCTTTATTTCAGGTCAGTGAAATACCGTAATTTACTCAGATTCATAGGTAATCATAATATGATGATATGTGGGAATGTGGGAAAGAGCCAGTACAGTAGGTGAAAGGTGTGCCTGTTGCGTAAAAATCCTTTAAGCTGCGGGGAGGATTTCACAAAAGGCGTGCGTGCAGCCGGAGTTCCTCAGGGACAAAAATGTTAGGCTTCCAAGGCCCAATTCATGGCCTTGTACAGCTGAGCAACCTGGGAATGGCCTTGCGTGGATCCAGAAAAGTACCCCATTAGAATATATAAGATGACATCATGTAATGGAATGTTAATGTTGTGAAATAAAACATTATATTATAGTGTATGATGTGATATTATATATGATATAACTTAATATAATATAATATAATATATTATAATATAATATAATATATTTATAATATATATATATATATAATAGAATATAATATAAATGTAATATAATGTGAAATGACATCATATGCTACGCATTTTTTCCACAGAGTTCTTTTTCACAGCCCAAGACACCTCACCGAGGATGTGGACTCCTGAGGCTTGTTGGATGATCCCTGTGGGACATGGAAAGATCCACCCCATTTTTAACGGCTTAAAATCTATTTCTATGAGCCATGGCTTCCATGGCTATGTTAAATAACAAGGGGGTAACATAAGTGGCTAAGTATGATGTGTATATACTGTATGTATTACTGTATGTATCTGTATATACTGTAATGTATATACTGTATGTGTATGTCACTTTTGCAGGAATGCAATTCATAGTGAGTGACAAGTCCTCTGGTGTCCACAGCTTTGCGGCAGTCTTTGAGTAGCACAGAAGCTTCGCGGCTCGACTGGCATTTTAGGTTAATCCACACGTTTCCCTGAAAGATCTGAAAGCCAAACTGCAACTTCCATGGATTTCCATGTTGTTTTTCTTGTTTTTTGGAGCATGGCCACTATCCGGGATATCACTTCAGGGCCACATCCTGCGACAGGGATGGCATAGATCAGAAATGCTACAAGCGCCCGATGAAGTCCTTAGCCCGCGAGATCTATGCACCTCGGATGGGGAGTAGCGCTGATGTTTGGTGGTCTATACTGGATCTACCCAACCTGGTTATGACTAACATAGCCATGGTCCATGGTATAGATGGCCCATAGAAATAGAGGTTTACCCGTTAAAAATGGGTGGATCTTTCCATGGCTATGTCAAATAACCAGATGGTACTGAAACTGGATGCAACTTGAAATACTACAGCGGATGGTTGCGAAACCCTGCGCCAGTTGATAGATGGTTTATCCATGTTTATCCCATTATTTATAGGGTCTCAACCATCTAAGGTGGTGCAGGATTTCTTCCATCCACAGTAGCAATACTATGGTATGTAGGAAATGGAATCTCCAGACCATATTTTCTTTTGTGTTTGCAACCACAGTTGGGATGCAGTTCGGCCTGAGCTGGACTCGGTGGTTTGTTGTGGCAAATATTGACGGTCTAACAGTACTAATACACTCCTTGCATCCCCTTGCCATATCTTTGAGGTATTGTATACACCACCCAGGTAGAAACCATGGATGTGTCGCCCATTTGTCGCCCACATGACTCCAGGAAGAGGATTTCAGCGCTGTTGACGGACAAGTAGATGCTTTCGATATGGTTGGAGACCAAGTTGTATTAAGGATATCCAATGATCATGACGCATTGACGGCAGGTTGTTTTTCTGGATGACTAATGAAAGATGTAGATGCTGGGTGTTCTTTATGACTGAGGCCGTTGAGGTACCCGGGTCTTATTGGGATTAACAGCTCTCAGCATGTTGGGATTGAAAGAAATGAAATGCAACCCTTGTGATTGTTTGGTTTTGAATCAGAGCCAGCTGGGAAAAGATCGGTCAAAACATATTGTAGGCTGTTGTAGGACGATAGTCGACATTCACCTGTGGGTATTAAAAAAAAAAACTATACCAAGTTTGCCATAACATTCTTGGAGGGAAAAACTCTACCAGTCAGCTTGATGCAAGCAGAAGGGTACCAGGTCCTAACCAATAGCCGCACCAGATCCCGGGGTCGCCATAGGTGTCTTTGTCCGAGATGTGCGAGACCCAGCCGCCGATACTGGATTTTTGGGACCCGGATGAATCATTCGGGGCTCAACGGGGAAAGACTAACAAAAGAACTTACCCTCAGTAACATAGACCCTGCCAAAGGGGCTTGGAAGATTAAGGAAACAATCTTCAGTGTCTATGTTATGTAATTGACTGGAAGGTAAATCAAATTTGAAACCAACCTCAGATCTTTGGTGATTACATGATAGAAACAAGTATTTGTTTTAATCCCAGGTTTGGGTTTGACATGTTTACCTATGAAATCGATAAAGGCTGGCAAATGAAGCTCAATGAGGACAATGATGAATCAATCTATTTGTCATTGAGCAGAACAACAAATATCAGAAAGTGACACAAACGCCTGTCACAACAACTATGGGTCTGCCTAAAAAAAAGGTATACCCAGCCCCCCCAATCCCAAAAGATTCTTAAATTAAAATTAATGATTAATTAATGATCATCATATATCATCATTGTTTCCACATATTTTCCCACGTAAAATGGCATTGTTTTGGAGCCCCAGCCCATGTTGGGACCAAGCTGTGCCACACCACGTGGCCGAGGCTGGGCTCCTTCGCTGATCAGCAGTTCCTGCACCGAGATTTTCTGGAACTGGCTGATGAATACATGATGAAGGCGGCCCTACTGGGCGATGCCTGGATGCTTTCACTCCTACATGGGAGATTCTCGGGGTCAGACTGTTGGTTGGGACGGTCAAACGATATCCCGTTACATCAACTTATTGCTAATGATGTCCAAACTACATTATAACGCATGATATAAATTGTCCGTTCTATCCAAGCTAATATCCCTATTCTAACAAATATATATATATATATACATTATATGATAATTCTACGTTTCAGCCATCCATTCTTGTGGTCAACAAACATTGGCAGTAACACATTTTCCGCGCCATTGGCCAGGGCTTTGATCAGCCCAAGAGGGACGTCGAGACCTTTCTGCGCTTTCCCCAGGCGCGACCCTGCCAACCGTTGTTGGATTTTCATAGTGCCTATGGGATTTCTATGGATCTATGATAGTTTATGGCATATCATATATATATATATATATTTATGTGGTTGGTGGTTTGGAACATTTGGATTATTGTTCCATATATTGGGAATAATCATCCCAACTGACTACTATTTTTCAGAGGGGTACGTATACCACCAACCAGAGATGATGCTGGCAGCTGACAGTTGATGATCTCATGAAGCAAGTAACCAGAGACAAAGAGACCTTACAAAAAAGGGCTGCCTTCCACTTAGCTAGCGCTTTTCTGGTTGGTTCCCTGCAGGATTCGTTGTTTTGGGTGTGCTTTCATATTTTTCAGGTGGGTATTTGTTTAACCGAGTTTGAAACGCTGGAGACTCTAAAGGCATTTTTTTTTCATTTTTAGTTGTTTTTTTTTAGTTTTTAGTTTTTTTTCCCTCTGTTATACTTGCGTTTTTGCTGGTAAGGCAATGTTTCCCCAAATTCAAGCTGATGACCGCTATTAACTCAATAGCCCAGGATCAGCAATTTCCTGCCTAAACGCTCATTCCTTAACTTCTCCACTTGTGGCAATTAGTTAATTTTTGTTTTGCCTAAAATAGTTAATTCTGCTACCTGTACAATTACCGCGCCTGATCAAACCTTTGCTTCTTTGAATTTTATATAGGTTGAACTCCAAAATTGCATGACAACTTTCAATCTCCTTTTTAATTTTGCATGCAAGCTTTCAACCCCCCTGGGCATGCATTTGCATGAACATTTTCAACCCACCTGGCAAATCTAGGCCAGAACTTTAACCCCCCAACTGTGCTGTGCAAACGCTGCGGAAGTTAACTTTCAGACCTGATCCCAGGTTTGCACGCGAGCTTGCAACCCCTCCCCAGAAATTTGCACTCAAACTTTCAACCGCCCCTCATAAGTTTGCATGCAAACTTTCACACCTGCTACTTCCACTCCCCCCTCGCAAGTTAACATGCAACCTTATCAACCTTGCAACCCCCCTTCGGAAGTTTGCATGCAAACTTTCATTGCCAATCTGTCGAATTAGCTGAAAAATCTGAAAAAGGCAGAGAGTCAGTTAACAACGTTTTTGTCGCTGCGGAGAATTTTTGGTGGTCTTATCTTTCTCGTTTCTGAGTGAATTTGGGTTTTGCGTACGAAAACTATTTCTGCTACCAGCCGTACTTGAATCTAAATGCCGAGTAACTTGAACTCTAAGTTTGCATGCAAATTTTCGACCCTCCTCGCAAGTTTGCTTGCATACTTCCAACCCACCTGGCAAATTCGCAAGTAAACTTTCAACCCGCGACTGTGCTTTGCAAACGCGCAAATTTGCAAGCAAATCTTCAGGCCTGCTCGCAAGTTTGCGCCCCCCCGAAAGCTTGCACTCAAACTTTCAACCCCTCCTCGCAAGTTTGCATGCAAACTTTCACAGCTAACGTCTCGAATTACCGGAACATTTTTTTAACAACCAAAGAGCAATTGTATAAAAAAGAGCCGTTACCTGACCAAATTTGTCTGTGTCGCCAGTTTCGGAATCAGTTACGGTATAAACTATATATTCGGCTGGAATTGGCCTAACCTGGTCTTTCGGGGTCCGTTTGGCCGGACAGCATTACCCTGTATAGGCTTGAAATCTTGAAGATATCGGACAAGGCCTTCATGATAGTTTAGAGGGGCCAGTGACATGGAGCAAAGCCAGCTGGACATTTTATGAATGCATGCCCAACGGCTGCTGTCGGAGCGCTTCATCGGCAGTAGCTTCTACCATAATACTGCTTCGTCTTTGCGCCAAATTTGTCTCTGTGTCCATCTTTTCATCTTCCTCTTCCATGCCTGCCATCATTGCTAGGGGCTGGCACCTGCTTCCACGATCCAGCCTTCAAATGATTAATTTGAAGACTGAACCGGGCAAGCGAGAGTGAGTGTGATGCAGGTGATTTATCAGTTGACGAAGGTATGTAAATGACTGATTTTTTGTGAATGCTGCTTCATAGCTGAGCTTGGATTTTGATGGCTTTTTTCCCCACCTGCCAGGTGAGGGTTGTTAGATTTTATCACAGTTGTTTTCCTCCTCCTTCTTCTCCTCCTCCTCTGCCTCCTCCTCCTCGTGCTCCACCTTCTTCTCCACCACCTCTGCATCCACTTCCATGTCCACTTTCGCCTTGCCAACTCTTCGCCAACTTCCGCGCGCAGTGTGCACTGCTGGACCTCAACTGCCGGCCTCTGATCTGAGTGGGCACGGCTGGACCTCAACCGCAAGGTTCTGAGCGCAGTGGGCACCGCTGGACCTCAACCAGGGACATTCCGAGCCCAGTGGGCACCTGGGACCTTCAGAGCTCAGTGCGCACCACTGGACCTCAACCTGGGACCTTCCTCAGTGGGCACTGCTGCACCTCAACGGCCAGATAGAATGCCAGAAGATATGCCAGATGGAATGCCAGACGATATGCCAGATAAATGCCAGAAGGTATGCCAGATAGAATGTCAGATAGAGTGCCAGATAAAGTGCCAGAATGTTTGCCAGATAGAACGCCAGAAGATTTGCCAGATACAATACCAGATAGAATGTCAGAAGATATGCGGATATGCCAGAAGATATGCCAGATAGAATGCCAAAAGATATGCCAGATAAAATGCCAGAAGATATGCCAGATAGAATGCCAGAAGGTATGCCAGATAGAATGTCAGATAGAATGCCAGAAGGTATGCCAGATAAAGTGCCAGAATGTTTGCCAGAAAGACTGCCAGAAAGAATGACAGAAGATTTGCCAGATAGAATGCCAGTTAGACTGTCAGAAGATATGCCAGAAGATATGCCAGATAGCGTGGCAGAAGATATGCCAGAACATATTGCAGAAGATATGCCAGGTAGAATGCCAGAAGATATGCCAGATAGAATGGCAGAAGATATGCCAGATAAAATGCCAGAAGATATGTCAGATAGAATGCCAGAAGATTTGCCAGTAACAAAACGTATAAATGTCATGGTGGGGAAGTAAAGTAATTGTAAGCACTCGGCTGTGGACATGAAGGAATTGCTTGTATTTGCGTGGTTCAACCTACTCGATCCATGAGTATAGGCTTTGAACATCTCGGACAGAAGGGAAGAACATGTGAGAACATGTCAAGAGACTTGATTTACTGCGGGAAAAAGCACGTTTAGTCCAGTGGGGCCTAGAGGAGACAGCATGGGAAAGAGAAAGGTAAATCAAAACCAATTACCAAAAACAAGGTGAAACCCCAGATCTTGACTAACGGGGGGGGCGGAAATCCTGCCCCCCCAGATCGTCTAGTTACAGACGTTACTTGACCATCTCACCATGCTAACCCCAAAACTTGACCAACGGGGGGGGCAGGAATCCTGCACCCCTAGATCGTCAAGTTTAGCTGATCTACCATAGAGATCGTCTAGTTTCAGACGTTACTTGACCAACGGGGGGAGCGGAAATCTTGCACCCCCAGATCGTCAAGTTTTGCAGATATAAGGAAGCTGACCACCCTCTTCCCAGACCCTGCGGCCCGCCCTTCCTCCACATCTTCGGAATGTGAGACAGCAAGCCCGCTTGGGAATAAGCGACAGTGATCGTGTCTGCCCACCGTTGTGGCTGACCAGCCTTCTAACCTGCCCACTTTCAGCAAATTGCCTTTTTCTGCAACCTGTTAACCTGTTGATGAAATTTGGCTTGTCAACCTGGCACCGCTTCAATATAGCTGGATGCCGCTCAGGTCCCTCCATGTTAGCGTGCTTTTATTCTTCGCACGCGCTCTTCGCATGCTGGAACAAATCGACAGTGGATCGGCAACGATGTCTTCTTTTACAAAATCTTTTTTGAGATCAGGGCCAGTCGGTTCACACAACACTTGTCAAGGGCCTTTTCACGACCCCTTCTTCCATGTCCTTACAGCTCTAGCGCTTCCACAGCTTTGCCACCGTGCGTTCTAAGCCCCATGGGCGGCCACATCGGTGAGGACATTGACTGTGACCGGAGCAGGATCCCCCAACATTGCTCGCCTTGCACCGGCCAGAGGTGCTTTTAAAAGCGCTTGGAAGCCACTTTTCACGGTTTGACCACAAATCATGCAGGTGAGCACATGAACCTTGGAGGTGGCATGGAAATAACTGGACCTGTGCTGTTTGCTGCTCAGCCGCCGCTCTGGTGTGCTGGGTGCGAGCCAGTAGCAGCAGAAGCAGAAGCAGCTCCAGTAGCAGCCGGTGCTGATGATCCTGGAGTATCCGGGCACATAAACCCCGCATGGATTGATCAAGGTCCTGCACGCGCTGCCGGCACTGCGAGCAGCAGACTTATCTTTTGCAGTCTTGCTCCCGGCCTTTGGTGCCATGTCATGGACTTTAGCCCAAGTTCATGCCATTGTGGTTTCGTGTGTGTTGTTTTTTCTGTGCAAGTGCGTAAGAGTGTGTATGTGTATGTGCGCGCGTATGTGAATGCTTTTACGTGTGCATGTGCCTCTGTGGTGATTATTTGGTATTTTTGCCATCTAAGGACAAAACGGCGGCGGAGATCGAACAGTGGGTTTTAATTGAGTTTAGGCCTTGTCCAAATGATAAGGCTGGCTGCCCTGACATCCCACCTGATGACACAGATACTACTGAAGATGGTTTAACATGTTTTTTAAAGGTAGCTCTTTGGTTTTTAAGGTGCTTTTTGAGCTCATTCCGCACAAGGCAGTGAAAGTTTGCATGCAAACTTCCAAGAGGTTGCGTGCAAACTTGCGAGGGGGGATTGGAAGTTTGCATGCAAACTTTTGCCCGCAGGCATGCAAGTTTGCATGCAAACTTGCGAGGGGCGGTTGCAAGTTTGAGTGCAAACTTTCGGGGGTAGGGCTGCAAGCTCGCGTGCAAACTGGGGATCAGGCCTGAAAGTTAGCTTGCAAACTTCCCCAGCATTTACACTGCACAGTTGGTAGTTTAAAGTTCCGGTCCAATTTTGCCAGGTGGGTTGAAAATTTGCATGCAGATGCACGCCCATGCAGGGGGTTGAAGGTTTGCATGCAAAATTACGAGGGAGGTTGAAAGTGTTCATGCAATTTTGGGAGTTCAACCTGTATAAAATTCAATCAAGAAAAGGCTTGATCAGGTGCGATAATTGTAAAAGTAGAAGAACTAACTATTTTAGGCAAAACAAAAATTAATTACTTTACTTCGAATTATCCCCACCATGACATTTATACGTTTTGTTACTGGCAAATCTTCTGGCATTCTATCTGACATATCTTCTGGCATTTTATCTGGCATATCTTCTGGCATATCTTCTGACAGTTTAACTGGCTTTCAAACTGGCAAACATTCTGGCACTTTACCTGGCATACCTTCTGGCATTCTATCTGACATTCTATCTGGCATACCTTCTGGCATTCTATCTGGCATATCTTCTGGCATTCTATCTGGCATATCCTCTGGCATTCTATCTGGCATATCTTCTGGCATTTTATCTGGCATATCTTCTGGCACTCTATCTGGCTTATCTTCTGGCATATCTTCTGACATTCTAACTGGCATTCTATCTGGCAAATCTTCTGGCATTCTATCTGGCAAACATTCTGGCACTTTATCTGGCATACCTTCTGGCATTCTATCTGGCATATCTTCTGGCATTCTATCTGGCATATCTTCTGGCATTTTATCTGGCATATCTTCTGGCATTCTATCTGACATTCTTTCTGGCATTCTATGTGGCATATCTTCTGGCATTCTTATTTGGCCGTTGAGGTCCAGCAGTGCCCACTGAGCTCGGAAGGTCCCAGGTTGAGGTCCAGTGGTGCCCACTGAGCTCTGAAGGTCCCAGGTTGAGGTCCAGCGGTGCCCACTGGGCTCGGAAGGTCCCTGGTTGAGGTCCAGCGGTGCCCACTGCGCTCAGAACCTTGCGGCCGAGGCCCAGCCGTGCCCACTCAGATCAGAGGCCGGCAGTTGAGGTCCAGCAGTGCACACTGCGCGCGGAAGTTGACGAAGAGTTGGCAAGGCGAAAGTGGACATGGAAGTGGATGCAGAGGTGGTGGAGAAGAAGGTGGAGGACGAGGAGGAGGAGGAAGAGGAGGAGGAGAAGGAGGAGGAGCACAACTGTAATAAAATCTAACAACCCTCACCTGGCAGGTGGGGAACTAATTGCCACAAATGGAGAAGTTAAGGAATGAGCGTTTAGGAAGGAAATTGCTGATCCTGGACTATTGAGCTCATAGCGGTCATCAGCTTGAATTTGGAGAAACATTGACAGCAGAAACGCAAGTATAACAGAGAAAAAAAACTAAAAACAAAAAAAAAAAATGAAAAAAAAATGTCTTTCTAATATGGATGGAAACCTCACAAGGGAAAGTTGGGTTTGCCCACAAATGGATAGAGATGTGGAATTGTGGCCGGTCGCTGCCAGGTTTTCGCAAGAGCTTTAGTTTCCAGAGCCCGCGCATACATCGATGAAAGGGGCCCCTTGGATGCAGCTTTCGGACAGAGCTGGGCATTTTCAAATTCTGTAGTGGGTGAACCTGGAAGTTGAACATGAAAAAATCCGGGGTCTCGGAATAGTGTCGAACTTCTCAGTGAATATAATTTTGTATTTTCACTACTGTTGAATTCATTTTACCAACAGAAAAATCATAGATTGGTTATAAGTTTACTATTCACAAAATGGAAGATATTACAGTATTAATTACCAACCCCATATGCTCCATGTATGGTATATTTGCCAACATTTGCCCTAAAAATCACCCAAATGTAGGTAAATATACCATACATGGAGCATATGGGAACCGGAGCTATTATAACGCCATGATTCTGGGTGAATTATAGTGCCTGAGCCCTGGAATCGTGGTTCGGATTCGGGGAATCATCCCATTAGTGACTCAAGTCCTTGGGGACCGCCACATGGATCCACAGTATCATTATATTAATGGTTATGAACGGATGATATTCATCGCCATGCAATTTATTATGTATAACATTATATATATATATATATATACATATACATTATTTCACATAGATATATACATATATATATATCCCAACTATATCCCCATGACATTCCCATTATATCTCAATGATATGCGCATATCTTTCTCGCTCGCAGGTCGCACGGTCTTCCAAATGGCGATGCCTCATGTGGTGCCAGAGCCTCAGCGTTCCCATGTTTATTGCATGTATTTTTGGTACAAAACATACCTTGAATATATGATGATAAATCATAAAGCAATGATTGTATGTTTGTTGGATATATATATATAAATATATATACATCTTAATATATATATATATACACAATTTTCAGAGAAAGCAAGTTTTTGCTATTCACATCGAGAACATGTTGTTTAATGCTGTCGACTGGGGTGCTGTCATTCTTAATGTCAAAACCCGGTATGCCGATGAATCCAACCCATGGGATCGTGTTGGCAATGCCCTCCGGGTGCTGAGGAACTCGTTAGCCAAACTTCAGGCTCATGGGGATGGGTGTTTGATTTGTTGAATACGGCAGTAGTTGCAAGGAAGAACAGAAGGAGCATGGGACAAACTAGTGATCTGAACAACAACTTCTACAATCAATCTATATAATATTATCTATATAGATTCATGTATATGATATACATAATTAATGATTATATATTATTATGTTCTGATCAATAGTATATATATATATATATATATATATATTATATAATTATATATTATACATCATACATGTGTATTCGTACATATAGCCACAAGGATATATATATATATATATATATGCACATATATGTATACATACGTCACCCCCTTTGACGGAGACCCCCAGATCGCTCGATTTCCAACGATCCCTTGATGGAGAATATACATCCCCTGAATCTAAGATGGAAGCTTAAAAAGATGGTCTGGATATGGCCAAAGCTATTGGGTCCATGAAACTTGTTGAATTCACATGACTCAGAGTATACCATGAGAATATTGACATGGATATATTGCTGTTGAATCCATATCCTCCTGACAATGTTGATCCTAAGATGGAAGCTGAAAAGATGTGTTGTCTTGTTTAAGTGATTCGGAGCCATAAGTTTGTCAGTTGTTGAATGCTTTGGCAGATGCGGATGAGCTTGAGATCTTGGAGATCATTCACCACTTGTAACATTGTTCAACTACAAAATGATGAAACTCCCATCCGGATGAAAAAAAACAGCCCAGTTCACCAAGAATTCATTTCGATCGCTCTGACGCGCTGATTTTGAGACTTTCATATGCTTAAATATATGGTGCATTCACATAAACAACATGGTGAGTCGAAGCATCAAAAGTTGAATTCTTCAACACCATAAAGACTCTGATCTTCAGTTTTGTTAATTAGACACCGGGCGGAGTAACTAGCAAAATGTGGATAAATATATATAAATATTGCAGATTCACCATACACCCACATTCTATGGCCGCAAATATGTGTTTTCATCCCTTTCTAAACCATAATTTCTGGCAAGTGCTTCATATGAACGAGGGAAGGGATTAACCAAAAAAAATGATTTTTTGTGGATCCGAAAACAAAAAAAATCCCCCGATGGGGAAGTGATTGGGGATTACCCTCTTGCAAGCATATATATATATATATATATATATATGGGTATGGGTCAATACCTATAGATACATTTTGAGTGGGATGAACATCCATTTACCAGCTATTTTGATGTTCACCAGGGGGATAGGGTTTGACCCATCCCCATATATATATACATATATATATATATATACATATATATATACATATATATATATACATATATATATATACATATATATATATAGATACATATATATATATATATATAGATACATATATATATATACATATATATATACATATATATATACATATATATACATAAATATATATATATATATATATATTATAGAGATGTGGAAAACCCACCATTTGTAGATCATTCTCCTATAGGAAAAGCCATGGGTTTTCTCCCCTGTGGTTTCCTCGAGGCCAAAGACGTGTTGAGACTCACAGTTGTCGGGAGCTGAGAGCTTTCAAGACCAGACCATGACCTAGTGGCCTAGTATTGAAACAACCATGGTGACTTGGGGATCCCCCATTTTTAGACCCCCCGTATAAGTTCATATTATATATATATAATATGAACTTATACAATCATACATGGACTGAGCACATATATAATCACATTAATTATATAATATATATATATATTTATATATAGAGTATCTCAGGGTCTTAAATATCCTTTTTGTGTTTGTTGAAATATAATAGTAATATCGATATAATGCGGCTAATCACCACCAGGCGACTAGATCTGAATTGTGGGTGCCGTCGATTCGTGTGTAACTAACCCAACGGCTGAAATCACTGGTTAATGCTTATTGTAGTTGGACCAACCATTTGTCTTGAGGAGATTAATCATCCAAATCATTCCAGCTTTGATGATTGATAACGGATTTGTTTTACGTATTTTATTGGTTCAGATATCACTGTGTTGTTGCTTTTCAGGGTTTCCCTTCGAATTGTTAATACGGTTTGACCAGACTTGAAGAGCTCAAACTGAAGCACAGTACAAACTGTTTGTTTTTTTGGGATGTGTCATGGTTTGTCTCAGAGGGGACACCTCCAGTTCCGATGTAAATGGCCATTTTGGGGCTCTTCATTGGTATATCGACACACCAACCATCGTATCAAGTTGGTGATGTATTTCCATATTTCCCCATGTCATCCCCAATTTTGTTATTTAAATCCCATTATATACACCCTAAGTTCAAACACACCACATATCATAAGTTTCATAGCCCATAAAATGTCCAATTACGTCTCTACAGCACACCCCAAAACGATGCCAAAATATGTATATAATTGACAACACATATTTGTATAAACATATAAAAACCTGGAAATGACGGGGAAGACATCATCGGTCACCACCATCCTGCAGACTTTTTCTCCAGGCATGGGCCATGCTGGGACCCCGGGATCCCTATGTGCTGGCTGCTTTCGAGTCCAGGCCTGATTTCATGGGAATTCATAGAGGGATTTGATAGGAATTACTTGGATTTTATGGGACTTTATGGTGATTTAATGGGATTTCATGGGGATTTAGTGGGAATTCATAGGGATTTTATGGTGATTGATATAGGGGGTTAGCCAACAAACATTAGGATATTGATTGCCCTCCGGTATTTTTTCACATAGCTATGGTATATAGGGCCCAGTTAGTGCTATGATAAATCATGGTGATGTTCAGTAGCAAGAATGTGTATGTTGGTGCAAACCTCATTTCTGGTTCTTGATGTAATATGTTATAACATGTTGGATAACATGTTGGATGACATGGTGGATGACATCAGTGTTCAACAAAGTTCACGGATGACATCAACATTGCTTGGTGGTTAATCATGATTTATCACCATATTTGACGGGTGATAAAGTGCTGAACATCACATCTTAAAGGAAATGGTGGCCTGTCTCCAGGCTTTTGGAGCTGGACGACTGGAAGATCGAAGAGTCGGAGCGGATGCGATAGTTGGAGTGGTGTTTTTTCGGCAATAGGAATACGGTGTGCGCCATACTTCTGAAGTTCTTTTTGGGATATCCCACCCGAAGTTTTGTATGCTGTCTTGAATGATACTGTATTTCGATTGGAACATGGTTGGGGTGGTTCACCCTCTTAGCGGCATGGTGCTGCTAGATTGGACCGATTGGAGGTCTCAATGTTTGCCTTTGGTTTTGTGTTTATCTGGCAAAGCAAGTTCAGATCTTGCAATATTTCGCAGCCTATTTGTTGAACCAGTACAGACAGCATAGAAAAAATATGCCACGAAATGAAATCACAGATGAACGAATCAAGGGCGCCAATCGAATGTCATTTTTCTCTGACGTCTCACCCTGGCAATGTTTTTCTGAAGCTTGGCTTGAGCATTGGGGATCCAGATTCTGGGCAAGCAACATCCAGTTTTTTCACACTTTGCCAAGTCCCATCTCATGAAATCCAAAATCCTTCCATGCTGTGAAGCAACAAAAACATGTATTGAGGCAGCAACACTCCGAATCTCACCTGCAAAGATGGGGCTATCAACAGCCCACTGGGTCCTTCGAAAAACCCATCTTCGCCCCATGTCGCGACTCAGCAAGCGCAGCCGATTGCCGTTGCCACTGGCCACGGTTCTTCTCCTGGGGAGTTTGTGCTTCACTGGGCCGCAAGCATCGCGACCGTTCAGGACAGGTCTGAGGGCTGCGGATGAGGCCTGGCGCGAGGCCTATGACATGGAGCTGCAGAGGAACCGGTTGCTGCGGGAACAGCTGAAGGAGGACATGGAACTGCCAGAAGTGTGTGAAGTGGATTGGAAGGCAAGCTATGAGATGCTTGTTGACGATGGTGAGCATGGCAGGCAAGGGAAATTCACATAAAATAACAGCCAAATTCCATCATTTTTTCTGGGGTTCTGAATCTTTCTTGATCGAACCTACTGGTTTTCGCCTATGTCATGCCCGCGTGACAGCAGAGTAACAAAAACAACAACCCAGTACAACAGAGGATGTGCATTTGTTTGGGCAGCAATCCTTGTTCTTGTATGGTTTCAAAAAAAATAGAACATCTCCACAGTAGATGTTTGTTTTTTTTCAGATTTATTTTTGTCGAATTTGACCAAGAGAGCCATTTTTTTTGGGTTTCCCTTCATCCATGAGGATTCCCAATGACTTGACACAGTGGTGCCTGTTGGACGGGGTGAGTTCGAGTTAACAACCGTCGAACTTTTCAGACACAGCAATCCCAGATAAAGGGCAAATAGATACCAAGGGGGAAATCCATGGCCAATCTATTTTATGTTTGGTCATCATTCATCATAGTTACATATATGTAATAGGTACCATATTAGGCGAGATTCAGGGTTCATCGCCAAGTTGGTAGACACCTCCACATATCATATAAAGTCCGTTGAATATCTCCCACTAGTATATCATATTATCCCGTTATAATAATAGCATTGCAGCATGAGTAAAATCCCCACGAAAAAATATTCCGATCCAGTCTGTCCAAGGAAGCTCTCAGACTGCAACAAGGAGCTGGAAGTTGCCTTGCGTCAACAGGCCAAGACGGCCGAGGAGGATGCACAGGCGCTAATGCCCCGCAGATTTTCCGGGTCATTCCAGCATTGATTGGGTTCTGGGAACCACAGATGTTAGTCATGTGTGTTTGTTGGTATCAAATCATCCCGTTCTTCAGGTGTCGAAGTTAGACCCCATGCCCCAGATTTCCCCAGCCAAAATATTTAGATTCTCTCGCTTACATCATCTCAAACCAGACTTTGGATATGTTTGGTTTGGTTCATCTTGCCAATTGCATGTTTCGTTTTTGCTCAAACAACATCATCGAAACCCTGTGGTTCGTTAGGTGTTCATCATCATCATCATCATCATCTTCATCATCATCTTCATCATCATCACCAGCAGCAGCAGCAACAACTTAATCATCATCATCAGCAGCAGCAACAACTTAATTAATCATCACCACCACCACCATCATCATCATCACCATCATCATCATAATCATCATTATCATCCTCATCATCATCAACACCACCATCACCATCACCATCAGCAAGTCCACCATCATCATCAGCATTTTCACCATCACCATCAGCATATTCACCATCATCACCATCATCATCATTGTCATCCTTATTTCATCATAGTTATCACCATCATCATAATGGTTCATAATCATTATCATGATCATGATCATGATCATCATCATCATCATCATCCATCATCATCAGCAGCATCATCAGCAGCATCATCATCATCATCACCATCATCATCACCATCATCATCATCATCATCATCATTCTTCTTCATCATCATTATCATCCTCATTACAAACAGTTTCTTCATTATCGTCATCAATATCATCATCATTATCATGATTATCCTCATAAAAAATCATATTTCATCATTTTTCATCATCATCATCATCATCGTCATTATCATCATCACCATCATCATCATTGTCATCGTTGTCACTATCGTCATCGCCATCGTCATCGTCATCGTCATTATTGTCCTCATTGTCATTCTCATCATTTTCATCCTCCTCATCATCATCATCATCAACACCATCACCACTATCACCATCAGCATATTCACGATCACCATCAGCCTATTCACCATCACCATCACCATCACCATCAGCATATTCACCATCATCACCATCATCATCAGCATCATCAACGACATCATCATCATCATCATCATCATATGATCGTTTTCCCTTTTATTATTATCCCATTATATCAACCGTCATCAGTCAAAAATCACCAAGCATCCAACAACATCAAACCACATCAAACCATACCGAACCACATCTAACGATATTTTGGTTTGATGAACATCCATGCATCATCATAGATCCTGGGGATTCCATGCGGTCTGACCCATCCCAACAGCCCCTGCCAGCCCCTCTCGGTGGAGCCTGTCGCCTTTGAAGTCACCTTGCCCGACAGTGACAGCAGTGAGAGGGTGGAGGTGGTTGGTTTCCGGTCTCCGAAGAATGCGGCCTTTTACCTGCTGCGGGGGCGCTTACCCTTAGGACGGGGACGGGGATGGGGGGATGTATGGAGGTTTCCCCTAGTCATGGGGGTATCCAAAAAACTCATCCAAGTCATGGATGACCATGACTTAATATTGAAACAACCATAGTGATTTTTTGGGGGCATCCTCCCATGGCTTGAGAAACTCCCATATGTATGGGGATGGAGATAGAGATGGGTTGGTTTGAAGATGGGATGCCAGGAGCATTGTTTGCTCTGGAGATTTGGGGAGGATAGACTTGGAGAATCTGACATGGCTGGATGATAGCTCAATTCATTGGGGTTCAAGGGACCCAATCCATCCTGCAGGGAGGATCATAAAGGAGGAGAAGCAGGATAATCAGGATGGGGTATATGGGGTTCAGTGGGCTGGTGAGGCTTCTGTTTTCAACACGTTTTTTGGAACGTTTGACTCGTTTCCCCAGTTTCCCCAATTGTTGGCCCGAAGTTGGTCCAATATCAGGCAAGGCAGGAATGGCTCAAGACTTCCAAACCCTTTGCCAGGACTGCAATTGACCAAGAAGGATGAGGGACGTTTGAAAGGTGTCTTGGTTGTCGATGTTTTTTGTTGCTGGCGAGATTAGGTGTTTAGATCCCCGCAGATTTGTGTGCAAACTGCCAGTGTGGTGGTATTTCAGCCAACATCGTATTCTGAAATTAAAAGAGATCGGAAGACGCGTAAACGTGAAGACAACACATCGATACACATAGTAAAAAATAATGTTGGTTGCACTCAGTAAAAACATACCAGTAGTACCGCACAAGGCGGTGGCGGAAGTTTCAGAATAGGAAACCTATAGGAGACGTTGGTTGTTGTGAATCACGGATGGCAGGCGAATCCACTGATTGACCGAAAGGTGGTTGGAGTTGTGTTTGCTGGAGTGGTTGCAATGGTTGCAGTGGTCACCTCACCCACAACTGCTGGATGTAGTGTGATGTACTGCAACTGTAGTTGTATTTGTAGCGTAGTGGAGTTGTAGTTGTGGTGTAATGTAATTAGTGTAGTGTAGTTGCGGTCATATAGTTGTAGCTGTAGTTGTTTTGTAGTTGTAGTTGTAGTTGTTGTTGCTGTTGTTGTAGTAGTTGTTGTTGTTGTAGTTGTAGTTGTAGTTGTTGTGTGGTTGTAGTTGTTGTGTAGTGTAGTTGTAGTAGTAGTAGTAGTTGTTGTTGTAGTTGTTGTAGTTGTAGTTGTTGTTGTTGTTGTTGCTGTTGTTGTAGTTGTTTTGTAGTTGTAGTTGTTGTAGTTGTAGTTGTAGCTGTAGTTGTTGTAGTTGTTGTGTGGTTGTAGTTGTTGTGTAGTGTGGTTGTAGTAGTAGTAGTAGTTGTTGTTGTTGTTGTTGTTGTTGTTGTAGTTGTTGTAGTAGTTGTTGTAGTTGTTGCTGTAGTTGTAGTTGTTGTAGTTGTAGTTGTAGTTGTAGTTGTTGTTGTTGTTGCTGTTTTTGGCGTTGTTGTTGTTGTTGTTGTTGTTGTTGTTGTTGTTGTTGTTGTTGTTGTTGTTGTTGTTGTTGTTGTTGTTGTTGTTGTAGCTGTAGTTGTTGTAGTTGTAGTTCTAGTTGTAGTTGTTGTGTAGTTGTAGTTGTAGTTGTTGTTGCTGTTGTTGTTGTTGCTATTGTTGTTGTTGTAGTTCTAGTTGTAGTAGTAGTTGTAGTTGTAGTTGTTGTGTAGTTGTAGTTGTAGTTGTAGTTGTTGTAGTTGTAGTTGTTGTGGTTGGTGTTGTTGTTGTTGTTGTTGTTGTTGTTGCTGTTGTTGCTGTTGCTGTTGCTGTTGTCGTCGAAGTTAGGGTAGTTAAGTTAGTGAAGTTAGTTAAGTTAGTCAAGTTAGTCAAGTTAGTTAACTTAATCAGTGTCTACTTTTTCGACATCTTAATGTAGTGTAATGTAGTGTAGTGTAATGAAGCGAAGCGAAGCGAAGCGACATCTGAACCTCCAAAAGTGGTCCGAGACCCTGGTGTTTTTAACATTTTGACTTGGAAATGTGCTTCGCGCCACAACGGCGTGCACTTTTTCGACATCTGAACCTCCAAAAGTGGCGCGAACATGTAGTGTTTTGTACATTTTGACTTCGAAATGTACTTCGCCCCACAACGGCGTGCACTTTTTCGACATCTGAACCTCCAAAAGTGGCGCGAACATGTGGTATTTTTAACATTTTGACTTCGACATGTGCTTCGCGCCACAACGGCATGCACTTTTTCCACATCGGAACTTCCAAAAGTGGCGCGAGCATGTGGTGCTTTGTACATTTTCACTTCGAAATATGCTTCGCGCCACAACGGCGTGCACTTTTTCATGTCTCACCTGGCCAGCTGGCTCCGCACCCGCCGCTTTAGCGAGCCTACTTTTCGACCCTCCGGAGCCACAAATCATTGGAAAAACACAGTGAATCGCGACTTTCCTATCTTTTCGCGCACCTGCATCTTCTTTCTTCTGATCTTTTCTCTTCTGACTCTTTTCACCTCTGCTTTTCAACTGTCCATATTGTCGGAAGTTTCACTTCTAAACTTCCTTCGATGATTCAACCTTTGTCTGAGTGGATGTGACATATGCATGTTCGATCACTTGTGTATTTTGTTTGGATCCTGGAAGACTGGAAGTTACCATTCTTGTAAAGTGACATCAAACGTTCAGCTGGTTGGCCATGAGTTGTACCTGAAACTGCTCTACACCGCAACACTCAATGTTGAATAGGGCTATGTTCAGGGTTTATGTCTTCTGCGTTCAAATTATTTGAAGTTCCGGTACGGAGGTTATGAGTCAAATTTAATAGCCATACAGATTCACCACTTGATTCATTTTGTGTAAATGCGATTTACGTCATCCGTAATTGTCAGTTTGATAAACTAGTTTCCAGAAATATCCAGTAATTATATGTAATTATCCTATGTGTTTGGTTTGATATCATGTTTCATCACAGTAAATCATGCACTTTCAAATGCTACTTAGAGCGAACATCTCACCCTCCACGTGTATTTCACCAAGTTTGACCCTTATAACCCTTCCTGATCCTCCCTGTAAATAAACAGTTCGAGGTGGAAAAGCAACCATTTCTAGACCATTGTCATAGGAAAACCAGGGTTTCCGCATTTTGTTGTATCGTCACTAATGTTTACCCCAGGGTAAACCTTGGGTCCTTTTCTCGGCCCCGCTATAGGAGCCTTCATGGTGGAAGCCGCCGCGCCCGGTGGCGCGGCTGCCAACGGTGGTGTCATGGAAGGCGATATCCTCCACGCGCTGACGGTGGTGATGGACAGGTGGAACATACGGGGTCGTCGACCAGTCATGGGGGAGGTGTTTGTTTTTAGGGGTTCTGTTCTATATATAGATATACATATATATATATACAGTACTAAATATTAATTATATATAAAACCCACATATACACAAATAATTAAACAATAATGGGGATTGTTGAGGTTTACAGTCTAATGGGTTTATAATCCGTGTAGTTTATGAGGGATAAAACCATTTTTTTTCACAGCTATAGGGCCTATAGGGATTATAGAATGGGCTAGCGCCCAGGTGCCGCCGACCCCCCTAATTGGAGGGGGGGTACTGTAGAGAGAGAGGGAGACGGACAGCAAGACAGACATATGGCCGTTTGCTTCTCAAGCCTGTTGGGTGTTGGGGTACCTTTTCCCTGCGGAGCTGGGCGGACTTTTGGAGGGTTTGGAAGGTTTGGAGGGTTTGGAGAAGCCATTGCGCAGGGAAAAGGTACCCCAACAAGCCCAACACGCGCCACTCCCGCAGGCAAAAGCCACCACAAGGCCACAGCAATGGCTCAAGGGCACCCCCCGGCCGCAGCAATGGCTTCTTATAGGCGTTCAAGGCTGCCGTTTGCCAGGCCTCAAACCCTCCAAACCCTCCAAACCCTCCAAAAGTCCGCCCAGCTCCGCAGGGAAAAGGTACCCCAACAAGCCCAACACGCGCCACTCCCGCACGCAAAAGCCACCACAAGGCCACAGCAATGGCTGAAGGGCACCCCCCGGCCGCAGCAATGGCTTCTTATAGGCGTTAAACCCTCCAAACCTTCCAACTCCTCCAAAAGTCCGCCCAACTCCGATGCAAAAGGTACCCCAACAGGCGCCACGCCCGCACGCAAAAGCGACGACAAGGCCACAGGCTTGAGAAGCAAACGGCCATATGTCTGTCTTGCTGTCCGTCTCCCTCTCTCTCTCTACAGTACCCCCCCTCCAATTAGGGGGGTCGGCGGCACCTGGGCGCTAGCCCATTCTATAAGAAGCCATTGCTGCGGCCGTGGGGTGCCTTGAGCCATTGCTGTGGCCTTGTGGTGGCTTTTGCGTGCGGGAGTGGCGCGTGTTGGGCTTGTTGGGGTACCTTTTCCCTGCGGAGCTGGCCGGACTTTTGGAGGGTTTGGAGGGTTTTGGAGGGTATGGAGAGTTTGAGGCCTGGCAAACGGCAGCCTTGAACGCGTATAAAAGAAGCCATTGCTGCGGCCGTGGGGTGCTCTTGAGCCATTGCTGTGGCCTTGTGGTGGCTTTTGCGTGCGAGAGTGGCGCGTGTTGGGCTTGTTGGGGTACCTGTTCCCTGCGGAGCTGGCCGGACTTAAGCCATTATCATGCCAAATGGTGTTTTCAAATCTTGTTGGTGTTTTCACATTGGTTTATATTTTAAAAAACCTTGTCCCATATACATCATACTTGTGTATACTACATTCCCACCATACTTCATCCTGCCTTGTGATGTCCAACTCTACCTGCCACAAATCATCCCCTCCTGCGCTTACTTTCCCTACCATACTTCATCATATCATCATACTGGGCCTGGTATTTTGTATGTTTTTGAAGGAACATCAAAGCCAGTATTATTTTGTATCTACAAATCATTATTAACACACATACCGTTTATGGATGCATGTTTTGCCAAATTCAATCGTAAAATTCAAAGAAAAAACTATGATTGTGGTAGTGGGTCAATGCAACGTGTCTACTCAGGCACCAGGGGGGGAGGGGAGGGGGGCAGGGCATCCCCAAAAAAACACCAAAAACAAACAGAATGGTAATGCAAGAATCCAGGAGCTTCTCAAACCTGTTTCAGTCATGGAAAATTGTCATACTTGACTCATTTAATTTTATGTTTTTATCCTGGAATCCAGGAGTTTCCACACTGTAGTCATATTGTATGTAGTTAAGGTATGACTATTTTCCATGGCTGAAACAGGATCGAAATATTTTCAAATATGAATTTTGCACCCGTGTGCTTGCTCAGCTGAAGGAGTTTGGACCTCAGCTGTCAGCTGGAAGGATGCAGTGCATTCAAGTTTTAAGAATCGATTGTGATAAAAATTGCCCTGGTCCATTTGATTAGAGTATTTGTCCTGGAATCCAGTATGTGTGAACATTTGATGATATAGTATAAATGTTTGGATTACCAAAAAAAGTATAATTAAATTTGGAAGGTTTGAGGCAGTTGGCACGATTCCCCAAAAAGCAAGGTTAAGGTCAAGTTTTGTCTCAACATCTTTGAGTTCTGGTATGTAATCATAGCTTGCCCCTGTGCTTGCCCATCCCACAGGAGTCTGATCCTCAGCTGTCCAGGGGTGGCTAAGCTAGGAAAAAGACATTTGAATTATTTATTTAAAAAAAAATGAATCCATTCCAAGTCCATTCCATTTCAAGATCAAGTGTGCTGGATTCTGGAACTCCTTTTTTTTTCAGGTTGCAAACTGTCAGATACCTTGTGATGCCCACCTCCACCTGCCACAAATAGGCCCTTCTGTCTTCCTACCCTCACTTTCCCCCATCATACTTCATCATACCTTTTGATGTCCAAACTTTGATGATATAAAGATTGACATGACTCATTTAATTTTCAAGTGTTGGTCCTGAAATCCACGAGCTTTATGAACCTGTTTCAGTCATGGAAAATTATCATACTTGACTCATTTAATTTTATGTTTTTATCCTGGAATCCAGGAGCTTCCACACTGTAGTCATCTTGTATGTAGTTAAGCTATGGCAAGTTTCCATGGCTGAAACAGGTTCGATATATTTTCAAACATGATATTGGCATCATTTTTTTGAAAATATATATTTTTCTCTTCCAGCAGCCTGAACCTGTGCTTGCTCAGCTGAAGGAGTTTGGACCTCAGCCGAAAGCTGGAAGGATGCAGTGCATTCAAATTTGTTCAAGAATCCAGTATGCGTTGACATATGATGATATAGTATATATGTTTGGATTACCACAAAAACCTCAGAGGTATGCTTAAACTTGGAAGGTTTGAGGCTCTTGGCACGGTTCCACAAAAAACATGGTCAAGTTTTATGTTCTTGTATGTAATCATAGCTTGCCCCTGTGCTTGCCCATTCTGCAGGAGTCTGATCCTCAGCTGTCCGGGGTGTGGCTAAGCTAGGAAAAAGACATTTGAAATATATATATTTTTTAAAAACTGAATCTATTCCAAGTCCATTCCATTTCAAGATCAAGTGTGCTGGATTCTGGAACTCCTTTTTTTTTCAGGTTGCAAACTGTCAGATACCTTGTGCACAAATAGGCCCTTCTGTCTTCCTACCCTCACTTTCCCCCCATCATACTTCATCATACCTTTTGATGTCCAAACTTTGATGATATAAAGATTGACATAACTCATTTAATTTTCAAGTGTTGGTCCTGAAATCCACGAGCTTTATGAACCTGTTTCAGTCATGGAAAATTATCATACTTGACTCATTTAATTTTATGTTTTTATCCTGGAATCCAGGAGCTTCCACACTGTAGTCATCTTGTATGTAGTTAAGGTATGACAAGTTTCCATGGCTGAAACAGGTTCGATATATTTTCGAACATGATATTGGCATCATTTTTTTGAAAAAATATATTTTTCTCTTCCAGCAGCCTGAACCTGTGCTTGCTCAGCTGAAGGAGTTTGGACCTCAGCCGAAAGCTGGAAGGATGCAGTGCATTCAAATTTGTTCAAGAATCCAGTATGCGTTGACATATGATGATATAGCATATATGTTTGGATTACCACAAAAACCTCAGAGGTATGCTTAAACTTGGAAGGTTTGAGGCTCTTGGCACGGTTCCACAAAAAACATGGTCAAGTTTTATGTTCTTGTATGTAATCATAGCTTGCCCCTGTGCTTGCCCATCCCACAGGAGTCTGATCCTCAGCTGTCCAGGGGTGGCTAAGCTAGGAAAAAGACATTTGAATTATTTATTTTTTAAAAAATGAATCCATTCCAAGTCCATTCCATTTCAAGATCAAGTGTGCTGGATTCTGGAACTCCTTTTTTTTTCAGGTTGCAAACTGTCAGGTGCCTTGTGCGCGAATAGGCCCTTCTGTCTTCCTACCCTCACACTTTCCCCCCATCATACTTCATCATACCTTTTGATGTCCAAACTTTGATGATATAAATGACATAACTCATTTAATTTTCAAGTGTTGGTCCTGAAATCGACGAGCTTTCTGAACCTGTTTCAGTCATGGAAAATTATCATACTTGACTCATTTAATTTTATGTTTTTATCCTGGAATCCAGGAGCTTCCACACTGTAGTCATCTTGTATGTAGTTAAGGTATGACAAGTTTCCATGGCTGAAACAGGTTCGATATATTTTCAAACATGATATTGGCATCATTTTTTTGAAAATATATATTTTTCTCTTCCAGCAGCCTGAACCTGTGCTTGCTCAGCTGAAAGAGTTTGGACCTCAGCCGACAATTTGAAGAGCTGATTATGATGCATCAAAAAACAAGCACAGCACAGAGATTTAGATTAATGTCATGTTATGCAAAGTGAACAAATACCAGATAGGACAACCTTGCAGCTTATAGCAGGTTCCACCTCCAGAATCTGCCCAGGGTAATCCAAACAGACCTCATGGCAGTCCCAACCTCAAAGCAATGTCAATTGAGCAAACCTAAAGTGTAACTATGGTTCTCAGATTTTGTTTGCATCAGTAATTGATACAGCAAATTTGTAAGAAATGATGCAGAAAGTCTTTCATTTTACTGGTGTCTTTACAGCTGTGATGGCACCACATACATACATACATACATACATACATACATACATACATACATACATACATACATACATACATACATACATACATACATTACATACAAACATACATACATTACATACATTACATACATACATACATACATACATACATACATACATACATACATACATACATACATACATACATACATACATACACTACATACACTACATACACTACATACACTACATACACTACATACATACATACATACATACATACATACATACATACATACATACATACATACATACATACATACATACATACATACATACATACATACATACATACATACATACATACATACATATGAGCACAAACATATATACATACATATGTATACATACATACGTGCACATGCGTACATATCCATAACTATAGTCCACCATATATGCGTACTTACCAGGACTTATGTCCTTGGATTTTATGTATACTTACCAGGACTTATGTCCTTGGAACTTATGTATATGTACCAGGACGTAGGTCCTTGGAATTTACATATACTTACCAGGACTTATGTCCTTGGAATTTATGTATGTATATACCAGGACGTATGTCCTTGGAATGTACGTATACTTACCAGGACTTATGTCCTTGGAATTTATGTATATATATACCACGACTTCTGTCCTTGGAATTTATGTAGATATACCAGGACTTCTGTCCTTGGAATTTATGTATACTTACCAGGACTTATGTCCTTGGAATTTATGTATGTATATACCAGGACGTATGTCCTTGGAATGTATGCATACTTACCAGGACTTATGTCCTTGGAATTTATGTATACTTACCAGGACTTCTGTCCTTGGAATTTATGTATATGTACCAGGACGTATGTCCTTGGAATGTATGTATACTTACCAGGACTTATGTCCTTGGAATTTTTGTATACTTACCAGGACTTATGTCCTTGGAATTTATGTATATATACCAGGACTTATGTCCTTGGAATTTATGTATGTATATACCAGGACGTATGTCCTTGGAATGTATGTATACTTACCAGGACTTATGTCCTGGGAATTTATGTATATATACCAGGACTTCTGTCCTTGGAATTTTTGTATACTTACCAGGACTTATGTCCTTGGAATTTATGTATGTATATACCATGACGTATGTCCTTGGAATGTATGTATACTTGCCAGGACTTATGTCCTGGGAATTTATGTATATATACCAGGACTTCTGTCCTTGGAATTTTTGTATACTTACCAGGACTTATGTCCTTGGAATTTATGTATACTTACCAGGGCTTATGTCCTTGGAATTTATGTATACTTACCAGGACTTCTGTCCTTGGAATTTATGTATACTTACCAGGACTTCTGTCCTTGGAATTTATGTGTATATATATATAGACATATATTTATATATAGACATTTACGTATATAATACATATATATATACACTTATACATGAATTAATATTAAGATTCCTATACATGGCAGCACGTACACATGTACACACTAAGGACCACTAAGGACCACTAAGGACCACTAAGGAACCACTCAGGAATCTGCACGCAACAAAAAACAGTAACTAGTCTGCCGAACAGGCAGTGTCTCGAACAGAGACATTTTTTTTCCCAAGCTGATTCGCAACATTGTCACAATCTCAGTACAGGACCTCAGCTACTACCTCACTAGCCTCAGTACATGTGTGTTTTTTGTTACATTTGGGTCTTGTTGTCATGATAGTTTTATGTTCTTCCTGTCAATCATTGTCATTCATGGTTACCAGGACAACTATGTTTTGTTGTTGTTGTTGTTGTCATTACTGCAGTAGTAAAAGATGAAGAAGAAGTAGTAGTAGTCGTCGTGGTGGTGCTGGTGGTGGTAGTTTTATGGTTGAAAATTTGAAAGAATGTGGCATTTCTTGAGGAAGTTGTGGCATGCCTCTATGCAACATTCTTCTATAGAGGGAGCAACATTCCTTTGAGAAAGTGTAAAGCAAGACCCTGAGATGTGCATAGCATTCCTTTAGAACAAGTGCGTTCTGTCTTCCATATATTTTAATGAACATATGTAATTCCTTCCACAGAGGCAGTAGTCCTTTTAGAGAAGGGTAGCATTTCCTTAGATAAAATATGCATATACATTAGTGTTTTTCAGAAAAGCGGCATGCCTTTCAGACAGGACTTGACGGTTTCATGAAAATATTATTCATTCGGAAAATACAATATAATTTTCAAATAACATAATTCACTGTATGATATTATTAACTATACATATATATATATATATATACAGTTACACACAATACTCCTTTCAAAAGTATGCAGCATCTCTTTGAGAAGTAGCCTTCCAGACACACAGCAGTCCTAGTGAAAGACTATGGCTGAGTATGGAAGGAGAGACCGGCAGCAATGGAGAAAACATTTTCAAGGTAAAACCACCCCTATAGACAGGCGGTACAATAAGCAAAACCACCAAAAAAACACAAACACCGAAAAAAACAAAAAAACAAAAAAAAAACAAAAACAAAGATCCAGCAACTATGAGCCCCCCAACCTTTCTCTGGAATCTTTGGTTTTTTTTGTTTTTGTTTTTTTTCTGTTTTCAGTTATGGAGTCTAATTTTGTGTAGGGAATTTTGTTCTTGGGGTGTGCCTGTGGGAGATGCAATGTTGAAGTGACAAGTGCAGCCATATTTTTTTCTGGATGGGTAGATTCATGAGCAAACTGACAGGATCCAGGTCATTTTTATCACAATGTTTAAAGTGTCAAGTCCGGTCAAAACGAAACATCTATTTAAAATATATTTAAATCCTATCAGAATGAAGAACATCCTAAAATTGGTGTGTTAATTTTTGTTATGGTTTGTTCATAAGGTCCATATGAGGTCCAAGTATGTTCCATTTCCATCCAGGCATTTCCATCCAGGTAAGGGTTGTTTTACATGTAGGCCAAAAACGGATGGGCAATAATGGGTGATGAAAATGTTAATGATGACGGTTATGAAAGTGATGACAACGATTACAACGATAACAGTGATGACAGTGACGACAACGATGACAGTGATGACAACGATGACAGTGATGACAACGATGAGTGATGACAACGATGACAGTGATGACAACGATGACAATGATAACAGTGATGACAGTGATGACAACGATGACAGTGATGACAACGATGACAGTGATGACAACGATGACAGTGATGACAACGATGTTTTAAAACTCTGCGCGTGCAGCGTAAAACATAAATCACCGCAGGTTCAGATCAAGGAACTTGAAATGAAAAATTTTCCGGAGATGATAAAATCAGATCACACTCACAGAAAATATGTGGTTCAAAATAGAAGTTCTCCAAAATAAACAGAAACCATAGCGTCATGAAATAAATTAAATGAGTTCGATCTCCTTTCAGAAGGATTCTCAGTGTGCAAAACCAAATGTCAAATCACCAAGAGGTATGCACAAAAAAAACACAGCAGAAAATAATACAGACGATAAGAATCTTATCGTCTGTATTTGTTTTTCATATCAAGGAAGGTTCAAAAATTAAAAACACGATTTCGCTGTGTTCACAGTTGGGTCACACAGTTACCATCTGGCATATCTTCCAGACAATTAAGTTGAGTGGACGCTTGCGCGTGGTCGCTCTTAAATAATCACGAGACGCAGCACGCGTGCGTTACGCAGGCTTCACCAGAGTCCTAAAAACAGCGGGATCTGCAAGCAGAACCCTTACGACAATGATAACAGTGATGACAGTGATGACAACAATGACAGTGATGACAACGATGACAGTGATGACAACGATGGCAATGATAACAGTGATGACAACGATGACAGTGATGACAACGATGACAGTGATGACAACGATGACAGTGATGACAACGAGGACAGTGATGACAACGATGACAGTGATGACAACGATGACAGTGATGACAACGATGGCAATGATAACAGTGATGACAACGATGACAGTGATGACAACGGTGACAATGATAACAGTGATGACAGTGATGACAACGATGACAGTGATACCAAGGATGACAACCATGACAATGATGTCAACGATGACAATGATGACACTGATGACAGTGATGCCAGTGATGGCAGTGATGACAACGATGACAATGATGTCAACGATGACAATGATGCCAGTGATGGCAGTGACGACAGTTATGTCAATGATGACAACGATGACAAGGATGACAACGATGACAATGATGGCAGTGATGACAGTGATGACAGTGATGACAATGATGACAGTGATGCCAGTGATGACAACAATGACAAGGTTGACAATGATGACAGCGATGACAATGATAAGAGTGATGCCAGTGATGGCAACGATGACAACGATGACAGTGATGACAGCGATGACAGGGATGACAATGCTAAAAGTGATGCCAGTAATGACAATGATGAGAGTGATGCCACTGATGACAGCAATGCCACTGATGACAGCGATGCCACTGATGACAGTGATGCCACTGATGACTGGGAAGTTGAAAATTTGATTTTGGGTTTGCATTTTCTCAGTTTTCAACAGTTTTTTGATTTTTTTGGTTTGCATTTTCTCAGTTGACTGTTTTAACAACTATGTTTTTGACTTTTTGTTTGATTTTGTTTGACTTTGTTTTTGGATTTGTCTCTTTTAACAACTATGTTTTTGATTGTGTTTTGATTTTTTTTGACCTTTTCTTTTTTTTGCAATATCAACTCTGTGTGGAAGTGGCGGTGTCATAGTAGTAGTAATAATAGTAGTAGTAGTAGTTGTTGTTGTTGTTCCTATTAATGACTTGTGTGTTTTTGTTGCTGTTGCTATTGTCATTGTCCTTGGCACTGTTGTGGTTGTTGTTGCTGCTATTGTTTATTATTATTATTATTCTTGTTGTTGTTGTTGTTGTTGTCGTCGTCGTCGTCGTCATCGTCGTTGTTGTTGTGTTCTTGTTGGTCTTGTTGATGATATTGTCCTGGCACCCAGGAAAGCTTGTTGTTGTTGTTGTTGATGATGAGCATGATATTGTTGTTCATCCTAGCATCCAGGAAAGCTTGTTTTGATGTTGTTGTTGTTGATGATGATATTGTTGTTCATCCTGGCATCCAGGAAAGCTTGTTTTGTTGTTGTTGTTGATGATGATATTGTTGTTTATCCTGGCATCCAGGAAAGTTTGTTTTGTTGTTGTTGATGATGATATTGTTGTTCATCCGGGCATCCAGGAAAGCTTGTTTTTCGTTGTTGTTGATGATGATACTGTTGTTCATCCTGGCATCCAGGAAAGCTTGTTTTGTTCTTGTTGTTGTTGTTGTTGTTGATGTTGTTGATGATATTGTTGTTCATCCTGGCATCCAGGAAAGTTTGTTTTGTTGTTGTTGTTGTTGACGATGATATTGTTGTTTATCCTGGCATCCAGGAAAGCTTGTTTTGTTGTTGTTGTTGATGATGATAGTGTTGTACATCCTGGCATCCAGGAAAGCTTGTTTTGTTGTTGTTGTTGATTATGATATTGTTGTTCGTCCTGACATCCAGGAAAGCTTGTTTTGTTGTTGTTGATGATGATATTGTTGTTCACCCTGGCATCCAGGAAAGCTTGTCTTGTTGTTGTTGATGATGATATTGTTGTTCATCCTGGCTTCCAGGAAAGTTTGTTTTGTTGTTGTTGTTGTTGATGATGATATTGTTGTTCATCCTGGCATCCAGGAAAGCTTGTTTGTTGTTGTCATTACTGTTGCTGTTGGCTGTTGGCTGTTGCTGTTGCTGCTGTTGTTGTTCTCCTTGTTGTCCTCTTGTTCTGCTCGGGGTTGTTGCTGCTGTCCTTGTTGTTGCTGTTGCTGTTGCTTTGGTAGGTGTGACCTCTCTGACTCTCCCAGGCTCAAAGCTCCTGATGCAGATGAAGCTGCAACAATGAGGTACGTTTCCCTGGGGGTCCATCAGAATTGTTCATTAGTCAGCACTGGATGTATTGTTCAATCAGCTTATCCTTTGCTGGTCAATGGGTAGCCAGTAGGACTGATTGGGGCTGTTGTGGCACCAACACGTCCAGCAGCGCGCTGTCTCTTGTACACACAGGGACTTACGCAGTGTGAAGAAATGCTATGGCATGTGACTGCCGTTTGACGTTGGCAAGCCAAGCCATGACATGAGTGTTTCACATTAAAATTGCCCAATGTCTGTCTAGCCGTTCGTTCCTGCATCATGAAGTCCCAGTCTTGAAGCCAGTGCACCAGGTAGTGCATGATGTTTGGCTTCCTGCCTGGGAAAGAGTGTGATCCTCAATCTCTGGGTCACTTGGAATCAGGAACAGCAGGCCTGCACAGGTTGCACAGGTCCTCCATCTCCGGGTCAGGTCATTCGGATCAGGGAGCGGGCTTATATGGATATTATATAGATATATGGGTATCGGTATATGATATTAGTAGATATATAGATCCCACACCCATCACAAAAGGTTTTCCACACAAGGTGTTACAGTGACAGCAAAACCCTAGGCGCGTAGAAAAGGAGCGCGCCGGGAAGAGGAAAAGTAGTCTCCGTAAAGAGGAAAAGTCTCCATAGAGAAGAGTCCCCGGGAAGTCTCCGTAAAGAGGAAAAGTCTCCATAGAGAAGAGTCCCCAGGAAGTCTCCGTAAAGAGGAAAAGTCTCCATAGAGAAGAGTCCCCAGGAAGTCTCCGTAAAGAGGAAAAGTCTCCATAGAGAAGAGTCCCCGGGAAGTCTCCGTAAAGAGGAAAAATCTCCATAGAGAAGAGTCCCCTGTAAAGTCCCTGGGAAGTCTCCGTAAAGACACAAGGTGTTACAGTGACAGCAAAACCAGCCCAGGCGCGCACAACACGTGCGCGCCCAGCCTAGGCGCGTAGAAAAGGAGCGCGCCCACCCCGGGCGCGCAAGAGAAGCGCGCGCCTGTAGGAAATTGCTTTTTGTGTACAAAATAAACATCCAGTCAAGCAATGCCACAATGAAGACCCTAGCATATGATTGACAGTAATTGAATGCTTGCCAAGCAGGGAAAGCGCCCGATAACTCGCAGTATGCACGCATATATCGCAATATCGCAGGAAAGAAGCGCGCGCCCGTGGGAAATTGACCTGTGTACTCAAGATCCCTGTGAAGATCTGTCAAGCAATGCCAGAATATGCCACAATGAAAACGCCAGAAGAGAATCGGATATATATATTTGGATCTTGCCAAAGGAAAGTGCGCCCCAATATTCACAGCATGCACGTCATAGGCATTTAGCGGTTTGACAGCCAGGAAAGCACCCCAGGCCCATCACAACATATTATAACAAGTCATGAGGAATCCTGTCAAGCAATGCCATGAGGAAGATGCTATTGTTGGATACATGCCAATCAGGGCTAAGGGACAATATGAGCCCCAGGATGGATGGCATGGTTTCCAAGATTTTCGAAGCCTACTAGTTTCCATAGTGTTCCCCTAGAAGTTGGATACAAGCAGATGTCACGGTGAGGATCACTCTCTCTCTCTCTCTCGCTTTTTTGGATTTTATTCTATGTTTCTATTGCATTGTGTCATCTTGTGTTGGATGACGCTGCCAGAGCTGGGGCTCTCAAGTTGAAGGAAGATCCTTTCAATATTTGGGTCATGGTCAACTCATCCACATGACCACACTAGACGGGTATAACTACATACAGCATAGCAAGATAACATCAGATAGCATCCGCACATGTAGATCCATGAGCTATCATGACCTGCTTTGTGGGACCCTGATATATTACCTGATTGAATGACCCAGCACTTTATTTTTTCACAGAGTCAATACCTTCTCCTGTGCCGGGAATGTCGCGGCTGTACCTGGAGCGGGAGCAACTGGCCCAGATCATCAAGGCAGAGCTTCAACACCATCATTCACATTGCCGATCCATCGCCCAATCCACAGAGCGCATTGTTGAAAAGATTTACGAGACGGCCGAGAAAAAACCATCCAAAAAGAGGAAGTCAGGGAAGTCTGGCTGGGATGCTTGGAAGAAGAAAAAAGCTGAGGACACAGCAGTCTCTTGTCTCAATTTGTGCTATGTTGTGCTGGGATCCATGGCCGTGTTTAGGTCACGTTCGTATTGTCAACCAATCTGGGGCGGGTTGAAATAACATTGGGGTGGGTAGAAATCACAAAGAAGGCAACCATGGCATACCATGGCAGAATATTAGTCTTTGCTTTTATTGGGATCTTGGGACCAGCTGGCAAGCTGGAGGAAATTCTTCATGGACCAGAGCCGTCCGAACATCGAGAGGGCTTGATTGCAGCCAAGAAGGAGACCGCTTTGTGGGCAGTGTAGTGGTATCTACCAGTAATAGACACAGAAAAAACGTATTGAGCAGAATTGAGCAGTTGAATATTGCGGGAAGGGCAATGAAAGTCCAATGGAAGTTCAATGGAAGCCTCAGGACATTTTCAACATTTTTGTGTGGAAATACCTGCTTCATGATACGTTAGGAGCAACTTTTTGATTTTTGCCATTGAATTTTGTTTTTTTGATTGGGGCGCGTGGCCGTTCCAGGAATTGGATGGATCGAGCTGTGGTCCGAGTATGGTCACAAAGGAGGTCTCATTCTGGGAGTTCGCCAAGTCAAGATAGATACTAATATGTTGAGTTATGTTCTGTAACCTCAGCAAACAGTATTGTCTAGTGGATTGAAAGATTTTACATGGGTTTTCTCGGGGTCATTCTATGCAGGAAGTGGCTTGTGAGACCAATGCGGTGAAGGTGAAGAAGGCACTGTTCATCTTGTGTTGCCATGTCAAGACTGGAAGCCTTTTAAAAAAGCACTGGTGATTTGCTTGCAACAAATTATGACAAATTGGAGTGGGCCAAAGCACGACGAAGAGCCTTTATGTCGAACCCTTGCTTCTGTGAATACTAGATTGGCGGCCTGCTGTGGTTCAGGAGCCTGCTGGACAGCCATCCGATGCCTCTTCATCTTGGAGCAAGGTGAAGAAGGCAGTGCCAGTGCTTTGTTTTGGTGACCAAGGGCTGGACCAGTTGCTTGTCAATGCCGGCACAGCTCAACGACCTGAGTTCCCATGTTGTCTAGGAGTGCATGGCTGCATGTGTGAATACTAGATTGGCGGCCTGCTGTGCTTCAGGAGGCAGATGCTGGACAGCCATCCGATGCCTCTTCCTCTTGGAGCAAGGTGAAGAAGGCAGGGCCAGTGTTTTGTTTTGGTGACCAAGAGCTGGACCAGTTGCTTGTCAATTCCGGCACAGCTAAATGACCTGAGTTCCCATCTTGTATCATCTTGTGTAGGAGTTCCTGGCTGCTGGCATTTGGCCTCCCAAGAAGTGCGAGACCTGACTGAAGGGAATACGGTCGAAGCGGATGAAGATTCCTCCAAACTTTCCGGACAAGTCCAAAGTGCTAGCTTAACTTGATCATTTGAACACGATAAAAAGTTGAATGGGGTCATAAGAATTTGGCGGAACTGTAGCGGAACTGGAATGTGTCACTTGACAGTCAAAGGAGTAATGACGACACAGGCATTAATCATCATCAATCACGTGTGTCCATCCTCTGATTTTGAACTCGGTGCATGCAATTTATTGCAGCAATATATGCATTGCTGACCCTAGAAATGTCTAGATCCACAGTCTCATGACGGAGGCACAGATGCACAGACCGAACAATCTTAGCCTAATCATTAACAAGGTTCCTGGGCAATCAAGACCTTGATCTAACAGGTCCCAAGGGTCGGGAAACTGAAGACTGGAAAAGGGTGAAAACCACACCCAGTAAAACAGGGTCATAGCAAAGTCAAACGAGGTCAGAATCACCGACATCAAATGAACAAGTTTACCAGTAGCACCGCACAAGGCGGTGGCGGAAGTTTCAAAAATAGGAAACCTATAGGAGAAGTTGGTTGTTGTGAATCAGGGATGGCAGAGTGAAGCCACTGATGGATCGAAAGATGATTGATCTCTCACACTCTTTCTCTGACAATCTACCTATCTACCTACCTACCTACCTACCTATCTATCTATCTATCTATCTATCGATCTATCTATATCTCTCTCTCTTTCATCTAATTACCTATCTATCTATCTATCTATCCATCCATCCATCCATCCATCTATCTATCTGTCTATCTCTCTACCTGTCTACTATCTGTGGTGCAGTGTCATGCAGTGTACTGTAGTGAAGTGTAATGCAGTGTAGTGAAGTGTGGTGGAGTGTAGTGGAATGTAGTGTAGCATAGTGTGATGTGGTGTAGTGTAGTGTAATTTTGTGTAGGGGAGTGTAGCGGAGTGTTGTGTAGTGTGATGTAGTGTAGCGTAGTGTAATTTAATTTAGTGTAGTGGAGTGTAGTGGAGTGTTGTGTAGTGTAATGTAGTGTGCACTTTTTGGACATCTGAGCCTCCAAAAGTGGTCCTCACTCGTGATTTGGAACGATGTGAAGCCGGTTTGCGGTTCGCAGATGGACAGAAGCGAGGATTAGCCTGTCGGTTGGCGACCCTGGGACTCAAGCTGTGAATCCAAGATAATGCAATAGCATTCTTAGCCACTGATGCATGGTCATGCCGATAAGCATTGATGATGATTGATCAGTTGTTCAGCTTGTAATGCTCAGAGTGTTCAACAAAATACGTTTCATTGTATATTGGTTGATGAATGATTTTTTCAGCAACCCTTCCAGTAACCATTTGGCAACTGAGCTGCCAAAGCAAAGCTTCTGTGTTGGGCAACCTTCCCTCTAACGTTCAGCGACTTGTCAGGATTTTTTTCTGTTGGGAACCCTCTCATCTCCTCTTTGGGCCCTGCCTCAATCGTTCGGCAACCAAGTTGCCAAGCAAAGCTTATGTGTTCGGCAACCTCCCCTGAACCGTTCGGCAACTGAGAGTTGCCAGACAAATGAGCCTGAAATCCAACCCTTGGTGTTCGGCAAGCCCCCCCTCCACTGTTCGGCCAATCCCTGCCTCAACTGTTCGGCAACTGAGAGTTGCCAGACAAACATGTGCTCGGCAACCCTACCCCCTGAACCGTTCGGCAACTGAGAGTTGCATGAGCCAGAAATCCAACCCTTGGTGTTCGGCAAGCCCCCCCTCCACTGTTCGGCGCATCCCTGCCTCAACTGTTCGGCAACTGAGAGTTGCCAGACAAACATGTGCTCGGCAACCCTACCCCCTGAACCGTCCGGCAACTGAGAGTTGCCAGACAAATGAGCCAGAAATCCAACCCTTGGTGTTCGGCAAGCCCCCCCTCCACTGTTCGGCGCATCCCTGCCTCAACTGTTCGGCACCTGAGAGTTGCCAGACAAACATGTGCTCGGCAACCCTACCCCCTGAACCGTCCGGCAACT